>VWZL01003811.1:1545467-1569119 GCA_013396915.1 Stercorarius parasiticus
CCATACTGCTCCGATCCCTCTCTACCCCAATCCCACCCCGCTTTCATCCCTCTCCAACCCTGCTCCCACCCAGCTCCCACCCTGCCCCCATCCAGCTCCCATCCCTCTCCCACCCAGCTCCTAGCCTCTCAGCCTCTTCCACGCCACTCCCACCCGGCTCCCACCCTGCTCTCAGCCTCTCCCATCCCGCTCCCCTCGTCCTCCCATCCTGCTCCAGTCCATCTCCCACCCCACTCCCACCCTGCTCTGATCCCTCTCCGATCCCACTCACATCCTTTTCTGATCCCTCGCCCATCCCTCTCCCACCCTCCTTCCACTCCCATCCTGCTCCCACTCTGCTCCCAGCCCAGAGGGATGGCCCAGCTGCCTCCATGGTCCCAGCGCAGCCTCTGCTTCTCCTCCTTCTCCAGCCAGCACTTGAAACACATCTCAGGAGAAATGCCTGTGCCGGAGCTGCTTCCTCCAGCCATTTGGGAGGCCGTGTTGAAGAGTGGCAGGGGGATAACCAGGGAGCCAGGCAGCGCGTGTGGGCCCAGCCGGGCCCCTGGAGAACGGTGCTTAGCCCAGGCGTGGTGCTGTGGCTCTGCTCCTGGCAGCTCATCGTTCATCCTGCAGCTCCGGGGAGGGAGGAAAGCCTTATGGGCACTAGAGAAGGCAGGAGATGAGAAGTGAGGAGATGAGAGGGTTTCAAAGACCAGAGGTCAGTATCTTCACCTGTTCACAGTGAACCCCTGTGTATCATTCTCTGATTTTATCCGCCCTTACATACTAAGTACAGATGGTGGATCCATGACTCCTGAGCTTTGGAGGTCTGAAAGCTATGTCCAGCCTGAATTCCCCAGGCACTGCTCTCTATATAGACACGTGCCAGACACAGATACACCCAAGAAGGAATTTCCCCCCTGCAACAGAAGGTTGCAGACAGCTGTCTGGGGATGAAAGTCTTTTTCCCTCACCCATCAAGGGAGTCCTGGAGACCTGCTTCAACTAGGTCTCCGTCTGGATGAGCTGAAACCTTCTCAGGCATCCTGCAGGAGGAGACGCCCTAGCCCAGAGTGTGCAGGCTCTCACAGATGTGCCTGGGGAATTAACAGCACTACTAATAATTGCAGCTTTGCAAAGGGATGCTGAGCTGCTGCTACACTGTGAGAGAGGGGAGGATGGCACCTTAGAGCCCTGCTCACCCCTTCCCCACGAGCCTGTCCTTCCAGACCTTGGTGCTGGTGCTCAGGGAAGGGGGATAGCTGAGGTTACTGCTTGTGACCCCACGAACTCGGCTCCCAGCTCTTCTACAGACCCACCTTCCCTGAGTTTAAAGGAAGATGCCCCACTCTCACCACCCGGGGCAGTCCCAGCTCTTGTGCCCCCAAGTTCCTGCAGAGAATCAGGGCTGGGGCTGAGCAAAGCAGCCGGGCCAAGATATTTCAGAGTGTTTAGGGAGTGAGGATGTCCCTTTCTGGTTTGCTCTCCTCCACTGTACGCTGGAGAATTTCTACCCGTGGACCCACCTGTGGGTCGTGCTGCACCTTTTCACTGTGGCTCTTCAGAGAGAAGGGAAAAGCTGCTGGTTTGGTATCTGGGTTGTTTTATTTTCTTCTGCTCCTAGGCTTTTCAGTGGGAAGGACTTGTGGAGAAGAAAGGAAGATCCATTCCAGGTATCACACATGGACCAGAGATGCTTTTTGTCTTCAGCTGCACCAAAATTTGTCCATGTCACCATTTTTTCCCTATCAAAACAGGAAATTAGACAAAAGCACCATTGGATGAGTCCTGCCACCAAGAGTGACAGCAAAAGCCACAGTGCCGTGCACCCGAGCTGAGAACAGCTCCTCCTGAATGAGGAGCGCTGGGAAATAACGTCTGAGCCCGGTTTTCGAAGAGGGCGTATCTCAGGAATTCAGCCTGGTTTTCCTCCTCAAACCTGCCTGCTGAAAGAGATAGGAATGGGTCAGGACAATAAGTTCCATTCAGGAACGAGTGCTTCCTGGGCTGAATTTATTATGCATATAGCTAGTGTGCTGCCAGCATCTGCATGTGCCACAAAACCTGGCTGCCGGTGGGCTGGAAATGGAAGTACCATGAATATAGCAATGCTATACACAGTCTTCCTGTAAGGAGAGGCACTTTCAAAGATAAATGAATCTGGTATGTTAAAATATATGGTGAAATCAAAGAGAAACCAGAAGGAGGCAGAAAATAGATCATAGAGATATGGAGGAACAGCTGGAGTAAATTAAGTTAGGTAATTGGAGCAGGATAAGGTAGGTGAGCAGCAAAGCTGGAAGGAGCTATTCTTAGCACAGGCATTTACTCATCAACAAATGTAATCCTCCTTTTTGCTTGTGGGTGGCCTCTGAATGGTTTGCCATTTGGCTGAATCTGCTTGTTATTCAAAAGCCCGTGGTGACACTCGTACGGAGTGGGTCAGGCCACGTCTGGGGGGGCGGGAGCATGCGGGGGAAGCCGTGGCTGCGGGGTGGGCGTGTACGAAGGGGAGAGTGCAACTCTCCCGGCCCAGAAGGAGGTGACAGCCCCATTGCCGCTGGGTGCTGTGGTCTGGGGGACTGGGTGGGGGGAGTGATCCTGAAGTGCTGCCTACCTTGCTTTCCTGTGTCCTGGAGACATTCCAGGCCAGGCTTGATGAGGCTCTGAGCAACCTGATCTAGTTAAAGATGTCCCTGCTCACTGCAGTGGGGTTGGACTAGATGGCCCTTAAAGGTCCCTTCCAATCCAACACATCCTATGATTCCACGATTCTATGATTCTGTGTTTTCCAGGAGCTGTTGAGGACTCCTGGGCTGTGATTCAACATGATCCCCCAGGGACAGTGACCTTGTCACAGCTGCCGAGAGCCAGGAGGGAGCTGCTGTCCCCCGGCAAGGCTGGCTGCCGCGCCGAGGAGTGGGACCCTGACGCTCAGGGGGTCTTGTCCAGACCCCCACACAGGCAGAGCCGACCAGGGAGCTGGGATGGTGGGGAGCTGGAGGCGAAGCTCCAGAGACCAGGCAGACACACAGCCTTCACCGCAGCATGGGGGGAAGCCCGTCACCCCTCCTGGCAGGGGCCCTGAGTGTCCCCCACGGCGAGGCGAGGCTCCCCAGGGGTGGGAAGGGTGCAGACCATGCTGAGGAAGCAGCGCTGGCTGTTTCTGCAGCTGCATCGAGCTCCGCTGAGGACGTGGGCTCGGGACATGTGAAGAGCAGAGCTGTCCCCGAGCTGCCATCAGCTGCACGTGCATAAGGGCAGTGCCATTTCCAGCTGGCACCCACCGCTACACCCAGTGGGATCAACTTTTCCAAATGTTTCCCCATGCTGTGAATGACACCCTGGATGGACAATGCCACAGAGCTCTTGGGCATTTCCCTCACCTTGTGGAGGCTGTAGAGGTGTGTAATGGATAATTTGCGTCTCTTGTTGTGCCTGTCCTTGCTCTGGCTGCACATGAGGGTTTGTTACTTGAGCACAAAGCATCCCCACCAGCTTCTGAAACAAAACCCAGCAGCTTCAGTCCTTAAGAAAAGCCACTGACTCAGATGTAACAACCATTTAGGCCAGTTAAGCCTCTTCCATTTGATATAAAATATCAAGTAATATAAATCGTTGGAATGAAAGTGTGCTCCAGCCTCTTCTTATCCCTCAACTGTAGAATAAAATCCCAGCAAACAATTTAGAGTAAATACCTTCATTAAACACTTAAGTGAAGCAGTTAGGATTACAACACGCCTGTAAACAAGGGAACAAACATGTTGATATAATCTTGTAGCAGAACAAAGCAAGTGCCGAGGGGACAAATCCGTGTGTATAAAAGGGAGCTCTCTAACAAAGAGCCGATAAGTAAATAATAACAGGAAGGGCTAATTAATGTATGGAGGCCTTCAAAGTGTGGAGGTTTTGCACTAGTGATGTGGGCAGGGAGAGTGTGGGGAGCTGCTGGGAACAGCCCTGAGGGGCCACCACGCTTGGGGATGGGGAACTGGACTGGCAATGACAACCTCTGGCCAGCACAGCCCTCGGCCCCCTGTCCCAAAGCCGGGCTGTTTCCCGAGCAGGAGGGGCAGGGCATGTTCCCCGTGACCACCCTACAAAGCACCCAGCCCCATGGGTGCATCAGCCCCTCACTGGTGGCACTGACTTGCACATTCAGGGTCCCCAGGAGGAGTGAATGACTGCCTGGAGAAGGTCAGAGCAGCCACGGCTGGGAGCCGGGACCCCTGCAGGAGATCGCCAACCTAGCCGGAGCTCAGTAAGGAGTAAATACCACAGGCCAGGTACTCCTGAATTACACTGTCTGGGCTTTGGCTCTGCACCTTGAAGGACCAGAGCAGAGCGACAGAAGTCACCATTCTCTCCCACAGCCCCTGCTGCTCAGGCTCTGCCTTCCTCAGCCTGGCGTGGTCGCAGCCAAGCGGGGGCTTGTGCTGTTCACCGGGCATGTCCTCCTCTACGCCAGCGGCAGATGCACCCGTTTGACACGGTCCTTGTGAGGTTAAAGTGCTTTGTGCTGTGTTCGAGCAGAGCTGGAGATACTGAACCGCGTGTCTCCAGATCCCTGCTCCAGGAGCCAGGCGTCTCCCAGCTGCGCGTGCTCCTGCTGTCCCAGTAATGCTTCTCTGTTATGTGAGACCCTTGTTATTTTTCAGCCTGTCCCAGCAACACTCCTGTCTTCTGGGAGGAGGGAGCAGCCACAGCTGCTGGTGGCAGGAGCCCGAGCTCTCGGCTTGCGACTTCCAGGAGCCATTTGCAGAACCCCAGATACTCTGGGCATGGGGACGAGGGTCCTCAGTGGCACCACTGGTTTTCCCTCAGCAAATTTTGCCCAGCCATAAGATGATGCAGCTCCAGTAGAGGTGCATCATTAGGACCTTGGCCTTGATGAGCACCAGCACCAACATGTGGACACCATTTCTGTGGAACCTCCAAGGAGCCTTCCTCAGTAAGATCCTGGTTGCTCCAATTGTGCTGTAAGGAAAGCGAGAGGCATCTCCCAGTGGAGAAAGAAAGGTCCATCCCTCAGCGCTGGGGGTAGGGAGGCTCCTCTTGCACACTTTGTGCTCTTCTCTTTGGCTGATGGTTGGACTAGATGGTCTGAAAGGTCCCTTCTAACCTAGAAAATTCTGTGATCCTATGATTTACCACCACCCAAACCTGCCTCTGATCCAGTAGCAGAGCTTAAATCAGGGTCTTTGCTTCTAAGCACAAAGGGGAAACTGCATAGGTGTGTATGCATTGAGAACTGCCCCTCTCCACGCGTCCCTCAGCCTGCTCCTCCAGCCCCAGATGGACGCAGCCGTGACACACGGAGCAGGGGACAAGCTGCTGGCACGCAACCTCCAGCAAGAGAATTTCATAAATCAAATCGCTACCTCTCCCATTCCCCGATGAATCCCTGAAAAATTAATGCATCTCCTTAAAACATAAATTGAGAAATAAAAGCAGGCAGACAGAGAATGACCTGGTGAGAGGCTGAGGCTTGGGAATAAAGGGTGGAGGAGAAAAAGTATCGTGAGACTTTAAAGCAGGACTTCAAACATGTATATTTCTTTGGTTTGTTTTGCTGGAGAAAAATGAGGATAAAGAGACCATCATTATTCTGGAGTTAGTAAAACAAGAAAAGACCTATTGGTTGTGCATCATGAAAAATCTGGCTGGTTACTTTCGGGGGCGGGAAGGGAGATTCGTGCTTGCTCTTCCGACAAGAAAAGAAACACATTGCCTGTGCCGATAGCATTTTGTCCCTGGAACTCGGCCCACAGTTGATCACTCCATCACAGTTAAGATTTACTCCAATAGCTTTTGTGTTTTATAACATTTACTAACAGTCTTGCTCTGCTTGTTAAAAACACAAGGAGTGGGCAGTGTCTATCAACACGTCTCACCCCCCTTTAGTCTGAGTAAAGTTTTGCTGTTTTTCCAGAAAAAGGATTTGTCAGCAGAGGTCATAGCTTTTATTACTGCAACTGACAGACTGGAAACGAATGGTCAAGCCTTCAGATGAACCAGACTTTTATCTGATCTGTCCTGTGACACGGGGTTTGTCAGCCTGGAAGAGCAGAGCACTGAAATCCGAGGAGCAAAGGTGCATTCGCCCGGGCCATTGCCAAGATTTATCTCAGAACATCATGTCTAATAGCCTGTTCTCCCCATCCCCTTGTCTGGTCTCATTAAGAAGAACTAACAGCCTAAGGAAATTCTCATCCAAAGAGCTTAATTAAGGTGGTGTTAGGGTTGTGAGCACATTTGCTATCTGCAAGTCTGGCTTTCAATTAACAGAAGCTCGGAGAGAGGGGAGTGGGGACATGAGAGAGCAGAGGAGCAGGAGGCTCCACTTTGGGACTCAGCCCAGAGTCATTGTGCTGGAACTGAAGTCGGACGGAAAGGGCTGGGGGACACCTGGGTGACTGCAGGGTGAAGACCTCCAGCTCTCCGGGGGAAGGAGTCCCAACATGGTTCTCAGGTAGTTCCTCCCTCTTTCAAAACCAATGCTTGAATGTCCCTTCATGTCATAGGAGGAAAAGACACTCACTCTACAGAGTCTGGAAGCCCTCTCAAGGTGCTCAGCCTGCCTCTCCAGTAGGAAATCCCCCAGCAGTAAGGAGGACTGGCACATGAGAGAGCCATGGTCCCAACAAACCAGCCTGGGATGTACCTAGACAGCAGCCAGCTGCAGTTCTTAGGGAAAGACAAGAAGGAAATCAGCAATATGCAGTTCCCCGCATGCCTCCAGGCTTCAGGTGGGCTGAGCTTCAGAGATCTCCTCAGACAGGAGCTGCATTAGTGTGTCTAATAGCCCTGGGGGTATTATTCTGCTGTGGATTTGTCTGACAGCCTTTTAAACCCATCTATATTTCTTGTGGCAACGAGTTCCCCACCAACACAATGTTCAATATGTGCTCCTGTTTGGAGCATGCCACACTTAGGTAATTTTTTTTCCTGCTGGCTTTGCATTACAGAGCAAATCTCAGGACACCTCTGAAAATTTCAGTGCAAAGCACCCACTTTTCTCCTAATAGATATGAGATTGGTCCTGGCTGACTGAATCACTTTGCGGGGGGTGAAGAGGGGGAAAGAGTGCCTGTGTGCTGCCGTTGGGAGGATGAGGGGTTGGATTTCTCCCACCGTTGACAGCAGGTCCCTTCCAGAACATCAGCTGGAGCCTCAGCAGGTCCAGTGCATCCACATCACTGCACTCCAAATTGCAAGCCATGAAATCTGGAGTCTTTCCAATTAGAAATGGAAAATACTAACAGGATGTTCCAGAGCCTTGTTCCAGAGCCTTGTCCCAGAGGCTGATGAAGGACTCCACACTTCAGAGGATTGTTCAGTGGTGGGAAATATCTGGTACAAAGGCTTTTCCTCCAGCCACTCAAGAAGCTCCACCAATGTCTTCTAGCGGGGCTCACCAGTGACCACAGCACCCCAGGACCTGCTGCCCTGGCCAGCCCTGCCTGCTGCTGCCCATTCCCCCCATCCACACTCAGTGGTCACTTGCTGCCCTTCCCAGATACCTATCGATGGGCCCTTCATCTTCCTCCTCAGCCGTGGTCACACTCCCGCACTAGAACTGTTGCACCATAGGTAGCCAAAAGCGTTCTCCCCTTTCCTGCAGGTTTTTACCGTCCTTTTGACTACTCTTTTCCATGATTTTCGACTATCATCAACCCTGCTTTGCAGCTGTAAAGACTCAGCAAAGCTCCTCTAACTTCCACACAGCCCTCAGGGTTTGCACCAGCTTCCACACCAGCTACCAGTATTTTCAGTCTCAGTTTTTCCCATCTCTACTCACAGATGAGTGTCTCTGGGAGAAATCTGGAGTGCAATACCAGGTGTGGTGACACTGGCGAGACAGGCAAAGCTCCCATAAATTCCTGATTCCCACCTCCTCCCACTTTGTTTAGGAAACATCAAAATGCCTTGGAAAGTTTCTGAAGCTGTGAAGAACTTAGCTCTTTCCCTCAGAGACAGAAAAGGGCTTCTTTGTTGTTGTTAAAAAACAGGAGGACTGGAAAGACATCTTGACCCCTTTTCTGAGAAACCAAGTTGTAGAAAATGCCTCTGAAACCCTACAAAGGAGAACAGGGCTTTCTGTTCTGATTTCATACTCAAATTTTATCCGATTTGTACGAGCAGGGGTGTTAAACCTGGAGTCTTGGCCAGACTCCAGCACAGGTAATTACAATTCTGCCGACCTAAATTTCTGCCCCCACTGCCAATTAAACATGTTGTTCTTTTTTGCTTCCTGTCCTTGGCAAAGTGGAAGTGTCCTAAGCAGAGTGCGCTCTTCATCATGTTGCTCTCCTTCCCAGAGCCAGGCACATTCGATGAGATGCAAAATGATCTCCATTGATGCCAGGGCTGTGATGCTACACTCCGTGGTCCTCCAACAGAAAGCTGCTACAGAGGTGCGAAGGTTAATTACAGGGTGAAGGCTGTGGAGCTGCAACCCACCCTCATGTTCATCAAGACAAAATCTGGCCCCACCTCCCTGGAAACATCAAACCAAACACACAGGGCATCTTTGTAAGTCAGAAAGAAAGTGGCCAAAAATTGTCAGCATGTACTTTTGTTCTCATGCTGTGACATTTAGTGGCAATAACAGGAAAGGAGAAGATGGTGCTGGAGGGAAAAAAAAGAAGAGGAGAGGAGAGGAGAGGAGAGGAGAGGAGAGGAGAGGACTTGACTTTCTGGCAGATTCTGCCACCATTCCCCAGCAATGAAGCAGCCTGTGCAAAGCAGGATTCAGGGTCTCTGTTCAGGTGCCAGCTTGCAGAGCCTGACTCACAGTGAATATTCCCACTCCCGGCACCAGTGGTCCTCCCCAGTGACACAGAGTAGGGACAGGCTGGGGGGCACATATACCTGTGCTTCTGTCCCAGGGACACATCCATGCCCCCGGCGCATGGACACACAGTCCCCACTAGAACTGTGTGGGGTCTGGGACAGAGACACACATGGCTTTTCTTCTCCCTTTACTCTCCAGGGAAAAAAATGCCCCAGGACATCCAGAACATAATTGATCTAATCCCAAAACAAGTCATTTCTGGAGGCACCCCTTTTCCTGCAGTGACTCAAAGAGATGCTTGAATCATAGAATCATAGAATCATTTAGGTTGGAAAAGACCCTTGGGATCATCGAGTCCAACCATCAACCCCACTCTACAAAGTTCTCCCCTAAATCATACCCCCAACACCATATCTAAACGACTCTGAAACACATTCAGGGATGGTGACTCCATCACCTCCCTGGGCAGCCTATTCCAGTGTCTGACCACTCTTTCTAGGAAGAATTTTTTCCTAATGTCCAGTCTAAACCTACCCTGTTGCAGCTTGAAGCCATTCCCTCTTGTTCTATTGCTAATTACCTGTGAGAAGAGACCAGCACCAACCTCTCTACAATGTCCTTTCAAGTAGTTGTAGAGAGTGATGAGGTCTCCCCTCAGCCTCCTCTTCCTCAAACTAAAGTCCCAGCTCCTTCAATCGCTCCTCATAACATTTATTCTCCAGGCCCTTCACCTGCTTCGTCGCCCACCTCTGCACTCGCTCCAGCACCTCGATATCTCTCTCGTATTGAGGTGCCCAAAACTGGACACAATACTCAAGGCGTGGCCTCACCAGTACTGAATACAGGGGGACAATCACCTCCCTACTTCTGCTGGTCACACTATTTCTAATATAAGCCAGGATGCCATTGGCTTTCTTGGCCACCTGAGCACACTGCTGGCTTGCTTTCAGCACAAACTTGTAGGTGCCTGAGCTGGCTCCAGTGATCCAGGTCTTGTGGAGACAGCTGTGCTGGGAGATGTGCTGTTCTCTGCAGCTGCCTACTCCCCACCTGCGCCACAGCTCTACATTCCTCATTCCTGGGTGCATCGGGGGCCGCCTGGGAAGGCACAAAGCAGTGCTTTCCCCTTTAATGTCCTTAAGGACTCATGGCAGTTTACCATTCTCTTACGGCCCCTCAGCCCATCAGAGGGTCTGCTCAGAAGCCCTTGGTGAAAATGTCTGACCTCAGCACCCGGCATGGGCTTGCAGAGTGAATAATCCCAGTTTGCAAAGTGAATAATCCCAGTTTGCAAAGCTGCCTGCCCCAGTGGACAGGGCATGGAGGCTAATGTTTAAGAGTGCACACTCTTAATGCCGTTTTATAATAATAAAACCGTGATTCACAGGGTTGCTCGTGAAGACCAGCACCTACCCCTCAGCCAAGCATGGCTTAAAAAATTATGTTGTGATGTGACACCTGAACAATTGGAGGCCCGGGCTTGGCTTATGCATTTTCATGCATTTCAAAACATTTCGGTGAAATGCAAATATCTTTTGGGGACATAGAGAACAGATGAACAGTTCACCCAAAAGCAAATTCCCCCGGCCCCACTACCTGCATGCTGCCTACACAGGCAAAGGGGAGAGGCAGAGCTATCTGCAGAACATCTCGGAGGCGGCAGTGGTACAGTGTAGGGAAGAAGCCATTTCTCCCAAACGTTTTTCCTGTAGTCTCAGAGTCTCTGTGATGAAGAGACACCCTATTAAAATAAACAGCCATGAAGAGACAGGCAAGATACTGGCTACGAGGTGGCTTCCAGTCACCCCACACCCACTCCCCCATATGTCACACAAGAACCTGAAAGCAGCATCTCCATGGTCCCAAGGAAAGAGCTGAAACAATCAGCATGAAGGACTGTGGACTCTCTCCTTGACTGAAGGCACTGGGAGAAGGTGCAGGGGCTGCACATGCTGCCAAGAGTCACCCTGGGCCAGAGCTGGAGCAGAACAGCATCCGTGGCATCTGCTGCCTCACTCAGGCTTTTGCATTTTTAAAGGCTTCCTCCTCCCGCAGAGTGAGCGAGTTCCCAGCCACCAGCCAGCACTGGAGCCAGACCTGCGTTCCCTCTGCCTGGTGGGGATGCTCTGGGCCCTTGGCGCGCAGGCACTCTCCACAGCCCTACAGAGCCATCAGGGATCCAGCCCTGGAGCAGGGACATGAAACTGAGAAGTCCTGACAGTCAGAAACTAACCCTGACCCTGCCTCCAGGGGCCAGCACTGTGTCTGGAACCACCGCATCCTCCCGTGGGGTCACGTTCTGGGTGGCTTGTGATTATCCACTGCTGAAAGCAACATGGGGACCAAGCACGGTCAGCACAGCAAGGACATGGAAGAAAGAAGATCTCTCCGCCTCGTCCCACTGCCCTGTGCCTCATGCTGAGACCAATGCACCCCCAGCTGGTGGCCGGCCAAGTGTCCCCCATCTTCTCAGCTCCCACCCCGCTCCCACTCTGCTCTCCTCCTTCTCCGGCTCCCAGCCTCTGCCTGCCCCTACGCCCTGGGGATGGCAGAGACCTCCTTAGGCTGGACACTGCTGAGGAGAGCCCCATACCTTCAACAGCCTAAAACCACCCTTTTTTGAGCAACCTTTTAGAAATCACTGATTTGTTGTTGTACTCCATTCGTGATGCTTTATACTAAGTGCATTGCTGTCTCTCATCTGCTGCAGTAAATTCAAAATTTTCTCGATCCCAACCTGCAATGTCCTACATTTATTTGCAAAGGCCACCCTTCACGCTCTCCCCTTCGCTCCCCAGGAGCACTCCCCTTGCTCCTGAACAGGGAGGCGCTGGTGGATCAAGGGCGCAGCCTTGCTCTTCACTGTTGTTTATTTAAGTGTCTCCTTTGCTCGCTGCTTCATGTGAGCCAAGAGCAGGAAGGGCACAGGCTTATAAATTTGCAGCGAACACGATTTGTGTCAGTGCAGTGGTCACTGGCATTTGAGAGACACTGTCTCCTCTTTCTTCCCTTGTCAAGGGTTGGAGCGGTGCTGCCAAACGTGTGCGTGCCCTGCATTGCTTCCTGCTCCACGTGGGCGAGCACTGGTGCCCCATGCTCTTCCTAAGGAGCCCAGTTCTTCCTTCCCTCTGGTGTGACTAGACTTTTCTTCACAAACGTGCGCATAGGTTTAATTTTCTTCCCTTTGCTGTTACCTGTAGGGAGTCACTCACCCAACGCCATGTGAGTGGCAGCCCCGAGCCCCCCCCAGCTCCCACTGTAAGGTCTGACTTTGTAGCATAAAGATTCACCTGGTGCGAATAAAGGAGCTCGCTCTCTGCCTTGGTATCCCTATCAAAACCACGGGGTGGGGGTGTGGATCAGAGGCCAGGCTGCAAATTCCTCCGAGCGTCACTTCTGGGAGAAACCAAAGCTGGGAGAAAAACGCTCCAGGGACCTTCTGCTCAGAGGAAACCCCCCTTTTGCTACAGGCCTGAGAAATTCAGTCGAGCTCTGCGCTACTTCTTGGCACCCAGCAGCGTGGCGTACGCAGGAGGACACGCAGTGCCTGCAGCTGCTCCTCCCTGCCCACCGGCGGGTAAGGGACATGAGGCTCCACTTCTCGCATGTCAGCTACTGGCCAGGGGAGATTTCAGTGCTCGAGAACTCTCCTGAATTGAACATTTTCTGTCTGCCTTTTCTGTAATTGTATCTATGAAAAAAAGAAAAAAAAATGTAAATAGGAATTTTAATAAAAGTATAACAGTAACCAGATCTAATCTCTAACCTTTTGAAATATAAAGAAGCTGCTTTATCTGCTAGGAAGCACAATCTCTCCCCAGCAGCGATGGGAATTTGTGGGAGTTAAATTAACTGAGGCAGTGCTCCCCCCTTGCTCATTGAATGTAAGCGAAACATATTGAGGATTATTGCAAAGAGAGAATTAATAAAAACAGAGTGGGGAAAGTTTCAAAGTCCAAGCAAGTTTGCTAACCATTCCCCACACACAGGCACACGTGCATAGGGCGAGCAGCCTGTGTTTCACACCAGCTCCTTCTCTCGCCTTCCACTGAGAAACGAGGAGAAGCAGCATGCGGATCCCGTAGAAGGGCTTTGCGCTCTGAACAAGAGAGCTTCTGGAGTGATTATTGCTTGGGATATCAGGATGATTACATCTACGTACAGCTCTGCAAAAAAAAAGCTTTCCAGAGCCTGGGTTTCTTGGCCCTGTAGCCCTGCAAATGTGGATGTCACCTTGTCTCCCAGCTACCTCTCCCTTCCACATGATCGTCTGCTCATTGTGCAGTAGAGGCGGGATGTGCCCATTGATTCCTCAGTGCCTCAGATCGATGGACTTTCACAAATCAGGTGCAAACATGGCTTTGGCATCCTGGTGACATCCCCCTGCTGGAAGGCTCCTGGACATGCATGGCTTCTGTAAACCAAGCTAGAATGAAAGCAGTGCAGGTTAGCCCAGATCTGATGCGAGTGGGGAGCTGGGTAGGGGAGAGGGGAGACTGTCTTCAGTGTAAGAGAAATGCTAAACACATGGCAAGGGGAGGGGATGGGGTGGTATTTGTGTCTGCACGGGAGTACCGAACAGAGCAAAGCAGATATACTTATCAAACACCCTGATTGTTCCTGTGTTATCTGTGCCAGTTTGACCAGTTCCACCAGTCAGTAACCTGATATCAAAGCTGGGACTCCTCTTACTTCCAAGGGATCTCAGATTAGCTCTTCTTACTGTGCTGAACTCTATGCTGTTGGCCACATTGTTCATGAATTCTTCTCCTTTCCATTTGGGTTTTCTATTACTACAGGGTCTAATTTCTTGCCACCAGGTTTCTCTCTCTCAGCCCTCTCTTCTGTTGGACAGGTGGGTTCAGAGGACTAAACCACAGCCCAAAGTTGAACTGTCTGTAACGGTACAGCTCTGAATGATGCTCACTACATTTGTTCAGCACATGGGTGAGTTGCCACAGCTGCACAGCCACTTTCAAGTGAAACAAAACTTGGCAAAAAATGCCCTTGAACCATGTGAGTATTCCAGCAAACACCACCACAACTTACTGGTGTTGCAGGTCTTGGATTTGTGCTCGTTTCTACAGGCACACATGCTGCAAAATGTGCAGGGAGTTAAAAAGAATTTTGAATAAAAACCTGGGAAGTGTCTGCTGCACATGCCCACCCAGAACACTGCAACAAATGCAGTTTTCCTTTCTTTCTCAGTCCTTCCCAGACACCATTTCTGGCAAAACTAACCCAATTTCCTGAAGCGTTTTGATGACCACAAGGCCACAAGTCCCAACATTTGTATGCTCCTTCCAGCGTGTCTCTGCCTATCTCTGCTGCTGCACAGCTGGGATAATGCCTGCCCTCTCCTGGACCACTCTGAGAGCGGTTGCACTGGCTGCCGACAGCAGCATCTGCACTCCTAGCATGTGCTTTTGGCTGGTAAAACAAGAGAAGTGGCAGCAGCACAAAGATTTGAGGAAAAGAGTTCCCATTCAGATGAGGGGATGCAGCCTAAGCAGCGGTGCCTGCCTTCAGCACACTAGACCTGGTCCTCCCACCGCCCCCTGCTCTGTATTTTGGCATTGCTCATGTACAGGGTAAAGAACACCCAGGCTGCGGTGCAAGCAGGGCTCCATCCCTCTGTCTTTTCTTATTTTTGCAAGCCTGGAGTTTGGCTTTCTTTGGTCTCTGTTACAGCCTTGGAAAACATCCTAATTGCAGAGCGCTCTGAGCTCTGTTTTTGAGCCATCCCATTTTCCAGTCATTCACCTGGCCCATGAATGACTGGGAAGAACTGGCTCGTCCCCGGGGACCTTAGAAAAGGTGTAAAACTCACCTGTAAGGAGAAAGAAAGGGATTAACAGAGACAGGGGGCAGGATGTGTCACTCCATCTGAAAGCACTGTCATGCCTGAGTCACTCCTTTGCCTTATGCAGAAATCTACCCTACTGACATACTGGTTGCAAAGACGGGGGTTGAACACTGGGTAGACTGGTTTCCTGAACAGCCTGTCTCTCTTTTATCGGGTCACCACATCAGCCCTGCACTTGCTCTTCTGCTGCTCAATCTTAGGCAAGAATGTTAGGCAGTGTCCCTTTTGGCCAGCCCTTCCCATATTGTCTGCTGCTAATGCCTTTCAGTGTGCCCCAGGATATTTCCTCACCTGAGCTGCTTCACCCACTGTGAGGAAGAGGAAGGCTTGTTGTCATGTTCCTCACTGCTTCTGGGTTTATGCTAGCCTGGTGCTCTAAGAGTAGGAAAAGTGGGGGATTGTAGGAAAAGTAGGAAGCGGTTGTGATGGGGACCCTGTGCAACGGTGCCTTCCCAGAGATGTGAGGTGGCATGGGTGTCTCTAAGGCTGACCATCTGGGTAGGAATGTCATCATGGATCATGCTTCTTGCCTGGAGTGGAGACTGAGAATCACGGAAATATGAAGATCAGGGACTGAAGATCATGGAAATATGTCACTTTGCAAAGGGCACTGTTACTCTCAGGTCAGGAAAAGTCTCTGTAGATCTGAGATTTGGAGGCATCTCAGCCTCTGCTCCTCCCATGGCCTCATTACAATTACCCCTTTTAGTGATGAGAAGACCCCAGGTGAAGCCCTGCCAGGGCAGGTACAATATTTCTGCTCGTATGAAAGCTGGGTGGCATCACATCAGCAGCAGAGTTTGAGAGCACAGGGAGACCCTCCAGGGCAGGGTATTCATCAGTGGTGAGGAACCAAGCAGCGACCAGGCTGCTGGCCCAGCTGTTTCAAGCAGGCAGCTGAAAGAGGGTGGTCGATGCCCATTCCTCGAGCAAACAGACCCAAGGTCCTTCAGCCTTCCCAGTGCATGTTGCTTCTGGGAGCTGGCTCCAGTGGCTTGGGTAAAGTTGCTTTCCTTTAAACCAAACCTCTGGCTCTCCACCTGTGATCTGGGCAGCAGGAGCTGCCTCCAGCTACAGTACGGTGAAAGGGAGCGGCAGCCCTCCAGCACAAGTCCCTGCTCCGCAGCCACCCAACCCACGGGCTCTGGGTGAATATTCCTGCCCCTTTTCCCCTCTGCCTCAGCCGCAGGGCTCAGCAGGACGGGAACAGCCCCAGCAGTTCCCACCCGTGTGACACCCACCATAACTGCCTCAGACTTTGTTTTTCACCGGACTTCAGTTTCTCCTTAAAGAGCAAGTGCAAATCCATGCAGCACAGCCTCCCTCTGCCTCTGTGTACTGACTACAAAGCAAGCCTGATAGGCTAGGCATAACACACGGGAATCCAATTGTTTTGACAAGCTGCAGACTCCATTTTAGCATCCTTCTAGTCCCACAATACCTACAGCCTGGCCTACTTTTGCTGAACAGCTCTGTTTTCTACCCTCCGCCACCTTATCCTGTCCCTGCTCCACAGGATGTCAAACTGTGCCCATCACTATAGCTTCTGTGTCTCCTTCAGAAGCACAGTAAGCAGAGTGTTTGCCCCCTCTTCAGGAAATGCTCGTGCAGTTAGCGTTTTATTTGGTACATTCTGTTTTGTCTCCTGTGTTTATGTTAATGAGATCCCCGGAGCAGCAGCAGGCAGGCAATGATCTCTAACCGCTGGAAGGAGGTCACTCTGGGTACCCAACTACTCACGTAATCTGCCAAGAGGGATGAGAGACTCGCTACTGATCAGAAGTGATAGAAGGTCTGATTTGTGACCTCTGCAACGGGAAAACTAAAGCGATCAGAGAATGCAGTGTCAATCCTAACCTACAGAAGGTACATACTGGCTGTGTATGTGACCTCTCCTGCGAGCAGGCCGAACCTTCTCTGTGAAACATTCGACTGCTTCCTTCTGCTCAGCATCAGCTCTGCCTTGCTCCAGCTCAGCTGAATCACCTCTTTGTTCCTAACAGGCTGTTGAAGGGTTTAGAGAAATTCCTTCCCTGAAGAAACCCTGGCTTTATCTGTCAAGTGTCCAGGTAATATTTAAGATGTAGTGGTTAATGTCTAGGGTCTAATTTTACTGGTTGTGAGTTGATGTATTTCTAAGGTCTCCACTGAAGTGCAGGAATCCAGAGAAGCTGCTGAAGGCTGACTGTAAAAGGCCCTCCCAAGTAGGGTGATGCTGTCAGTGGAGCAGGGAGATAGTCCTCTCCAGGACTTCATAGTTCACTTCCACAGTGGGTGGTGGGCACCCACAGCTGTGGAAATGGCTGGTAGTTATACAAAGATTTCGGAACTTTTCTGCAAGTGACAGCAGAAAACAAGGCTGATAAAGAAATGCTCTTGGTCTGTAGTGTAGCCACAAAGGCAGCTGCAAGTGATTTGTTGTCTTCTGCTAGCATGTCCCGCCTGTAATCTGTGACCCTCATGCTCTGGCTTCCATCCTCTTTACTCTTTCAACATAGATATCAGAAAAACAGGGATATTGGTGATGCTGCTTAGGCCCTGAGGATGAGCACTTTAACCTAATCAAGTTGATGACTTGCTGTTCTATGATTGCAGGAATATGGACCGAATTTGCTGGAGCCCAAGAGTCTTCAGGTTTGCAAAGAGGGTTTTTTTGTTTATGTGATAGCAGCTGGGAGTACCATAACCACAGCTTTCCTGAGATGCTGTCATCCCAAGATGTCTGGGTTGCTCCCAGTCTTAAGACAGGGGCTGAAGCCTTCCTGCAAGGATGAGACAGGTGTGAGGGACAGGTAGTGATGAACTGTTACAGCCCTGGGCGCTCTGTGAGAAGATGAGGTCTGGGATCATGCAATCTTCCCAGCTGTGGCAGGCTGCAAACATACCCTTCTGTGGCATTTCAGTGCCTGGTTGCTCCTGTTAAATTAATACATCCAGATAAAACTGTCACAGCTGAGGAACCACCCTTGGATGTGATGTTTGGAGAAAAGAAAAACATCCTTACACATCACCTCAAGGTTGCCCGAGCCTGTGTTGTCCTTGGTGGCCTGTGTCAGGTGGGTACGAACACAGGGCTCGCTGGGTTATAGAGCAGGAGGCCACCTCAGTAAAAGAAGCCATCCGAGTGCTTCATCGTATTTGCTGGGCTTAGAGGCAGGCCTGTGATCACCAACACCAATGTTAATGTGTCTCATTTTGTGTTAGCATCCGCATCAAGCCCCTGGCTAGGTAATGACTGCGCAAGGTGTTGGATGCATGCAATCTGGTTCCTTCCATCTGCTTCTCTGCTGACTTGGACAGTTTCTCCTGGCTCAGCCTGGTTCGTGATGAAGTGCCTTGAGCTGTAGGACAATCTGAGTGGAAGAGTGACTGCTGGCATTGCCAGATCCCATGGGAAAGTCGTATCTGTTGGACCCTCATGGAGCAGTGCCTGGCTAGGTGCTGAGAAGAGAAGGAGAAGCCTACCTGTGTGTTAGTGAGACGGGTTGGTGCCATAACGGTAACGGAAATAACAACAGTGACAGTAATGATATGTAAAAGAAAAGCTGTCACTGGTTTCCCTTCTGTGCACATACAGCAAGATAAAGGAAAGTAACCCCCAATATCCAGCATGTTGCCCTTCACAGATTGAGAAAGACCCAGCCTGTGGCAAGGTCCCAATTTGCAGTGACAAAGGCAGAAAGCCAAAGCAGTTTAAAATGTCTTTCCCAAACTGGTGGGCAGGCCTGGAGGAACCACTGCCCAGTAGATACCAGCAAAGGAGAAGAAGCCCACTTTGAGGTCTCTGCATTCCCTTCTGTCTGCCTGGATCCCCAGGGGATGCCACATATCGCAGTGAGTAGTCGGAGAGTCTCCCTTGTGCTAGATTTTCTGTTACTATGAAGAAGGCACCACAAGGCTTCACAAAGTGCAGAGGCGCTACTGGGTGAACTCCCTTGGGGTGAAGCAAGGCTCTGTCAGCTAAGAAGGAACTGCAGGAGTGACCTTAGAGTTGGCTCTCCATGCATGGAGAAAGGAGCGAAATGCCTCTGGTACCCCTACACCAGTGTTTGCCGTGTAAGTGTAATTTAGAGGAGCTCAAACCAGGAGGAAAAGTAAAAGCAGCAGAAAAAAAAAAGCGTGAGCTGTGCAGGCATCAACACTGTCCCCCTCCACACCACAGAGCATTATTGGAGGAACTTTGTGGGTCTGGCCGGTCAGCTTTGTGTCAGAGCTTCTTCCACCAGGAGAAGACACTGATCCTGCCTCCATCCACCTGACCACAGGACCTTGGGCTTTGCAGAGGTGCACTGGTAAAAGTACTTTCTGAAGCCTTCTCTGTAAGCAAACCTGGATAAATAATGAGGAATCAATCATTTGCTGGAGAAGTTTCTTTGTCTTCTATTTACAGATGGCCCACATGGACATTTCAAGTGAGTGCATTGATGAACTGCCTGGACAAAGCTCTCCTTGGTGAGACATCACTGGATTCCCTGAACCTCCCCAGGAGCTCTTGGCCGTCCAGTCTGGCGGCACCTCCTACAGCTGGCATTGCTGCATGCAGCAGCAGCATCTCGAGCCCCACATGTCACAGGTGGGTGAGTTGTCTGGAAAACTGCACACACATCTGTCAACGGCCCTGGTAATCTCCTCCCGCTCTCCCCCTTACTGAGAGAGAAAACAAAGGCTTAAGTGCTCAGAATGCCCCAAAGACAGACACATACGTCACTGCTGTAGGACATCATGAGCCTGTGACATTCACTGCCACAGCCACTGGATGGATAGGAAGAATGAGAAAGAAAGAAGATGCTCTCATGGGTAAAGATAATCACAGTTCCTCAAACTATACAAAACCATATAAAACACAGAATTGTCTCAGGCACCAGAGAATAAACCAACCACTAAAAGCTGATGAAATGTCCCTTTTCTGAGCTAGTTTCTTGTCCCTTCCTTTGAAGCAGCTGCTCAGGAAACTGTGGAAGCAGCTGATCACATCTGGCACCGCTCATATCGCGGTGAGTGAGTCCCCCACCGTCTCCATGTCTGTGGCCACTGCACTTGTTCCCCCCACAGAAACCCTTGTCTGGCTTCCATTCACCCTCTGTCTTGTTCCTGGGAGTAAGCAGCCTTAAAACAAACTCGGGATCCACCCTATACTTTTGCTACATTCATAAAGCAATCCCATATCTAGCCAAGCAAGGAAGAATTCAGCTTCATAGAAATAATCCCCAAAACTCCTATTATTAGCTTTTTGTAGCTACATTAATTTTAGAAGAAAAAATTAGGTCCAAAGTGCTGGGCTCATTTTAATAAAGATTCACGGTCACAATTTAATCCCTTGACGAGGAAGAATCAGCTTTTGAGCACATCAGACTCATTGCAAACTCCTCACAAAGTCATCAGAGTCCGACAAGCGGTGGCAGCGAAAACGGGCTAAAGGTGAATGATTCTGGGTACGAATTAGATTAAACAGAAGTTACCGAACCTGCACTTCCCTTCACTGCCAGCAGCCGCGGCATTTCCAGGAGAGAGATGAAAGCACCCAGCAAAGAAGATAAACAAGGAAACAACTCCGAAACAGGCACGCTGATAAAAGCAACCTGGGGAGGATGGGACTTGAGATAAAAGAGAAAGTGCTGGAGATTTCGTAGTGGCTTCCAGGGGGGCATGAAGTGAGGGAGCGGAGCCGTCATCAGAGGGATCTTTCCGGAGTATGGCCAGGTGTGGAGCAGACTCATTTTCTCCTGCAAGCGTCTCGGCCATTGTCCTTTCCTTCTGCAGCCAGCAACCCAGCCGCGAGTCTCTGGAAAGTCCTGGAAATCCGACACTGCTCCTCAGGGACTGTTTCCTTCTTCCCACATTTGCTTTAGATCTTTCCATCCTGCTATTTTGGCTCTGGGGAAGGTGATGGGATCATACAGGAGATCCACGGAGACTTTGTCCTTCTTTACCATGCTTATTGGTGTTAATAAAGTGAGCAGGAGGTGGCAGAGGCATCTGGATGTTTCATTGTTACCTTGGTCTGATACAGCCATAGCGGTGTCACGGGAGCATGTGGAGTCCGAGTCTCAGACAGTGCTGGAGGCTGCGCAGACATACTAAGAAAAGATGGGTCTCAGACCTCAAAAATTCTGTGGGGCAGAATAATTAACACTTAGTGATGCTCTCCTGGGAGACATCGTTTGCTCTGTGCCCTTGTAACATTTGGTACAAACACAGTGGATTGTCAATAGTTTCAAGAACTACGGATCTTGCCCCTGAGGACTGCCGTCAGCAGGCAGCCTTGCCCACAGAGGGGAGGACACTGGGTTTTCTCCAGAGCGATAGCTCCTCTCCACGGTGCAGCGTCTCTGAGAGACCTCAGTTCCTGCATAAGTGTGTGGGGGACAACCAGGTGAGGGCAAGATGCAGATTGTTGCATCCTGACAGCTCCTACACTTCGCAAAGCACCTACCTTGGAGAAGCAGGGACAGAGTTTCAAGGCATCTCAGAGCTGAAGATGCTTGCCGTGGTGGTTTTGATGAAGCCACGCTGGGGAGCTGGAAGGCCCACAATATTTGGAGATGGCCTCCCAACATCAGCCAAATCTGCTTTACAACCTTTGATGTAAGGTTTTGGAGGACATCTATGATGGGGGCATCATCCCCAAAGGGAGGACACATGAGCTGGGCTCCAAGGATTCAGGGTTCAGAAGGCACATGCATTAAACCAGCTCAAACACCCATCCGGGTGGTCACACACCACATCGTCCATAGGCTTGCCTCCTTCTGCCACACTTGTGAATTTGGGGTCAGTTGCTGCTGAGGCCTGGGAACCCCATGGTGTTGATTTACCAGTGAGACCTGGGCACATCTGTTAAACACAGTACTCCCAGGGCCACTGCAGAGAGGGTCTTCCTGAGGAATGAAGTGATTGATTTCCCCAGGTGCCCCCCAGCATTGGAGCAGCCGTAGATGGCAGAGCTAAAGCTTTCCTTGCCAACCTCACAGTCCATGGAGTCTCCTAAGGGAGTTATAACACACCCCTGGCCATGAGCTGTGGACGTTCAACCCTAGGTAGCTTGAGGAAATGATTCACAGAGTGAGAGGTACAGAGAAGGGGATTTTCAGGGGTGGTTTCCCCTTTTTCTCCATTGCTCTCTCTCTCCTCCCCTTCACCACCCTCCCCACTCTCCTGAACACGGCTTGCCTACAGCTACAGGGCATCACTTCAGTTCCTGACTGCATATGCTCCTCTTTGCTGTGATTCTTCTCTGTCCTCTGTGTGTCCTTACAGCTGGCAATGCCTCGTATGTCTTCAGGAAATGTTTGTAAAGGCTTTAGTTTAGTTTGCAACGGGACACGGGGGAAACACCAGGACTTTGAGGAAATTCTGGCACAGGGGCCCAGCGGCTCATAGCAATGAAAACTCTTTCTGCACCTGCAGGAATCTTGCTCAAAACTACCTTAAACAAAGCTGTGGTGGCTGTGCCTGGGTCACTGGGTATGGCTAGCCCAGGGCGTTGCTAGCCCATCCCCAGAGCTGCCCTGGAGGGGAACTATTTTGGAGAAGTGGGGTGTGTATCCGACAGACTGGGGTGGGGGATGCCTTCTTCTCCACCCTGAGCGCAATGGCTGAGCCCTTGTGGCAGGGAACTGGGACCCAGCTGGGCTCAATGCACCTTCCTGGGGAGGGGCCAACAGCCCCAGGCTGGTGTAACAATCCCTGCGAAGCCTGGGAGGCATGTCCCTGCGCAGAGGGTGGCAGGGCAGCGGGGACAGCATGGCCATGGTGGGCAGCATGGCCTGACAGCCCTGAAGGCAACACCTGCCCAGCACAAGGTTGTGGTGCTGGGCACTGCCCTGGGGCAGGAACCTCCTGGGGGGGGGCAAGGCAGCTCTAGGGTCCCCGACCCAAACAACTTGTGCACATTCATAGGGCCTGCTCACACACATCCGTAAGGACCATACCTCCCACACGCACTGTGACAGGGAACAAATCACTGAGTATGTCCAGGAGGTCCCTAACACTTGTACACACACATAGGTTCTGTGTAGCCCTCAAACATCCATAGGGACCATATTCCCTGCACACATTGATCCATAAACTCACGCACAATGCCGAGTGCACACACTATTAGGGACCATACAGATTGTGACTCTGTAGCCATCATAGCCCCTGCACATCCCTGCAGGCACTGTTGGCCCATGCACCCCTACGGCACAGACAGCTGACACAGTGGGACCACATCCCCGGCTATCCCAGTAAGGATGACATCCCACGGACAGGTAAAGGGGCCACACACACTGATAGGGACCGCAGCCCTGCACGCCCCTATGGGGACCATTACCCCATGCACCGCATGTGGCATGCACCAGTGAGGAACACAGCCTCACACATCCCTATGGGGACCATAAGTCCATCCACTGCACCCTGCATGTACCACTGGGGATCTCTTCCCTGGACACCCCTATGGGGACCACAACACCACACCCCATACCTCCTGATCGGCACCACTCCCCCACACAGCCCTATGGGGACCATAACCCCACACCCCGCACCTACTGATGGGGATAACTCCCCCACACACCCCTATGGGGATCATAACCCCATCCACTGCCCCTGGCATTCACCAGTGGGGACCACTGTCCCACACATCCCTATGGGGACCCTTCCCATGCCCTGCACCTGGCACACACGGATGGGGACCACTCCCCTGCAGACCCCTAATGGGAACATAACCCCACACACTGCACCTACTGATGGGGTCCACTACCCCACTCCAATCCCATGGGGACCCTTCCCACACCCCACACCTCCTGGTGGGGACCCGTCCCCCATACACGCCTATGGGGACCATAACTCCATCCACCGCACCTCGCACGCACCGGTGGGCACCTCTCCCCCGCACATCCCTACGGGGACCATAACCCCACGCCCCGCACCTCCTGGTGGGGACCCGTCCCCCGCACACCCCTATGGGGACCCTCCTCACGCCCCGCACGCCGCCGGGGCTGGAGGGCGGTGCCGGTGGCGTTGCCCCGGGCGG
>VWZL01003811.1:1569691-1686825 GCA_013396915.1 Stercorarius parasiticus
GAAACCTGCTGGGGGTACTACGATGTGAGCGGGCAGTGGGACAAGGAGTTCGAGTGCAACAACAGCTTGACGGGCTTCCGCTACTGCTGCGGCACCTGCTTCTACCGCTTCTGCTGCAACAAGCGTGCCGAGAAGCTCAACCAGAGCCTGTGCCGCAACTACAAGAGCCCCGAGTGGGCCCACCCCACCACCGCCAGCGGTGCGCTGCCCGCCGATGGCAGCAACGGCGCCGACGGGGACGACAACAAGTACGACCCGGACAAGGACAGCACCAACGCCACCGTCTACATCTCGTGCGGGGCTATCGCCTTCGTGCTTATCGCTGGCGTCTTCGCCAAGGTGGCCTACGACAAGGCACGGCGCCCACCCCGGGAGATGAACATACACAGGTGCGATCCTTTCCCTGCTTCCAGCACCCCTTCTGTCTAGGGACACCCTCCTCTCCAAAGGTTCCTCCTCCTTTGCACTGCCTCTCCAAGTGTGTCCCCTTTCACCATCTGTCCAAGCGTTTCCCCGTTGCACTACCCATCCGAGGGGTCTGCCTTTCAGCCACCCACTCAAGAGATTCCCATTTGTGTAGCCTGTCCAAGAGTTTCCCCATTGCATGACCCATCCAAGAATTCCACCTTTGAACTGGCTGACCAAGGGTTCCCCTTTGACACCACTGCCGAAGGGTTCCCCTGCTGCACTACCCATCCAAGGAGTCCCCTGTGGACTACCTATTTGAGTCTTTATCCTTTGCTCTGTCTGACCATAAGTTTCCCCCTTCCAAGGATTTCCCCTTTGCAATGGTGGTCTAAGGGCTCCCCTTTTGTGCCACCTGTCCAAATGATCTTCCATTGCCCTGTAGCTTTGAGGGGTCCCCCCTTGAACCATTCATCCAAGGGTTTTCTCTTTTGCGTGGGCTGTCTGAGAGTTCCCTCCTTTGCACGGAAATCCTAAGATTTTCCTTTTCCACCATCTCTCCAAGTGTTCCTCCTTTGTAGGGTCTGTCCACGACAACCCCACCCCTTGCACCATCCCTTCCGACCTCCCCCCACGACCCATCCAGGGTCCCGTCTCGGTGCCCCCGTCAGCTCTCCCATCCCTCGGGGCAGCACCGTGGGACCTCTCCCCATCCCCTCCGCGGCGCGGCCTCCCGTGGCCCTCGCCTTCAGCACCGCCGTCGCGGACAGCTCCACGCCGCCCCGCGCAGCCGAGCGCCGTCCCGCCCCCCCGCGGAGCCGCCTCCGGGCCCCGGCACCCCCAGGGCTCGGAACCCCCAAGGGCTCGGGAGCCCCCTCTCAGGGCTCGGGACCCCGCGGGTCCTGCCCGGCCCGGCCCGTCCGGGGAGAAGTTTAAAAAGTGGGAAGAGAATTGCTCTGCATCCTCCCGGCGGGTGCCTTTGCCTTGTAGGCGCGAGGGGAAAGCAGTGGGATCAGGGAATGTGCTTTTTCTTTCCTTTTTATAATTTCTTTTCCCCTCTAAATCCAGTTGGCTCAGGCTAGCAGTCTCTCCTTTCCGGCTGGCTGCTAGGGAAGTAGTTTGATATCCATTTCTCAGGGGTTTTACACATTGCTGTAATAAAAGAGAACACTCTCGACATGCCAGAGAAAATCCTGTTTAAAAGCCAAAGCTCAGGCTTCCATAGCAAGTCTCCTGTTGGACATAATGCATGTACTTTCTCAGCTAGTATGTATTTTTTGGTGAAAAAGTCCCTCCAAATGATGTGTACTTCTTGTGTGCCGTGAATCCAAGAGGTCCCTACATTTGAACATAAAGGTTGGTGAGGAGCTTCTTTATAAAAACAGTTGTGAGCATGAATGGGGAAAGCCCTTATCTCTAGCTGCTAATGCTTCATAAAAATTATTTTAATTAAGAAATTTTAATCAAAACAGTTGAAATCATTTTAAGGCTGAACTTCAATTGCAGTCAACAGAGTCTGAGGGAATAAATTTTAGCTTTTTACAAAAAAAAAGATAGGAGTGACGCAGTTTTTATTTATTTGGGAAGATGTATTTTATTTAGACTCCTCCCTTTATAAGGCTACACACACAGGGGTTCTGGCTGGTGTGAATGACCGTGTCTTCAATGAGGACAAAAAGTAACACTGGTTGATGCTTGCTGAGGGTCTGGCCCGCATATTCCATCACAAACCTCACCTGCCCCTGCTCTCTGCGCAAGAAAATGACTTCATAGTGTTAAAACCATTGTTTTAACTATGGTTTTAGGTCACACGTGTCTGTACGGTAAAGGGTCCTGAAAGTAGCTTAGTCAGCAAATAGGCTCTTTTAAGTATTTTCTTAACTAAGGGCCAGTTCCCCAACTGGCCAGCTCTTTTGGCTTCAAGGCAACTTTGTCTGGGCCTTACCTTCACAGGGAATTCGGAAATCTGACTCGGCTGTCCATGTGTTACTTTTGCTGTAGTTCTGGGGTGCTACAGGGTTGGATCCTACACCCTTTGAAATCAGAGACAGTGTTGCCAGACTTGTCTGAATTATTCCTGATGTTTTCATTTCTTTGATGCTTGCTTTTCTTTATTTAGATAAGTTCTGGGAAAATGATTCACCTGTGTGTAGAAGTATGAATGGCAGATTGAGTGCTTGGAAAGCTTGACTTTCAGAGCATTTTAAGAAATTGATTGACTTCTATAATATGGTAGCTGGTAAAAAATTATACCTTTCAGAGCTGTGTTACCTGAACTTGATCAACATTGCACGATGGTTTAAATATTATCTCCAGCTGCATCTCCAGCAGACAGGATCTGCTTCAGTCTGAGGAAAAATGCTATCAGTGCTCTAAGCAGAATGTAAATATGAGGAGTGGAATGGTTTGTCTTTGTCTCTGAGAACTGCTGCTGAGTAACAGGGAAGGAGAAAATCAGAACGTAGTCAGGTATTTCTGTCTGTTTGAGGTTGTGTCAATTGGAGTTCAGTGTAACATCCAGAATAATTCACTGTAGTGATGACCAGTGCAGTAAATCTCAGTGTGCATCGCACCAAAACCTCTGGGATGAGAACAACAGTATATATGGAAATTATTACAGTGGACTGGAAACAGCCCATCGTGAACAGTATCTCACACCCAGGGAGGATTAATCAAGACTTCCCCGCACTTCACCGTGAGCAAGATCACACTTAAAATTTTATTTCATCGTAAATGGTCGGTTAGCAGTACTGTGTGTGGATGTTATTCCTCTGCTAAGTTCTCATCCAGCTTTTACAGAAAATCCTTATTAACTCAGTTAGAAAGCACATTTTGATGGAAGCAGGGCTCATTTTCTGTCGTTTGGTAGAAAGGAGGGTTTACGTGTTCACAGGAGAACTGTCACTCTCGTGTGAAGGGACAGGCTGTCTGCGCTGAGATATGCATGTGCATTTCGGAGCTGGTCTTGTTTTCAGGCGCTGCCACGTATCTTTAAAGCTGAGGCACCACTGCGATGCTGGGCCGAGCAGTGACAGCAACTGAGACTTAAGTTCATTCTAAGAGCAGTAAGTGGAAGGGCTCTGAAAAACAGGAGCTAAAATATTCATATTTCACAGAAGCACTTGTAATGCTTGAAACGTAGCTGATTTTGTAATGGTTATAGAATCTTTCAGCCTGACCATGTATGACTGCCTCTTGTCTGGGTCTTGCTTTGGAGTGACACAGCCAGAACTGCTGCATGCTGGGCTCCGGCTGGAAGCTGGGGCTGATTTCTGAGAGTTATACCCAG
Source organism: Stercorarius parasiticus (assembly GCA_013396915.1). NCBI lineage: Eukaryota > Metazoa > Chordata > Aves > Charadriiformes > Stercorariidae > Stercorarius > Stercorarius parasiticus. The sequence goes on from VWZL01003811.1 coordinate 1,573,386, forward strand.
CAACGTTTTGTCTGCTCTTGCTCTCTGACTGCGCTTGTGAGGATGGTTTGTTTTTCTCAGCTTGTCAGGGTTTTTTTTTTTTTCTCAAGCGTTTCCTAAGTGGGCAGAGTATTTGCTTTACTTTCAGTATGGGAATGAGTTTGGGAATCTTTGACAGTGAACAAGGAATATCAGCTGTTTGTTTTCAAAGCTAGGTATGTTTTTCTGTAGCAAGGAGGGGTGACCCAGAGTATTCTCGTCCCATGGTGATGGCCCTAAATCCCCGCGCTACAGTACATAAATAATTCACTGCTAGTAGTATCACTCTATGACCCCTGCTTAGCCTTCAGCGATGGTGCCCATTGCACTCTCTGCTGAGTTGGGAATGCACGAATTGGAAACTGGTTATAGTTTGCAGCTGGGGTTTGAAATGTTACCAGTTACTTACTGCATGGGCAGCCGAAGCCCATGCTTGCCAGCCAGCAGGAGAGAGTGGCAGTGATGCCCTGGGGCAGCGGTGGGAGCCTGGCTGTTCCCCTCTACCTGCCGAGAAGCAGCACTGGGATTTTTCCCAGGAAACTAGCTCTGTATCCTGCTAAAAGGCCATCTTCCATTTCCATCCTTGCATGACATGTGTCCTATAAGCGTTTTGGCTTTTGACAGGGAGAAGGGAAACAAGCACCCTCTGCTCAGGGTGCTTCACGTTACCCTGCTCCTGGGGCACCTTTGGTGCTACAAAGAGGACAGATATCTGTGCCACTCTCTGCTTTGGTCTCTGCCTTTGCATCCTCTGCTCCGTGAATAATAACAGTGGCTATTTTTATAAATGAACATCCTTTTCCCGTGTAGAGGCCACAGTTAAATTGATCAATTTCTTGCCATTTTTACTCTGCGGCTCTGAATTTCAACAGGAATCAGGGGCAATGGGTCTGTTTGTCCACAGAGCTGGGAAGGCTGCACGCACTGTTTTGCATGATGCTAACTTAAAATACAGGAGGTTTCCCCTTCCTGCAGGCTGCATCTCACCACAGCCCTTGGGTCCTGGGGGTGCGGGAGGGGTTGATGGAGGGTAACTGGTTTCAGCCCTCTTTGCTAACGGTGGAGCTTGTGAAAACCACCGAGCTCTAGACTTAGTTGTGATCAGGGCTGGCTGGTTCAGCTTAGCTCTCCTCTGGTGTGTGTGGCTTGAGCCAAACAATCAAACTTCATCCCTCCCCAGGGCAGGGAGCGAGTGCTCTGAACACACACCTGGCCACAGGAACTGAACAGAAGATTTTCTTTCTTGGATGCTGTCATTGCTTTCTTTCTCTTTCCGCTGATTTATTTTTATGCTGTGCTTTTTTTTTTTACTCCACTCTCCCTCATTCATCTGACTCACGCACGTGCCTTTCATCTGCTCTTCACCCTGCTTTGTATTGTTTATTCCTGTTTGTATTGTTTATTCCTGTTGTGCCCTGTCCCTCCCATAGGCACAGGATGTAGGTCCACAAGCACATGTCAGACTTGATTAAGGCAAACCAGAAAAAAGCACAATCTTGTGGCCTCAGAGAAGTTACTCATGACCAGTTCTTCTGTTTCAAACCACACCTCAGTGTAGTCAGGGTAACTCCTGTGCAGGGAGAAGCCCTGAATCTCGTCCTGTTTGCACTGATGAGTTGCCCGTTCCCAGATGGCCAAATCAGGGCAAAGATGTGCATTTGTGTGCATGTACCTGTACAAAATATTTTTCCTTTTGCTTCACTTGCGTGTACTGGGGAAGCTTCAGTCTGAAGCTCTGGACGCTGTTTGCACAGTTTGGCGGCTCTTTTTTTTTGCCGTGCTTACCTCTCTGAATCTATTTTGTGAAGAGACTGTCTTTGGCAGCACAGAGGCTGCCTGGCCACAGACTTCCACTGACTGCTTCCGAGTCTTCTCCTTTCTTTTTGAACTTCTCCCACTAAGAGAGACCACTCTCAGAAACCATGCTGCCTTCACCATTTCATTTCAGCGTTTCTTAATTCCCATTTATTTGATAGTTTTATGTTTTCTAATTAACTTTTTCTATTAGTAACCCTCCATCATAAGGTGTCAGGGGAATCCAGTCTAGCTCTGAACTTCCATTTCTTTTAGTTTTGTAATCTCTTATATCCTCAACTAACAGTTGATCTCTGTGTCTTTGGAGATCAGACGCCTTTTAAAACTTCTGTTTCACATACATAAGAAGATCTGAACCTTATCAGGAAAATGAGATCATGGTGCTTTTTTGCTTGCCTTTGCCCCTACTCGCATGGGCAATCTGTATTTCCTTAGATCTGTCTGCACTGTATTGCATGGGGGTCTCAAATGTCTCATTACCCAGACAGATAAGCCTGGAATTCTTTCACAATAAATATTTTGCTGTAGTTCAGCTCTTGCCCCAACCTACTTTATTGCAGTGACAGGGCTCTTCAGAGAAAGTACAGTTTCCGTCAATAGGTTTAAAGCCCCTTAATTGTTCTCACACTGTCGGATTTGGTGCCAAATAGATACATTGTGCGTGAAACCACTTCTGTGCGCGCTTGCGTTTTCCAAAGCGCTGCATATCCAAAGCTGTTGGGAGCTTTGTGCGTGCAGACACACAGGCACAGGCAATATCAGGCCAACAATCTGTGCCAGCCGGGCTCTTAGCGTAATTCCTGCAGACTTTTGGTGCCCGTGACATACCTAGCAAGACCTGCTATTTTTACTTTCTTTCCTTTCCGCCACCGAGCCCGGTGCCGAGCACCTTGCGATGGCACCGCTCCCAGTTCTCCCCAGCTCCCCCGCCTTCCTTCCTGGCCGGGTCGCTTTTCCAGAGTCTCCCAAAGAAGTGGGGAGGGCGCCGGGCGGGCTGTCGCTGCTCTGCCCGCAGTCGCGACAGTACGGCAGGTGGCAGCCTGCGCTCTGCCGCCGCCGCTGCCGGGGGACGCGGCTCCCGCTGCCCCCCCGCAACGGCCCGGGGGCGGATTATGGGTCGATCTCGACCCCTGCTGCCCTGGGCACCTTCTGCTCGGTGTAACAGCTCTCTGCGAAGGAACATCAGTTGGGAAATTTAATTTTAACTTTTAAATTACAAAATGCTTACGTACGTTTCTTTCTCTTCGGATCTGCTGTATCGCTGTTCTCGGAACTAGCGTTACCTGTTGGGAGGTTAGTGGTTGTAGTAAATTCCTTGTCCACCTCACAACAATGCTGGGAGACTTACTTAATTTGTGTGGTAGTGTCAGATGTGTAAAGTACTTGTGTAAGATGCGCGGCCTAAGCACTGCTAGCATTTACTGCTCTTAATGTTTAGTCTAAAGAACCCGTCCTGAAGAGAAGAGCTTTACTTTCCAGTTGCTGATTCTTCCTCTACATAATAACATTCTACCTCTACATTGTAAAGACAGGAGAGATGAAGAGCTCACAGTAACAGTTGTTTTCTTGTTGATTTATCAGTGTAATGCCTACAGTACTTCTGTCTCAGCTGAAATGTATTTTCCACGTACGTGCATTCATACAATGGCTGTGTATCTATCATGTACTTACATCACCTCTGTGTTAGTTTTGAGCTCACCAAGAAGAGTGAGTCAGGAAAGCTGACATCCTCATTCTGCTGTCACAATCTGGGGTTTAGTACGCCCATAATTAAGTGAAATTTCAGTGAAATTTGTCATTAAAGCCCAACTAAATCCCATGAGCTTCACAAATAATTTTTGTATTTGGCATAAAGGTTTTTTCAAAAGACATCTGACTTTTCCTTTCAGTATTTATTTTTAAGAAAAAGTATTTCCTCACTTATGCTGCGTGCACGTGCACAAATGCTTTGCTCTTGGAAGGGTGTCCTAGTGGTTAGTCTTTTTCCCTTCTTAACTCCATGGGTGCATTCGCCTGTTCTCGTACACATGTGCGCACACACACATACAGGCGATGACCACATGCCTGCTTAGGTTACTATGAAAAACCATTTCCAGTGTTCCTCCCCGGAAACCATGCTCTGAAGCAACCGCTGCTTTTGTTTCTGGCAGCTACAGAGACTAGTTGTCTCTTCTGCAGCCCTGGGATGCACAGCTGAGCCCCTGCACTTTCAGAAACAAGATCCACTTTGTCAGAGTCGCTTCCCCACAAAGGAGGCTGCCTCCCACAAGGATTTGCTGGTGGCAGCATCCCCATGTTTCCCTCCCTGTATAGTTTCATACAATCATGGAATGGTTTAGGTTGGAAGGGACCTTAAGGATCACCTGCCCTGGGCAGGGACACCTCCCACCAGACCAGGTTGCTCCAAGCCCCGTCCAACCTGGCCTTGAACACCTCCAGGGATGGGGCAGCCACAGCTGCTCTGGGCAACCTGGGCCAGGGGCTCACCACCCTCACAGCAAAGAATTTCTTCCTGATCTCTCACCTAAATCTCCCCTCTTCCAGTTTGAAGCCATTACCCCTTGTCCTATCACTACATGCCCTTGTAGAAAGTCCCTCTTGAGCTTTCTTGTAGGCCCCAACTGTTTGCAACCACTGTTTGTGGTGTTTGTGTAATCAATGAAAGCCCCATCCTTCTGGTGGTAAGACCAAAGCAGCGGCAGAGTGTGGTCAGATGCATGCCCTGGGGTGATGCCAAGGAGGCAGCAGGGATGGGGAGAGCTGATGAAAGGACATCTGCGCTTGCCTTCCCCTCTGCGGTTCTGCAGCCAGCACGGGCGAATAATGCGGGCAAGCAGCGCTAGGTGGGGCAGAAACTGCGGTGTGTGAGCCCGTTTCAGGACAGCACAGACCCAGCGCGGTCAAGAGCAGCATGTGGCTATGCACGGTCAGTGTTTGAGTCCCCCCGAGGGGCACAGTGGGTCTGGGGACAGGCGCCAACGTGGCCATGAGCAATGCACAGCCCCGCTCTGCACCCACACCCCTGGGGACGCCGGTCCCTGCCTGGGGACTGGCTCCATGTACGGATAAACCGCCCCTCCCAGACTAACTGCCTCTTTCTTTCTGGGTTAGTAAGGGAGCATAGGGGAGTCTTTAACCTCACGCTTCTTTTAAGGACTTGTAGTGAAATCCTGGCTGTGCTAAAGTCGATTGGAGTTCTGCCACAAGCTCCATCACAGCTATGCTTTTAGCAGGCTTTTAGCCCAGCCAGACACTGCTCTTTTCATTGTCCTCTGCCAGATCTATTTGGTCATTCTTTTTCCATTCTTCCCCAATTTTGCAGGGACTTGGAATAGGCAATTCTGTTTTCTAACACCCCGTACATGAGGTCTCCAAGAGAGGGGATTTTCAGAAGGCAATTGAGTGAAGTTTTGCATGTGTACAACCTGCACTACTGGAAATAGTCATTTCTTCCCATCACCTGTTCCCATCTGGTGTCCACAGGCCTCCCTACTCCAACCTTATTCCCCACAGGCTGCATCCGAGCCTCTTGGAACTGTCAGCAAACTCCCCATGTCTTCAGTAGAACAACCTGTGCCCACACTCGTACTGTCAATCAGTGTTGGAAATCTGTGGGAAAAAGGACACTACTTTCAAAAAGGACTGTGGAGAAGGCCAGCAGTCCTCCAGCCTGCTGTGACCTCTCTGGTAGTTAAGACAGCAGGGCAGGCTGCTGAGCTGGGTTGGTGAGTGGCAGGGTGTGCTGAGGCGAGCTGGTCCTTCACAGCCCCTGCAGTCACTTCCCACTGGCTACAAGGTCCCTTCGGCCTCTGCAGGTGAATGTTTCTCCTGCACCATACTCCCGCCTGTGTCACTACCCGATGTGTCTCGGAGCTCCTTGCAGAGGCAAAGGCCAATGCGTCGCAAGCTCACTTCTTAAACCAGACGTTCTTCTCTGTTTCGGCTCTTGGCTTTTCCCTGTTTCCCCAGGATCCAATTGTTTTCTCTCTCCAGGCCAAGAAGAGAGGGTCATGTGTGGACTGGAGATATCCCCAACAAATACAGTCCATAAAGTCCTTGCCAGCCCTGGGGCACTGATGCGAGTTCTGCATTTCCACAGATAGGTCCTGAAAATAATCTGACTAACAGCCTGGGATACCTGGGACGTGTTTATTCAGATGGAGCTTCCTTGGCCAGTGAAAGGGGCACTAGACAGGGAAACTGTGGGCTCTGGTCCCAGCCCTGCCTCAAGTTTTCTCACTGAGATCAAGCAAATCCTTCTTTTTTCAGTCCACAGACCACTTGAGAGCAAGGAATTTCTCCCCATGGGTGCAGGAGACGAGCAAATCACCGTGCTGCAGTTGCTGAAGTCAGGAAGCTCAGGCAGTAGTAGTGGCTGTGGAGTGTTTCACAGTGTGAAAGCTACTGTAGGAAGAGACCCTTACAAAAACGGACCTACAGCTCTCTCAGCCTGGGTCTGCGGTCAATGGCATTGCCCAGCCTGAAGAAACCTCACTGGAGTCCCTGCTTTAGTCTGGGTCTAGAAGGATCGGCTCCCGAGTGGGGTTCTCTCTGCTGTGTTTTGATCCTGTATCTTTGTGGTGCTTGGGGCTGGACCCTCCAGTGGGACAGTCTGATGGCTACACAAACTCTCCAATATCACAGAATTGCTGAGGCTGGAGACTCCTCTGGAGATGCGGCTTTTCAGTACTTAAAGGAGGCTTATAAGAAAGATAGGAACAAACTTTTTAGCAGGGCCTGTTGTGATAAGACAAGGGGTGATGATTTTAAACTAAAAGAGGGTAGATTCAGACTAGAGATAAGGAAGAAATTTGTTACACCGATGGTGGTGAGACACCAGCCCAGGTTGCCCAGAGAGGTCGGAGATGCCCCATCCCTGGAGACATTCCAGGTTAGGTTGGACAGGGCTCTGAGAAACCTGGTCCAGTTGAAGATGTCCCTGCTTATTGCAGGGGGTTGGACTGGGTGGCCTTTAAGAGTCCCTTCCCACCCAAATCAGTCTATGATTCTATTCTGTTCTATGATTCTGTGACATCAGCCAGTCCGGACTCCAAGCAGGGTCAGCTAGAGCAGGTTACCCAGGACTGTGGGTTTTGGATGTCACCAAGGATGGAGACTCTGTGACTGACCTACTGGGACACTGTTACAGTGTTCAAACACTTTCAGCGTAACAGAGTTGCTTCTTGTGCGCAAGTGGAATTTCCTGTATTTCAATTTGTGCCCATTGCCTCTTGTTCTGTCACTGGTCACCACCAAGAATGGCCTGGCTCCATCTGCTTTACACACTCCCATCAGTTAGTGATACACACTGGTAAGATCCTGTGAGCTTTTTGTTCTCTAGACTGAACAGTCCCAGCTATCTCAGCCTCTCCCCAATGTATGAGATGCTCTAAGCCCTTAAGCACTTTTGTGACTCTTCATGGGACCTGCTCCAGGATGTCCATGGGGAGCCCAGCACTGCACACAGCACTCCAGACGTGCCTCACTAGTAGAGGAAGGATCATCTCCCTCAAGCCTGAAAAATCATTGCTGATGATTTACAAAGTACTGATTATTGCACAAAGAAGCTCCTCTCTTCCCTCCCACATCCCCATGGATGAGAGATGAATACCCTCCACATACCTGCTGGTCTTCACTGCGGTTTGGTCCTGTCTGTTTCCTCCATTTTATACTACTCTGCTCACTTTCTCCTTGTTCAGTTTTGGTTTTCTGTCACTCCCTCTCCCAGTTTCCCTTGCCTTTACTCTCTTTTCTCTTCAGCAAAGTCTGTTAATTTCATCTTTCAACATCAGGGCCCCAGCTGATGCCCAGCCTTGCTACCCTACTGCTTCCACCCATCCCGTTTGGTGCTATGTATTTCCAACAAGACTTTTTCTATTATCATTTTTTCTCTTTTGAAAATGGCCACAACTGCTTCTTTGCATTAGGGTCCCTGTGTTCATCCCACTGTGTTTCTTCCCAAAGTAGTCAGTCCAAAGTTGCATGAGAGCCTTTACTGCTGAGGTGCCTGAGAGCAGGCCTGACCTGCTCTGCCTTGGGGTGTCCTGCCATGCGAGACATTGGTAGTCCGACACTGGTCTGGAACAACATCCCTGATGTCACTGTGTCTATTTTGGGTTTACGTGGAAAGAAGCTTTAGCGTTCTCACATAAATGACGTTAATGAAAAAGCTGCATAAATCATTATCTCAGGATATGATTGTACAGTTACGCAACTCTGGCTACTCCATCCGCTGCCACAGGTAGCATGTTGCAGTGAGTGAGGTTTGTTTTCCTGAGATAAGAGATGTGTTGTCATAGAAAGATTTCTGATGTGTCTCATAAGCTTGTGCAGGTGATTAGGATGCTGTTGACATCAGCGGGACTAATTGTACCCAAATGGCTGCACACACAAGACCCAAATATTTCAAGTGACTCGATTACCCTGGCTTGAAGCTTTTCCCATGGACAATTAGACAGCTGTACCCAAGAGACTTATACTGACCAAATCCTTCCTCAGTTAAGTGTGACTGACCTTCCACCAGCATGGGACCTGGCCCTCTGTGCTTTATGGAAATAAACTGGATCACACGCAGTGATGTGATTGAATTGGCAAGGAACTAACCAGTTTGATCCAAATTTGACTTTCTCCTCCACCTACAATATTTTGTTCTGCTGGTGCTGAACAGTCTTTTTTCTCTCTGTAGACATTAAAGAAGAGGACAGAGTGAGCACTCAGGACACACAGTTTGGTGTGCTTAGGGCATAAGAAGATTCAGCATTGCTGAAGTCCCGTTGTGGCATTTCCATACGCTTAGGAGCTAGGTCTGCTTTTGATGGTTATGTTCAATTTATCTCATGTGTACTCTGACCCGGCAGACATTGCCTTCCTGTAATTTCTTCGGTTCGTTTGAAAGTAAGTCTCCTCTCTTCCATGTGGCTGACACCCAATTAGAAATCATTTCCTTGTTATGTTGTGACCAACAACTAACCCAAAGAGTAGCTCTTGTTACTATTCCTTCAGGATGAAAAACAAAAGAAAGGATTAAATTTGTTCTTGTCTGAGTTGTATTTTTGTTTGTGGTAAGGACCAGTGAGTTCAAGAGCTGTCTGTAGCCAAGGAACAACCAAGCATAGTTTTATGAGAAACTGTTCACAAACTGAAGTATTTTCCTGGGCTCATGTTTTGTCCTCATGGAGGGCAGCAGGCTCAGGGTTCGGCTTTCAGGGAGATAGCGACTGAGAGGATGAGGCACTTCTCACCAGCTCCAGTTGTTCCAGAGTACATTCACTTTAATTGCCTCAAGTGTTTTTAGTGAATGGAGTTAAACTGTCCACCGAGAAGGTAGGGAAGTTGTGTCCTTAGGACTATATCAAACCCCATTCAGACAGTAATAACAGTAGGAGAAAGGACAACAGTATCAGGAGAAACAAGGTGACCTGCAGTGTAAGGTGGTCCTAGACTCACAACTGTAGCAGAATTTAGGTTGAAAGGGACCTCTGGAGATCCCTCATCCTGTCATCTGCTTAAAGCAAGGCCAACTTCAATGGTAGAGGAGGTTGTTTGGGGCCTTATCTAGCTGAATTTGAAGACATCCAAGGATGGAGATCCCTCAGCCTCTCTGGGTCCCTGTTTCAGTGTTTTGCTATCTCACTGTGACTTCTTTTTGTTTTATAACTAAGTGGAATTCCCTTATTGCCAACATGTGCTGCTAATTGCTGCTTGTCTTCGTAGCCTTACACCTGCAAGAACAGCCTTGCTCTGACTCCTTTGCAGGTCCCCATTAGTGGTATGGAGGTCCTCTCTTAGCCTCTCTTTGTCAGGTTAAACAAACTCAGCTCCAGGGAGAACTGGTTTGTACTCTTCGATTTCCGTCCCATCAGTACCTCCAGCTCCACTTCCTCAACTTTGAGTTTCTTGTAGGGCCTCTGTGTACCTCATCCCACACAGCCCCTTCCGAGTGTACACTAGTCCCTGACCTGACCTTTCCTGCCCAGATGGCTCTATTATATTAAGTTAAGTGGTATATAGTGTTTTAGTGTTATCCAAGCTGTCATCTTCCTCTGCACTCTGAGTGATTGCACTCTTGACACCAAGAGTGTCTTAGACAAGTGTTCAAAATGAGCCCAAGCCACTATGGGCTAGTAAATAATGGTCCTAATACAATCTCTGTGATTGAAAAATTACTCTTAGCATTTCTGTACTGCAGATACCATTAAATGGTCATCTGATGCTTAATATATCTTGGAGATATGTACTAAGGGTTCAGTTCTGCCAACCTGCTGTCTTTAGAAAACGTGTTGTCTCCAACGGGATGTACTGGATGCCGGTGCCAAATAGGCCTCATTAACTTCCCACGTCCTCCCCAGTCGGCAAGATCTGAATGCAGTGGGGAGGTATTTGCCTAGAAAAGCCACCAGGATTACTGGTGGTCGAACGAATCGTCTCCTCAGGAGGGAACCGTCCAGTATCGCATAGGACAGAGGCCTCAGGCCTCAGCTTCAGGTCCTTGTTCTCACACTCACGTACTGTACAACCTTGGGCAAGGGGCCAAGATTTCAAACATGTCCTGTAAGTTGGTGACCAGTTTGAGATACCTCAGGCATGATTGTAAGAGGTGGTGAGCGCCCACAGATCTGTGCCAATCAATAGGAATTCAGTATCTTTTCGAGAATGCCAAATACCAGTTCCCCTTCTTCAGTGAGGAATAAGCATAGGAGCAAACAAAAGGAGCACTGACTTGGGGCAGGGCTAAGTATCTATCTCTTATTGCTGCCACCTTCACCTCTCTTTGAGACTATCTTAACACAAAAAAGAAAAAAATCTGTGCTGTCATGTCCCTGCATGTGACAACCCCTTTACTCCACATGTATCAGTATGTGTGCACATATACTTATCACATGATTGGTTATAGCCTCTGTGCCTGCTCTCTCTAAAAATAATACATAATCAAATAAGATGGAAAATATTCTTATTCTGTGCAGGGCTGTTTGAACTAATGTAATCCTCTTCTGGAGCCTCTGAGATCTTCCAAGAGTTTCTTCTGTAGAGCACGTTAGTGTTGCAATTCATTATGCAGAAGGATAGCAGCCTGTAGAGGAAATGATTTGGAAAATGGAACGGACTCAGGTCCCAAACTGTTTCTCGTATGAAAGACCAGAAATATGGCATTTAAGAAAGGCTAGTAGATATGAGCAACACCAGCATCATTCTCATCAATATGCAATGAAGGAATCTCTCCTCCTTATATCTTCCTTGGTACCCAAGGTGACATTAGGCATATTCCCTCTGCCAAGAAAAAAGAACCTTTCAAACTCTATCAATCATCTTTAAAATGCCACTGTCCCTTATAATCCACACAAGCCACCCCCTTCCTCTTTTTCCTATGGCTCGAGAGATAGCTTGTGGCTGCACTAAGAAAATCAGTGCGTTTCATGCTATAATTGTTCCACTGTGTCCATGATATTCACAGAAGAAAAAAAAAATCTTTGAGTATCCACTCATCCAAGGGGAAAACATTAGAGGCAACTGCACTGTGTGACATTTCTTTTTCTTGGGGAATAGCAGAGACCTCAGTACCATTAAAGAAATCCCTAATGGACAAAAAGCTAAAGGTAGGCTAATGGCTGTGTTGACATTGACCCATGAAAATTTTTTAATCCTTTTCTTCTGGACTGCTGGTTCTCCTTTGAGAAACCCACTACTACCACTGCTGTCTTTGGAGCTTCTTGCAGAAAAAAACAAGGATTTAAGGAGTGTAGGGACTGGACTCCTAATCCAATTCACTTTTAAAGAAGTTTGGCTTTGGGCAGGGCAGTTTTGGTGTAACCTTTAGAAGATCACAGTGCCTGAGTCTTCGGGCTCCGGCATGTTCAGCGGTGAGTCTTTATGAAGGCAGTGCTTTATGCCTTGGAGAGCAGTTCATCTGCACTGTCACTGACAGCAAGAGAAATGATGGAGAGAGAACATAACCCTGGGGTGAAGTGAATTAGTGGAAGCATATGAAAAACTAAACAATAGCCAGGCAAGCCTGTAAATACATGCAGCAGACACACAAAAAAGAAACTGAGCTTTTAAGCCATATTTTTTTTTTGTTATTGTTGCTTTTTTCTGTTTAGGGTGGAAATCCAACTACTGCTGGATTTGCACAGTGACTGTGGAAGTGAAAATACTGAATGCCGTTCTAGCTACTGTGTGAAAATACGTTTTTTCCCTCTTTCTCTCTCCCTAGGGCTCTGGCTGACATCTTAAGGCAGCAGGGACCAATCCCAATAGCACACTGTGAAAGAGAGACTATCTCGGCCATAGATACCTCCCCCAAAGAAAACACCCCTGTCAGGACATCTTCCAAAAACCATTACACCCCGGTGCGCACCTCCAAAAGTAACCCAGGTAAGTGCTGCTTTCCTGCTCTCCCTCTTCAGAGGTGGTTGTACCAGCGGTATGTTAGAAGTCAGGAGAACATCACACTTTGCAATAGTGGATTTTGTAAACCTAAAATGGCTTTAAAAGGCAACCAGATAGAGCAGAGGAGTGCAAGGATCAGTGGTGATGATTCTTTAAGGTTTTTGCTGAACAGAGTGGCTATTCTCTCTAGGCATTTTACAAATTCAGAATCAGTGAGGTATAAATTCAGCTTATACCAAAATGCTTGTATTAAGCTTGGAACATTGTGTATTTCCAACAAAACACACATGCTGTAAAGCGTAATTGGGCTCTCTGCACACAGCAGCTGAGAAGAAAGAAATCCACACAATTGGGGCCACCTTAGTCATTCAGGTGAACCTTAGGCATGTTCTGAGAGTAAAGTGTGGAAGGTGACCTAGAGGGTATCCCAGGAGCTTAAAGACGCTGGCCTGAGGTCCTTCAGGAGCATTGTCCTGGGAACTGGGACACGCAATTTTTTTTCCAGCTTCTGCTGGCTGGGTGGATTTGGTCAAATCATTTGACTGCTCTTTGCCTTGATTTCCCCAGTGGCACAAGGATGCCAGCCTCTTAGCTAAAGATGCTGTTCTGATTTATTTAATGCTTCAGATATTGATAATTGTCAAAACAACATCTCGATGGTTGCCTGACCACCTTTGTTAACTTGGATGTGGTAGACTTGCCATCACTTGCCATCTCTCGGTTGCAACTGGATGTGTGCCTCAAAGATATGCCCTCATTCCGTCACAAGCTATTCAGCTTCACATGGAAGTTTCTGGGTGGCTTTTCCTGATCTGTGTCACCCGGCAATCAGAGGAGGTTTTGCTAGTGGTTCCTGCTGGGGAAGCTTCTGAAAGAAGCTAGCAGGAGCTGAGACTGCTCCACGACCTGCGGGGCTCGATGTGCTCTGCTCTTTGTGGAACCGGCCTGTGACTGAGGGCGGTGACTGTTTGGTTTCCATTCCCTCATTGCGGTGACTATTAGGAGGGTTTTGCTGCAATGTGTATCGCCCCATGGAGACAGGACCAGGTGACCATGTTCTCTGGAAGCCTCCCCTGCTGCTGGGAGCAAAATAATTTCCCTGAGATCTAAGAAGGATTTCTTCGTTCTCCAGTTTTCACTCAGAGGCCAGTGAACCCTGTAATTTTGTATGCCAGAGAGTTATGCCTGTAAAATAAAATGCTGGTCTGGAGAATGGCACATGAGGAAGAAGGTGCTTTTGCATATCTAGGGCTTGGGACTGGCTCTTGAGAGGATGTGTGATTCTGCCCCAGGATAGAAACACGGATTTATGGCCAATGAGCAGGTATAGGCACCATCAGAGAACACCTCTGATATAATCCTTATGATGAGGTGAATCCCTTTCTGAAGACACACCCCATCTCTTCCCGTGGGCTCCCGTTGGTCAGTTAGGGCAGGCACATCCTGAACCAAGATGCAGAAGAAATTCTTTGCTTGCAGCAGGAGAGACCAGCTGGATACTGGAAGTCTGATTTAGGTGTCATTTTTTAGGCACTGACAAGTCTGAGAAGAGGGAAATGGGAAGGTTTGTGAGGGGAACTGCTAATTGCAGTATTCTTCTCTGGTGTCTGTCGGTAGTTGATGGCTCCAGTGGACATTTTGAAGACTTACTACTCCTTAAGTGGAGGCAAACAAGGGTGCAAGGACCAGAGCACAGGTATTGTGAGTAGGGTGCTAGTACAGTACAAAGTGACAGCACCCAGTAAGGAGCCTACTTGGTCCTTGCTGAGGACTGTGACATGAGGTGAGCAAGGCACAATTCTTGGGAAGGAAGAGGCATGCTGTTAAAGATGATGGTCTGTTCGTTCAGGCTCTGCTTGTCTGTACGTTTGCCCACATCGTGCGAAGAAGAGCCGTCACAGTCCAGTCAGGGCTGAAACAGGCAGGGCACAGGTAGCAGGAGCCCACTAAGAGAAGAGACTCGCGAGCTCAGACACAAAGGAGAGGGACTTCACTTCCAGCACAGCCTTCTACAGCTGTTGGCAGCTGTAGGGGTAATTGATCACTTCTGCCTGGGGGCAGCCAGTTGGACCCAGTGTCACACTGAGCCCTTGCCAAAGCTCGAAGGGAAAACTTGCTCTTGCAGCTTGCCCAAAAGAACTTGTTCCTGGCTCAGTTGTGTCTGTTATTAACATGTCCTCATATATCATATAAGACAGAAAGCTAATCACTTACAAAAGATCATGAGCTCATAAAACAGCTATAGAGTTAATGTTTTTTATACTGTTCCATTTGCAGAATAGGGCAATGCTCTGTCATAACTATACTCTGTTACTCAGCTAATCTGCAGATTATTGTGGTAATCAGGAAATTGTATAAGTGACAGCTAAAATCTTTCAGGTTGGGAGGGAAGTAAAATTTGGAGAACAAGAATGGGTTATAGCATGTTAAGCTAGAATAAAGCTGGTCAGCCCCGGTATGGAAGTAGAAGAGGAGTCACCATCCATACTTGCTTTTGGAGGGTGCAGGGAAGAAAAGAAACTAAAAGAGAGCAATGAGGGACAGCAGGGAGAAAAATAGAGGCAGTAGCATGTAGTAGCAGGATCCAGGAAAAGCGCTGCTCACTGGTGCTGCAGATTGGCTTTAGAAGACCACGGCTGTAGGGTTTTGCAGGTCTGCTGCTGGCTGTGGTTTGTCTCAGGACTCTGTAGCATGAGAGGTTAAGCAACCAGGCAGGACTATAGTTGTTACATACAGGCTGAGATCGAGTTTTGTATTTGTTTTACTTGAACTTCTGTTTCCAAACTTGTAACTAGAAGGGTGCCCTTGCTAAAGTCTTGCTAAATAAACCGTGGCTTCATTTTTCCATTAGGCTTCTTCGGTGTCAGTGAACAAAATGATTGTGGGTGACAGTGACAAATTGAGGTGGTCTGTGTCTGAGGCAGCAGAGTCCAACAAGGCGGCGCGCGCAGGTGCTGCTGAGGGCATGCCTACAGCACTTCACTTGCTGGGTGGTGCCTGGTGTTTCCCAATGCAGGCTGGAGAAATCTCCCACCTCCCCACTGCTACCCTTCCTGCAAGCACTCGGGCAGCCCTCAAATGGTGACAGCAGGACATCACAGGGTGGGAACGTACAGCTTGCTCTGGTAGTCCACCAAGACATGGGCGCTGTCTCCAGCTGTCACAGGTGCCTGACGGAGAGACCAAGGCAAAGTCCTCAGTGTGTTTGCCCAGGCACTTCCCAGCAGGTGGTTTCAGAGCTCTGCAGTGGGACAGGAGGGTCTGGTGTTAGGTTTAGTCTGTACTTGTCTGTTGAGCTTTGAGATAGAAGAACCCAGGTGTAACTAATGCTTATTGAAGGGAAAAAGAGAAGTAGGTGTCTCTGTCCTAGACATGGGGACAATTATCATTCTTCAGACAAGGCAGCTGGTTTTCAAGAAGGCTTCAATCTACTACCTTACAATGGCCATGTTCCCCAGGTCTTGTGGGAGCCGGCTATTTATCAGAAGCAGAATATATTTCCCACGCTGCATTCTGCCGAGCTTGAGGGTCCCAAGTGCCTGAAGAGCATCTCTGCAGAGATTATTGCTACTTTTGCTTTCCTCTGAGAATCCAACTCCCCTTCTGGCATAGCAGGGGACGGTTCATCTCCCCTTCCACCCACCCTCACTTCCACTGACATTTCTGTTCATTGCTTTTATACAGTGCTGCTGTTTGGGCGGTGGTAGGCTCTTTGCAGATAAGGTGAGCTGAAAGCTGTGCCTACAGATTGCTTGGGTCAGGGCACACCTCTCCAGCTGTGCACCACCCAATTAGCATGAGCCACTGCACTCTCTGTAGACAGGAACGTGGCTCCAGCCCACACAGACCTCTTGTTAGTTCACTGTTTGCTATTGTGAGTAACAGGTAAAATATGATGAGTCTGAGATTACAGGAAATCCATCTCATCTAGCTACCTATTGGCATTTTTGATGTCTCCATCACAGTAGCACCTTTAGGGATGTTGGAAGGAAAACTCTAGCAACATTTCCCCTGTCTTTTCTCCTTGGCCACGTTATCTGTCCTGACATCTCCTGTGAAGGTCAGTGCCATTCAGTTGTTCGGTGGATGGCCAGCAAACATAGACAAGAATAAGGATAGATGGGAGAAAGGTCAATAGTTCCTGTGGGCTTGGAAAACGTCATACATAAGCAGCAACATGCTCCCATAGAGGAAGGGGCTGCGTTCGGCACAAGAGAGAGAGTCTGAGCCAGAGGCAATACTCCTGCAAGGTCCACAGTCAACTGATGTGTCAGAAAAGATGAGGGCAGTTCCTGTGATGGTGATGCTGATGGACATTAGCATTAGTGGAAAAATTAAGACTAGATTCTTGGCTGAGATGACTACCTGCAATACCATCCTTATACCATATATGAAGGCCTTCTGAAAGTCAGGTGCAAGGGGTTGGTTTGCTTTCATCCCAAAATGTGGCTGAGCAAAGCACCTGCAAAATTCAGTCCCTGTAGAAATTGTCAGATGGGAGTTTCCTGATTGCCTTAGTGGTGGACAGGTAGCCAGCTCAGGACCAACAGTCATGCAGGTAGCCGTCTCATTGCTGTTTCCCAAACTGAGACCAAACCACAAAAGACTCCAAGTAAGGATTTGAAACAGACCTTTGGCTGGTGTAAATCAGTGTTTTACTATTATAGTGATGGGACGGGGGCTTGGTTTAGGTGAATCCTTACGGATCAGGGAGGCTTGTGTCCCAGTCTCACAGCTGGTACAAATCTGTGATGCCTCAGGACAACGCATGGTCTGAATTGATCCTTTGGTCTCTCAGTCTCATTCTGGCTCTTTCCCACTGTCTCTTTTTTGTACAATTCACCTTGATAGTATTGCCAGCCTGGGGGAGAGGGGTGCTTGGGACCGTTAGACCGAGGTGGGAAGCTGTGTGGGAGGAGAATCTCTCCAAATATGTTCAGGACAAGGATGTTCTTGCTGCCACTGTGCAATACTTGCGGCAGTAGAGGGTCCCCAGATGTCACCTACTTGAGCGTGAGGCAGGTGGGTAAAATCCGTGCCTGGAATTGTGCTGCTTCTGACTGTCTCCAGGATCAGGAGGCAATTGTAAAAGCAATGACAAGACTCTTTTTTTTTTTTGTACTTGCTGGAGAAAAGACTGTGGCCTAGTTTTATATTCTTTTGGCCTCTTAATTCTCAGAACATCAAATTGCTTCACCAACAGAATACACTGGTCTGAAATCAGCTACAGATGTGCCAGCGAAGAGCTGACCTCAGGGGGAAACTGAGGTAATTTTCCAGTGTGAAAAATCTTCTGCTGTTCACCTGAGCCTGGGACGGGGGTACCTGCAGGTGTGAGGAACAGCTTATTGACAGGATTATCACTTCGAATTCAGCAAACAACACAGGCTAGTGCTCTGATTCGCCTGATATATCTTGGGAAGGCTTTTAATAAGCCATTTGAGTCAGGATGTTCCAGAGATGTGTGTATTCAAAGTGCTGTTTTCAGCAGCGCCTTCCACCCAGAGGCATATTCTGAGCTTGTTCTGAATGTGAACAAATGCGGGAGAGGCCTTTAATCTTTATGGAAATTGTAGCTAACATCTCTAGCCAAATATAGGCAGAGCAGCATGGGGAGTACTTCCATCTCCATCATGGCATAGGGGAGGAGATCGCAGCACTTGCCCTGCTCTCCCCGGGCTACCGGCTCAGCATGGGCACTGGCCCTTTTCTAAAGACCAGGGTGAGCCAGGGCAGTCAGCTTCTCAGATTGCCTCCAGGCTGTATGTGCCTTCTCCCTCTCCATCCCTCTTCCTTTCCCCTCTCTCCTTTCCCCCACGTCTCCAGCTGGTCTCTGCTTCAAATTACTTCCTTTATTCATTCACTGAATTCTCCAGCTTCTCCCCAAAATCCCCAGCAACTATTTGAATTAATTTACTGAGGATCAGTGCAGAAATGTATGTTGAAGGAGTTCAAATTCCCTGCTGCTTCACAGTTTGTGTTGTCATTTACAGCTGTTCAGGGGAATACAAAGCAGGTGTAAAATGATCCCCCAGTCCCCGCAGTAGCATTTTACAGCCCCTGTGCTCTGTTGTAAGAAACTAGTTAAGGTGCAGGAGGGTGAAGAATTAGGGAAACCACTTGGAAAACACCCAGAGAGTTCCACGAAGAGGGTTTTTCTTTTCTCCGTTCTCCTGTTGCCGTTGACTGACATTTGAAAAGAAACAGGACCAGCTTCTTTGAAACCTCTAGGATCTGTAGAAGACAAGGCAGTTCAGTGCCACTCCATCCGCTTTTTCCTCCAAGCACACCTCTGTTACAGTAAGCCCCGATGCTTCCCATAGCCTTCCCACCCAGGAAATTCCCAAATGAGTTAATGCGTTTTCTGAGCAGCCAGAAAATGGCAGATATTTCTGTCTCAGAACATTTTGAGGGTAAGAGTTACTCAGTGTCCTGGCATCCAAAATACCATTGCCAAAAGGGAGGAGCGGTCCAGCAGAGTGGGGAGAGGTGGAAGCTGCCTGAACTGGGTAACTAAGAGAGGACACCAGCTGCTGTCTTCTTTGGTGTGAAGGATCTAGGTTCCTCGCTTGTTTAGAACGTAAGTTAGTCTGTGCAGTGTTAGACATCATAGGTGTTCACTCACCATTAGTCATATCAGAGCAACTCCCACCCTCTGTGGCATTGCCAGTCTTCATTTTACGGATGGTGATGTGGAGCACAGGGAGGCTAAGGGCCTTACTTCAAAAGGTATTGGGTTATCATCTTCCCTTGACTCCAAAATAAATACCTAAAACCTTGTAAATATGTGTCCCTGAGTAATTTATGCACTTAGCCCAGGTACTGAGAGCACTTTTGCCCTGCGACCACCCTTCAGGTTGGCTCCTCTCAGGGGATGTGTGCTGCAGTGTGTGCTTTAGTCCTACTCTGAATGCTCAGGGATGCTTCATCCTGCACCACCACATGGGCACAGACCCGGCTCCTTCAACCCTGTATCCTAACAGCAAGTGAGAGCTTTTACACTTGCATTGGAAAGCAAAGAGTTTGTCCCAAAGTACTTGTAATCCAAGAAACACAAGAGAAGGGATGGGTTGGAAAGTCAGGTGACTGAGCTACAATGCAATGAGCTTAATTGCCCAGATCCCAAACAGATCTTTTTAACTGTTAGGTGTTTCTTTGCTTATCCTTTCTTAATCTTGCTGGTTTGGACATCCTCCCTCCCTCTTCCGTTGCTGCCTGAGGTTAGGACCTGGTGCTGTGGGGATGTTTGATCATGAGCAGCCACAGGGATTCAATACGCACTCCCCATCAACACTGATGATCCCAGTGCCCTCCTGAGCCAGGCAGCATCCTCCTCCCCTCGGCAAGGCTGGGGCTGCACCAACTTCTGCCTCTGGTTATTGGTTTATTCTGGTCCCCTGGGTGTTCTGCTGAGCTGTAAAGTTTTAGGGTAATCTGTGAAAAAGAACCCTTGGGTAAACTATGCCCCACTAACAAGACACATGGGACAACAAAATATCCCCACCGCAAATATGTTTACCAGTAAACTTACTGGAGAATAAAGAAGCATTTGCAACAGTTCCTTGTATCTCAAGTCCAAATATCTCCCATGACCGATGTCAAGGTTTCATCCGTCAAAAGAGCTACCAAGTGACAAATTTGGAAAAAGTGAAAAAAAAAATAAAATAAAAAAAAGTGTGAGGTGCTGCGGGCAAAAACTGGGTAGGTGGAGTGTGCATGTATATGCACATGTATAAGTACAACATCTTGATACTCACAGGACCCACGCAGCCGCGACAGAGTAGCAACATCCAGAGCTACAGGATAAATATCAGGTGCCTGCTAAAAGTGCTCTGGTGGAATTTAGCATTCATTCAACAGAGTGCAGTCCCAGAGCCACAAGGCCAGGCATGGCAGTGCTTACTGTCCACAGCGATGTCTAGAAACTGCATGTTACTATGGTAACAGCATTTTTTTTAAGAGAAAGTAATGGAAGTTGTGAGCAGGAGAGAGGATTAAACATATATATTTACTTTGAAACAAAGCCTCACAGTGAAACTCAACCTGCTGAAAACAACGCAACAAAATACATGGAGAATGCGGAAATTAATTGAAGCGGGCTTTTCTGGCAGTGTGCTTGGGTGGAGAAGAGGCATTACTGTGGAAATAGTGACTGGGAGTCAAATCATAGAATCATAGAGCATTTAGAGTTGGAAGGGACCTTAAAGACCACCCAGTGCCACCCCCTGCCCTGGGCAGGGACACCTCCCACCAGACCAGGTTGCTCCAAGCCCCATCCAGCCTGGCTCTGAACACCTCCAGGGATGGGGCAGCCACAGCTTCTCTGGGCAACCTGGGCCAGGGGCTCACCACCCTCAGTGTAAAGAACTTCTTCCTAATGTCTAATCTAAACCTGCCATGCTCTAGTTTAAAACAGTTCCCCCTCATCTTATTGCTCCACTCTCTGGTAAAGAGTCCCTCCCCAGCTTTCCTGGAGCCCCTTTAGGGACTGGAAGGGGCTCTAAGGTCTCCCTGGAGCCTTCTCTTCTCCAGGCTGAACAACCCCAGGTTGTTCAGGTGTGTAACCAGCCAGGGCCCTGCACATTGCAGGGGACGGAGTGGCCGTGGCCATGTGCTGCAACATGCTGTGTGATGCCCCAGATCGCATCGTGCGGCAGCATCAGCTGCCCGTGCCCCCACCACCTGCCTGCCACACATGGGCCTCCTTCCCAGAACCGGGCTTCCATTTTTTGCTGGGTTAAGGAGCAAACCCTGGGGCTGATGGGGCTGTGAGGTCGTGGGAAGTGTGACGGATGGGTGCAGGAGTGTCACAGGGACACTGACCAGGAACAGTGAGAAGGAGTTACTGGAGGATGGATACTCTGTGTGTGTAGGAGGTCCAACCTGATGCACTTGGATGCTTTCCCAATTCCTGAATCTGTACAGCTGGATTGGAAATGGCAAGGAAATACTGTTATCAAAACATACAAAAGCAGAGGTGGAAAGAGTTTTGCAGTGTAATACCTAATAAGGCCAGTTAATGCCCTTGTCCCATGTTGCTCATGTTACAAAGTCTGTGTTGTGGGTGACAGGAAGGAAAGAAGTTTAAGCCAGGTGGTTCCCCTCACTCTGTGCTCTGTCATCCTCCTCCAGATCTGGGCAAGGATCAGGAGCAGAGGGCCATTAGAGCCGGTATCTGGCATGGGTATTCTGGAGACTTTGGAGAGCTGTGAGAAAGGGCAGGACTGGGAGATTCTCCGTTCCCTGGAGAGCACTCTTGTGTCCGAACTGAAGTTGTTGTGATGCCACCTCAGCGCTTATTATCTGCCCAGGCACTAGCGCTGAGATGACATGAACACAACTGGCAGCACCTGGGAAACAAGGGGGGCGGGGGGGCAACTCAGAGCTCAGCCCCAGCCCCAGCAATGACAGGGCAGCAAGTCACCTGGGGCTTGAGGATGCAGTAGGCAAGGGGAGTCATGGTCCTGCTTGAGTTTTGATGCGAGTCCTGACTTGATTTGAATCTTCAGGCTTGTCCACTCTTCCACTCAAGCTCCAGTTTCATGGTCAGTTGAGTTAGCCTAATGGCTCTTCTGCCATTGAAGCAGAGGTCTCGGTCCTTCTCACATCTTCTCCTGCCATGACTTCTGCCCTGTGTGCTGACTTTGGTGCTGTCACATCCTTCCATCAGCTGGTTTAACTCATCAGCCCAGCAAAGTCAGCTCAGGAAGAGGTCATTCAACATATGATGAAACGCGGGATTACCATCAGGAGTGGGGCTGAGAGGGATCGCCCTGTTTCGGCAGCGCTGAACTTGCAACCACTGAGCTGTGTCCCATTAACCACAGCCTCCAGTAGGAGTTTTAGAGGTTGCCTGTGAGCAAGCATGGAGGAGAGCATGTGCTTAGATGTTCTGGGAACATGGTGACCAACTGGGATTGACTATCATCAGAACCTTCAAAGCTACATGTGCTTTGACATTAACTGGGCTGAGGTTCAGGCCAGTGGGTTTGGGAGTTTCCAGAACTCAAATTTGACGCCATGGTGGCATTTTACAATCAAAACAATTCTGCCTGCAGTTAGGGTATTTCAGTTTTAACCTGCTCAGGAGTTTCCTTGAGGAAAAAAAAAACAACTAAGCCCACTGTCCAACCAGTTGTTCTGTTCTGTACCACCCTGCAGCTCTACTGGGCGCTGTGGAAGGGTAAAATCGTTTCTGTAGCAAGTTTACTTCTCCCTGTCTGCCGCTGTGTCTTACTAGATCAATTATTGTTTGTAAAATGCATTAGATCTTCAGATGAAAGGCAGAAACACAATGTTTTCTTCCATTAATCAGAGCAGTTTACAGAAAACATCAATTTAAAATGTTAAAGCCAATTTGCAACTGGTATTGACAACAATTAAATTGGCCTTCACAAAGTAGTGCAACTAGTTGCTTTTGACACTGTGAAGAATGAAATCTTTATAAGGCCATTCTACACGTTGAGCTTCCCCCATTTCACGATTGCCGATCCTATCATGCTCTATAGAAGTGTAAACAGAGGTGAGGAGCTGTAAGCAATACTCCATTAAGAATGTGCCATAATCAGTAAACTTTCCTTCCCCTCTTGTTGGACCCCTGCCCATATATTGCAACTCAGTCTATGCTCTGCTTTCATCAGCTTCCTTTCTTTGCTGCCCAGTTGACTTTGCTGACTTCAAAGTTATGCAAAAATGTACTGAAACAAATGTTCACTACTTTATTCCTGGCATTATCACCAGAGGCAGTGAACTCTCGAGCTGACCACCGGCCACCGCCTCCATGAAGAGCAGTGGCACACAGGCTCTGCAAAGCTGTAAGTAGCTCTTGCAGCCTTGCCATGGAAAACTACCAGCTCACCTTACAGTGTGTGAGGTGTGACAATAGAGGTGATACTGGGGAAGTCATGGTTAATTTCTCATAAATCGGTCCTTGGGTATGATGTAATGAATAGATCATATGACATCCAGATGTGTAGCTTTTGGAGATCTAGCAAGACCCTGGCTAGGGGAAGTGGGAGCATCACCAGCAGAAGACATTGCTCAAGTCTCTGAAAACCTAGTTGATTAGTGTTTTGTTTTAGGCATTTAAATCATAAAAGGCATAGCCAGTTGTCTCATACTGTCCTGTCTCAAGCTCTGCTCGGCCAAGCAAAGGGACGAGGAAGAGTCTGCAGGGCTGCCTTCCCATTTCTTTCAGCAGCGTTTCTGTACATGAGGCACCTTGGCTTCTCCTTCGCAACACTCACGTCTTCAGGGTATTCCCACCCTCTGGGATATGCCAGGGGTGTTTTCTGGTGGCTTTCAGCAAGAAATTGTTTGTAGATTGAAAGATGCCAGGAAGGTTTGGCTCATGTTGACGGTCTCATGACAACTTTTATCATTGGCTGCAAACAGCTTTTATTGTTGGTGCAGCCCCTGTTCCTTCTGGCACGCCAACCATGCATGTGTAGCTTAGGAATTTAGTGGGTCTTGCCTCACTTGCCCTTCTCTGGAGCTTTATTACTCTCAGATTGTCTTACTTGTTGCAGGTACCTGAAAAGGCTCCCAACTGGCTATTTATATGAGCATACCTAAGAGGGAGTGATGCCCTCCTCCATAAAAGGACAAATCTAACTACTCTTTCTGTTTGATTTAAAATATTTGAGGAGGAAGGAAAAGGGAGTGCATCTGTCACAATCTCACTTACAATCAGAGAAGTTAATGGAAAGATTCCTTCTGACTCTCCTGGGCTTTGGACAAGGCTCTGTACTGCAACATTAGCAAATAATGGAGTTCACATCTCATCAAATCCCTCTCAGGAAAATAATTCTAATATACGTGGATGGCCTTTCGCAGCTCTCTCCCCAGATCTGTCCCTGGTTTGTCTGCTGTGCCAACAGTTCTATCTTCTAGTGTTAAATCACTTCTGTGGGTAACTGTTGCTCTCTAAAACAAACCCCACGCAAGATATTCAGATGCTGCCAGTCACAGGGCACTACACCAATGCCCGGAATGACCTCTCTGAAAAGGCAGTAAGATAAATATGAATTACTAAATCTGTGACTTTCTACCCAATGTCTCCCAGCTGCAGTAATGCAGCCTCTGTGGCACTTCCTTTAATTTCACATCTCTCCTCTCTGGATCCACAGTTTTTCCTACCGAGAACGCATTTCTCAGCGACCTCCACGAGCAGGGTGTGGTTCTACTGTCTACATCATGCTTGCCAGAGGGACCTGAAATCCCAGTCGTTCCCGGGACAATGTGCCAGATCCCGGTACTCTTCACATAGGCAGCCTGCACTCAAAATTCTGGTACCTACACACCCCATCTTCCTTGGAGCAAGCAGTGTTATGACCCTTACAGGAAGGGTCTTTGGGGAACTCTGCAGTTCTTGGTGGTTGCTCCAGCTCTGCAGTTGGTCCACCAAGGATCCCAGACTTTTTGTATGAGGCAAAGAGTCACACATATAAAGCAGGGATAAACCTTGATTTTGGAGGGTATCGTGGGAGATCTGTCACAGCCAAGGCCTTCGGTTTGGTTTGGTTTGATAGATTATTCAGGCTCAAGATTTCAGGAAATTCCAGGTTTACCAAAGTTCAGATTCTGATCTCTTTAGTCCATTTATGTCCCAGACTGTCTCCCTGATTTATCTGTCTTTTTGTTTTCTGAAGTCAAGTTACACCTATATTCTAGCTGGAGTCTTTTTGGAAGGTCTGCATTTCACAGCCAAGCCCCAGTCCCAGGCAGCATAACCTCTGCTGGGCGTCCTGACTGATGGAGAAACATGTCAGATGTTGCATCCAGAAATAACCGGGCTTTCCTATTAGCAGTGGTATTATTTCTTTGGTCTGGAGGTGGGAGTTAAACTCTCCCACAATGACGCACTTCTCAGTTATATCTGACCAAGAACATCACACGGATTTCTATTGAAACCTGTGTCCTGCTGTGCAAGTTTGCAGCAAGCATCAGGTCCTATGGTAACCTCCTTTCTAACATCTTCCCCATAATTATTCCATCCATGGATTTTGAGCAGATTTTTTTTTTTAATCCAGGCTTGCGTTTTTTATTGATTTGTGCAGATTTTGTCAAACTGAATTTTTCCTCCCCACCTGGCACTCGGTGCCACTTACACCCTTCTTTCTGCCTCTTCTGAAGAGCCCACAGCTTTTTGTGCCTCGTGTCCCAGCGGTGTTAACTGCTGCAGACTCCCTGGTACCCCTGCAGTGTCCAATTGCATGTCCCATACGAGAATTCAAGTTCTGCTTTCTTTTAGCTGAAAGTCCTGGCAAAACTGTTTCTGTCAATCGCTCCTGACTATACTCCATGGCTTTTCAGCCCTGGCACACTTCTAATACTGCTTATCTAATCACGTTTCTTACACATGCTTCTTCAGCCCCTTTTTGTCCATTCTACGTTTCACTGCTACTTCCTTATGTGCTATTGCGTCAGCTCCTCTGCCTGCCTGTCTCTGTTTCTCTAAATATATTTTGGATGGACGCAATGTGAAAAATCAACATTTTGGGCAGGATCCCCCAAATCTTCAGCCAGGACCTCATCGGGGTGAGCACCATGGTAAGCATCTGGCAGGTTCAGGGTCAACGTGACTGGAGAGCAAGAAATGCAAGTGCCTGAGGCAGGGCAAGCAATGGACACCAGTACCGGTGATCAGCACAGTTGGTCTGGAGGAGTGAGCCACTGAGAGAATGATCAGAGCCCTCCTCCTTTCAATTTATGCAATTTAATAGCCAGAAGAGCAAGGGTTCTGCACTGTATATCTAGTTCCCTCTCTTTAGGAGAACCCAGTGATCTTCAGATGTTTGGTCCAACCATGCTTAGACTTCCTTAGTGTGCATGAGTTCAATATGAAGAGCTGCGTTCCTGCCCTTGGCGCTCGTGGCAAGATCCCATGGCAGCCTGGGGAGTGCTGGCTTCTTCACAGAAGTACAAGTGTTGCTTTCTGAACTCCTGCTCTTGCCTTTCTGCTGTCATACTGTGCACGCACACACGTCCACCTGTGTCCAGGCTGACATGTACATGCACTGCTTTAGGAGCTGAAAGACCCCGGCTGCCCAGTTGCTCGGGTGGGGATTTAGTTCTGGTTGCACAGATGTGGGCCCAGCATTGTATTGAGTTGCAGGGTGACACCTGTGAACATCAGTTTAACATAATTGTCTGAATGATACTTGGTGGAGCTAATGAAATATTTACCTTTGAGCAGCTGTAAGATCATTAATGTTTCACTGTCTGCTGCCAGCCAGCCCTTTCCTGATTTACGTTCTTGAATTGTTTATGAGGCTAATTGCACTGCCCTTCATAAATCAGGGACTCAGCCTTTTATGGGTCATTTTCAATTAGCAAAAGCCCTCTGCCCTGCTGATGAGGGCATCTGTGTCAAGAAACCAGGAGATGGAGGCTGGCACAAGCACTAACCTTCCATGGAGAACCTTCTGCAGCACATATGGGGGTCTCTGGTGACACCCCACTGCATGGCAGAGGCTCAGAGGCTCATGGCCAAGCTCACTCCTTCAGGTTCTCCATGCAGCTTGGAGACACCGCTTGCATTCCAAGGGTCTCCCCTTCCACACTAGCACTGATGTCTTGGCATCTCTGGTGTTGGCACGTCAGTGCCTAATGGAGGATTGTTGGCTCAGGTCAGGGATAGGCAGGAGACAGAGGGTAAAGCCCAGATATTGCCATGCCTTTGGAGAAGGTGAATCCTCCCCAGGACAAGGCTAAAGTGGGCAGGGAGGGTGGTTCTTCCTCTCAAGGCAGTGTCCATATGCTTTCCAGCAATGCATTAAGGACCACAGCTAACTTCAGTTTGGGTTTGCGTGTATTTTTGTCCTCTCCCAGGAAGAGGCACGTGCAATAAAATGTCTGGCTTTGACAGATTTAGGGATTCTTTTTGCTTTTGCTCTTGGTTTTCTGTTGGTGAATTATATCAATTCCTTTAGCTAAAGAAATAGATTTTTTAAAAAACAAATTCCTTCCTATCAGAGCTGTAGAGGCTCAAATCTGTAATTGCCCTTAGTTTTTGGGACAAACCTAAGCTTGAGGGAGCTCTTTCTCCCAGACAAGTGTTACGCATGCTTCAGGAATCTCCCCTGTGCTAGGTGAAGGGAGATTTTGTAAGAGAAAAATGTTTTTTTTTTCTTGTGTAATCTGATGCCTTGATCTAAAGGAGGGAAAATTTTTAGGCAGAGGTTGCTAGAAAATTATGGCAATGTGTAGATTCAAAATATGAGAGTACTCAAGGAAAACAAACCCACTGACATTTTAATCTTTGCACTGTTAATCTCTGTGTTGGCGGGGGACAGGAGATTGCCACATGCAGTGTAGGGGCTGTTTCTGATGATCCCCCTAAAACTGAAGAATCAGTGAAGGTTTGCATAAAATGTTACCGAAGATGAAATGGTAAAAACCTGGACCAGACAATAATCACTCAAAGGGTTTTAAAGGAGAGCTGCTGAGTTTCTCTGAAGTACAATCTAAACGTTTAATCAGCCTTTGTGCCGGGTGAGGGGAAGGTGGCAAGTGCAATGCTCGTTTTCAGAAAGGCTTTAGAGATGACGCTGGGAATGCGAAAGACGAGCTGGTAGGGCAGGTGCACTGCGAGGGATTACAGTAAAGCCGGGGAGAGGAGTCAAGATGGCTTTTGTGAAAGGAGAGCGTGCGTTATGGGGCTGCTGGCGCTCCGAGGAGGAGTTGGCTGACATGGGGATGGAAGTGATTCTGTTGAGACAGTGCAGTTGTTTTCCTTTGGAAATTGTCGGTGAGGTCTTTCATCAACAGTGTTTGAGAATACCGTGGGATAAGAGGAAAGATCTTCTCAAGAATTAATAACAGATTAAATGATAGAAAGCAAGGGATGAAAACAAACAGTCAGGTTTTGCACTGGGTGAATGATTAGAGTCCTAGAAGATCTGCTTTGGGACGTATGCAGCTCAGTGTGTTTTTGAATGATTGAGAAAAGATGTACAGTGAGGTGACAAAAGGTTGTATGTGGTGTGGAATTATTCTGAACTCTCAAATCTGAGGCTGACAGCAGGGACTTAACTGTATGAAGATAATAATCCAGTGAAAAGATGTCCAACATCGGCGAGAGGGAGGCCAGCAAGCTGTCCATTGGACAGGGAGCTAGCTGGGAATACTCAACACCTCGCTGGGGTTTTAGGTCTCGGTAGTACTTACTTCATCTTTGTATTTAGTTGTTTAAAATATGAAGTCTTGGAGAAAATCTGTTCTGTGCTTGCAATGTTTCGGACTTTCCGAGTGTCTGACTGATCTCACCTTTCCAAGAATCCAGGACTGCTTCTATGAACCAGGTTTCCTCTAAGACCTCTGGGTTCTGAAGCTGATGGTCAGATCCATTCAGAGACTAAGGGCATCTCCTTGCAAGCGATACGCTCCTGGAAGGCTGAGCAACAAGGAATCGGGGCTGTGCTGGGCAAAGCTCCCCTCTGAGGTGTGTAGCGCAGCATCCCCCAATCATCCGCCACCCAAAAGGGCAGTCTGGGTTAGACTGTTTGCACTTCAAACATGCCTTGGACCACAGCCCCCGCCACCCCCGGGCCCCCTCGATGGTCCTTCAAGGCAGCCAGCTCTGCAGATGCTCAGGGAAGCGGCTCCTGCTTACAAGGCACATTGCTCTCCTTGACCTATTTGCTCATTACCTCCACAAATGCGATTTTGATTAAGGAATTTTCCTAAGTAATTACTATGGCATTAGCAATTCAGCCAAACAGAAAATAGTCCAAAACACCACGTGGCATGGTATGTGCCCTGGAGGCCAGCTTGCCGACTGCCGGGGACGGTCGGGCAGGGAGAGTGAAGGCCATCGCTGCGGGGCAGATGGACAAAGCTCTGTCCTGCCCGACGGGGCATGGGGTCCTCAGGTCAGGTACCAGGTGTGTGTGTGGCTTCTGCTACTCACCATCGTGCTCCCCTAGAGTGAGGAAGAGGTTCTGACACCAGCCACAGACTCATGGGTTAAAACCACACTTGCTTCCCGTTGCTTGTTAAAATTAAAACACCTGCTGAGCTCTTGTTTCGAGCAGCGGGAGAGAAAGATAATACACCCCTTACAAAGAACAGGCTAAACCCAAGGAGCTGGTTCAGTGGTGGCAGTGGCACGTCCCAGCCTGGCTCACAAGGGACGGGCTCAGGCGTGTGACGTCCCCGCGACCCCCTGCCCTGGGCAGAGAGCATTATGGCACAGACGGAGCTGCTGAGCGGAGCCCGGCTGGCGGAGCTGCTCAAACAGCCCCCGATTTACAAACTGGCCTTGGCATCCTTCCACATATGACATACTGAGCCACTGCATACTTTCTTGTTAGGAGTTGGCCACTAGGGACCTCTGACAGAGCTCTTCCTGACAGGAGACAACTAAAATCATGTGCAAATCTGGCCCGGGACGAGAAATAGACAGGCTCAGACTGACTCAGCCCCAGAAAATTGTGTCCCCAAGTAAAATTGCTTGAAAAAGGGGCCAAAGCTGAGCTCACTTTTGCTCAAGAAAGGCAGAAAAATAATGGTGTCACCTTTAAGATCAAAGCAACTGGCTGAATTCCTCTCTGTGAGAGTAACTACCTAGTAAACAAAGCCAGCACTCACTTTCTGCAAGCATCTGCCTTCGCCTTCAGCAGCTTTCTAATGCAGTTCTGGGGGAGCGCTGCCAAACAAAAAGGGACTCATTCCAAGGCTTCGGCAGTGAAAATATAAATATCCCTCTTGTTAATTTTGGGTGCCATAATCCATCAGTGGCTGTCTTGTGCAATTTAGCTCCAGGACATCTCCTGACAGCACGGGCAGTAAAGCATTCCCATGCTAATGTAAAATAGGCAGGTGCTGGGGCATTTTTTTCAGCTGCCTGTTAAGCTGAAGTGAAGGATGCAGGGGTGGTGGGATGGCCTGGGGGTGTGGAGCTCAGCCATCAAGGACGCAGAAGTTACCTGGTGCAGACACCGGTGTGGCTGGTTGTGTGTGAACAGAGGTGCAAATAGTGAAAGGCACAGTACACGAAGAGCTACAGGGCTGTATAGAGAGGTATATATCCAGTTCTGGCCAGTGTGGCCTGCTGGCTGGGCACAGTGGCCCAGCAAAGAGTCGGTCATGAAAATGGAGACTGGCTTACGCTGTACAGCTGTGCCACATGTTCTCCTCAAGTAAATCCTGCAGAAGATTCGTTCAACACTGCACTGAGTGGCTTTAAATTGTGATACCACTCTCATAGAGTTTGCTGTCGCATGGGGCAGACGGGCATATCCTGCTGCATTGCAAAGGGAGGAGGAAGGGACCCCGCTGTACGGGGAGAGGGCCTGCAGCGAAGAGCTTCTTTGCTCGAAGCAAGGCAAAGCTTTGCTGTTGCTCACAGCAACTCATGAACTTGGGCTTATGATGGTGTGGGTATAGAACAACACCTCCTCTGAGACCTGCAGGGATCTCAGAGCAGAAATCTGGTGCTGAAATCCCATGTTCCCACTTGATTAATGGATGTGAGCCCTTCTGTGTCCATACTCGAGGGCTGCAGCTCAGGAAGGACAAGAGAGAGGCAAAGATGTAATAGCTGTGTCATGTCGCCCTTCCTAAAAGAGCTCTTAGATCTGTGGAGGGAGAGCACCTATGATACCTCAGGATAAGTCGGGAGCCGTAGGGTGCCTGTCCTCCAACAGCTCGCAGACATTAATGCCCATTCTTGGCGTCGGCAGTATAAGGCTCAGCACGTTGGCCCTTTGCAGCCTGGCAGGACACCTCCCAG
The DNA here is from genome assembly GCA_013396915.1 of Stercorarius parasiticus. Taxonomy (NCBI): domain Eukaryota; kingdom Metazoa; phylum Chordata; class Aves; order Charadriiformes; family Stercorariidae; genus Stercorarius; species Stercorarius parasiticus. Next base: position 1,604,341 of record VWZL01003811.1, read on the forward strand.
GCTTTGCCTCCTTTAAACACCCCTGAAGTGCCAGACTCCTCCGGTTGTCTACACATACTGATTTACTAGTATTTTAATATTTTAGTAGAAGACGCTCACTGTCAGTTCTTTCCAGCCTCTTCATTCAGCACCAGCATACATTAAAACACCTCCAGGAAGCTTTCCCAGTCCTTTCTCTTCTTCTCAGTAGCCTTTTAACTTACACTTGTTTTCCTCTTCCTTATTCACTAAAATTTTATTTATAGCATCTTTCTTGTCTTTTAGGCTTGCTTGTAGACCTTTGTTCCCTTTGTTTCTGTTCAGCCATTTCCAGTGCAGTCTGGACTGCTCTACTTTCACCTCTAAACCCTGTTGGAGCAACTAATGTCAAGCATGAAACGCGTACAAGACGTCAATGTTACACTCGGCCAATTAAACTTGAGATCTCAAGCATGTTACCAGTTCTCCATTGAGATACACACTGCACATTCACATTAGCAATTAAAATACGCAGCAGGCCTGGCAGCAAGTTGCTTTGTGAAAACCACCTCCCACACTTGTGGAGTAGGGGATTCCTTAGGGAACTCTGCTTTGGGATCCTGGTAGGATCCCCCTGCTAGAAAGCATCTCGGCTACTGCAGTCTGCACAGCGTATGTCAGTGCATGGCTATGCCATGATCACCCATTGCTTGTTGGTACAAGCTCTCACAATGAATGATGGAGCCATCTTCGAGGATCAGCTGCAGAGCAGTCCAAGTCCAGGAATTCAGGAAAGCATGAAATTATAATCAGTTAATAATCAATAAAAGAATCTCTGATAATCATGCAGGACCAGCATCCCTGTTATTCCAAAGCCATTTTTAAAGCAGTATTGACTTTCTCTCCAGAACAACCCTCCCTTGCTTTTAAGTAATATTTTTAGTGTGTTTCCAAGTACTTAATGATGGAGAGAATCAACATCCACAACTTATGGGGAAACTGAGTTAAGAGGAGGTATGAAGCATTTCCCCAAAGTCAACTAGCCCTTATGGAGTCAAGGCAGAAACAGACAGGTCTTCTGAGCCCTGGTGTTGATCTCGGTCTTCTGGGAGACAATGTTCAGAAGCAGCAGGCTTAACTCCCTGCTTGGATCCAGGGCTTGTGTTATGTATGGGTTATTGCAGACAGGTGAGTGAGTGAACAGGATACAGAAAACACTGCTCGGGTCAACTCCCTTCGAAGAAGAGTTAGTCTTCTGGTCCCTATGAGACAGCAATAGCTTTGGTAGAGGAATTAGGGAGGGGTGCCGTGGAAGAGCCATCACTGGACTCAGAGTTCAGGCAATGATAGCAGGAGGCACATGACGTTCGAGGAGCTCCACCATTACACAAGCAATGAGTTTATCAGAAGTGTGCACTAGCAGTTGCCTGCTGAGTTGGAAACAAGGGCAAGGTGAAGGACAACTGCTGATCAGGACAAAGGGAGATGGGAAAGATGCGAAAAGACAACTAGGGGCATTCCCAGAAGGTCCCCAAAGGTAACCTACTACAAATGTCACAGGAAAATGAGTGAGTGATAAGATCACAAAATGATTTTGAATATCTGAGCATGATGTCCCTCTCAAGTTGATTTAAGAAAGGATCTAGACACTTCAGCACTTCTATAAACTTCAACAGGCATCTGTCTACATCTTTAGGCACATGAAGTACCTATAAAAGCTTTTCCCAGTCTTTCCTAATGTCAGCAGGATTTGCCTCTTAAGTACTGGCTTTTCTTTCTTAATTGGGGCTCAGTTTGAGATGTGAGTTTTTGAAGTTGTTGTTCCTAACTACTTTGCTTCCAAATGAAAGCAGAAACCATAAATGACTACAGTTAAGTGTGTGAAACAGAACAACTTACATCCTTAGACTGTCAGTTCCATATACCCATTTATTTACTTACAATTATAAAGAGAGCACTTCATAAATATTTATATGGAAGCTCCCAAAGCCCAGCTGAGAAAATGAATATTATCACCATTTACCAGTTGTCAAACTGAAGCACAGGCAGAGACATGACTTGTCCAAAGACACGAAGCAGGCTAACATGACAATCAAGTCCAGGCTGTCAGCTTTCCTTCCATCATAGCCATCACTGCTGCGTCCCCTTCCATCATGCTCCCATATTTAGCAGTGCCTCCGCCCACTGTGCTCATGTGGATAAACACTCATAGAATCATAGAATCACAGAATCGCTGGGGTTGGAAGGAACCTTTCAGATCATCAAGTCCAACCATCAACCTAACAGTGACAAAAGCCACCACTAAACCATATCTCTAAGCACTATGTCTACCCGTCTTTTAAACACCTCCAGGGATGGTGACTCAACCGCTTCCCTGGGCAGCCTGTTCCAATGCTTGACAACCTTTTCAGTGTAAAATTTTTTCCTAATATCCATCTAAACCTCCCCTGGTGCAATTTGAGGCCGTTTTCTCTTGTCCTATCACCTGTTCCTTGGGAGAAGAGACCGACCCCCCCTGGCTACACCCTCCTTTCAGGAAGTTGTAGAGAGCGAGAAGGTCTCCCCTCAGCCTCCTTTTCTCCAGGCTGAACACCCCCAGCTCCCTCAGCCGCTCTTCAGAAGACTTATTCTCCAGCTTCATTGCCCTTCATAGCACTGACTTTAAACTTCCCCCTCATAGGAAAAGTTTGAAATATCCTGGATTCCATGGCAAATCAGGATGGGAAGCATTTCGGTTATGTTTATTTGAACCAACTGAGGAAAGTTAAATGAGTAAAGTTTTCCTAATGATATCTTGGAGGAACTGACAGTCATCAAATCCCCATGGTGCTTGGGCCATCAGACGAAGTTGAGAGCTGCCTCTCACCTCCAGAGACTCTCACGTCCCAGAACCTCCTCTTTGACAGCCAAATTCAGAGCCCTAAGTCTGAACAGGTCATGGGGGCACCTGGTGAAGTAGAGGGAAGTAGGCAACCTTGGAAATAGTTTCATCTGAGCTACCTTGAAATGAAGATGTACATTTCTTTTCCACTGAATGTAGAAAGGAGTGAAGATTTAGATGTCTTGAGGGCAAACAGGGCAAATAAATGCTTTTTGTACCAGACTGAACTTATTTATCTGACAGAAATATAACAAAGGTTTAATTCTTCAGCTGAGTGCTGGGCTGAGTGCTTCCTTGCTCCCTCCTGTGCCAGCCTACAAGAGGCTCCAGGTTGGATGGCGTAACGGCTTTTGTACCACTCTTTCAGGAGTTAAACCATGCTCTGAAAGTATCCCAGCTCTTGCCATCCAACTGTTCCTATTCAACTCAACCAGAACCTTGTCTCCAGCTCAAAAGAACAAAGGGCTTCTCTCACGAGGTACCTTCCCCCAGTTCACCTCTGGTGCTCGGCAGTGCAGGCTCTGCTGTAGCGCGTAGCAACAGGGAAAATCCCACAGCCAAAGAGCACGGGCAATGCAGCGAGGCTTCCCTCACAAGGCACGGCAGGGTGTGCTAGGAGAGCTTTCCACCCAGGCACATCTGGGGTTTCTAATAGCAAATTCGTTTTGCCAGAGGCGCCCACAGCAGCTGGCGCTGTGGGCTATGTCAAGCTATGGCGTTCATTTGGAAATGATAAACCGTTCCTGCTTTACTTGAGGGCTAGATCTTCAGCATACAGATGGCTGGTCAGAGGGCTCACTTGCCTCATGTGTAGTCCCTTCAGAGCTGGGTTGGATGACTCGTCACAGCAGGTGGCATTAGACTGCAAAGGCAAGACCTGGGCAAGGTTTTATAGTTTGTCTTTTTTCAATACTTGGGCTGTGGTGTGAGCATCACATCAGAAATACAATGGAAATGTGACTCTTCCTTCATGATGACATTTTGGGATCCTTTGGAAATCGTCAGGTGTCTTTCTGGACTTGAAAAGAGAGTTGTGTGGAATTTTGAGCAGCTTGAACGATAGCACAGAAAATCCAGAGGCAGACAATGTGACTCAGCCAGTGTTCACATTATCACAGGTGTGAGGAACCTGTGGAGTTCAGTGTCCCGGCTTCATATGGGGCTGAAAGAAATAAATACTGCAAACAGAGCTGATCCTGCTTGTGAAACTGAGAGAAATGCAGTGCCAGGATGGATTGCTAGAAGAAACTGCAGCATCTTGTAAAAAGTCTGTTGTTTTCTAAAGACAGAAGGAAAAATGTTCACTGCGTCTGAGATGTAAGGATTTTGGTCCAAGCACCTGTCCCAAATGCAAAGTGGTTCAGGCCTGCCATGGGCTTTAAAAGCGGTGGACATTGAATTACTTGACTCCTGGAAAAATACCTGCTCTCATCTTGCTCCTACCAGCATGAAACAAGAGCATTGGCACCTCCAGCCTGCTCAGACCTGCTCTCCTGTCTCCTGTTTGACTCTGGCAATGTCAATGTTAATGGCTTCTTGTACGCAGGAAGATGTAAAGCCAAACAGTGGCAGATGGATGGTAACCTGTGCCCTTAGGAAGATCATCCCCCTGCCCCATTGTTAAAGTTTACAAAACACAAGTTCTTCTATACTTCTAAAATCTTTGCTTAGCATCCAGTATTATCAGGATACTCTGGGACCCCAATGGCAGTCTTCCGTACCATTTTAGGCTTGTTGCACTCTCCAGATCCCAGCTGTGGAGCACTGTGGCGCGTCTTTGCTGGCTCCTGCCCTTCAGGCTGGACCCGAAGAATGACAATCTCTCTAAGAGCAGCAGACAGTTTTGTTATATTTCCCAGTGTGTGTTCTTTCTTGGGTTTCCTTCTCAACACACTGATGCATTTAATATTGGCATTCTCCAAATGCAAAAGACAAATTTTCCTGCTCAAAACAAGCTGTGACTTCAACAAGCTCTCACCTAAAAATAGTATAAAAATAATAGAAGTCCAGAGTGAAGTGTTTGATTGGCCTGCCAGTTTCTCTTATTTTCTTTCTAATGATCAGGCAACTAATTTTTGTGCAATTTCAGCTCCAGTTTCCAGCCAGCTTTGCCTGACATCTCCAAAACCAGAAGCCTGTGCTGGATTAAAGAGCTAGTCATCTTCATGTCTTCTGGTTCCTTGTGGGTCAGGCACAGAGACGCGAATCTCACACGCATTCAGCAGCTCAATGTCACTTAAACCCAAAATAGATGCAGAAACGTTAGTCTCCAAATACTTTGTGTTTTACTTCGCTCGTGCTGCGCGTTTTCTGAGCGCAGAGGGGATGTCGATCTGGGGTGGTGCAGTCTGGGGGCAGTTGCACAGTGCCTTGCTCTGGGATTTGTCTTTGTCCCAGGTCCCATTTGTGAAGGAAGGCTGCTGTACAGGCTGTGGCATCCTCCAAACAGGCTGCGTACCACTTCTCTCTTGCTTTGGAGTCCAAATGTGAGGAACTGCATTTTGTATGTGGGCTGCAGGAGCACAGAAAAGCCGCAGTACTGTACTGGATAGAAAAAAAAAGCCATGAGGACTAGTGACAGGACACAAATTACCATAAGCCACCTGAGAAATCCTCGTTTTCCTCCTAAAACATGCCATAGCACTAGTGAAAAAATTTCCCAAACAAAACTGGAGCCAAAATTGCTTTCCCTTCTGAAGCTTGTTCCTCTGTTTCACTACATACTCACTATAACTCACCTTTTCAAAAGTTATTCAGCAAAAGAGGCCAGGCACAAGCATGCTGGTAGACCACTTAATCATAGGAGATCATTGTTGGTCATTACCATCACCACTGTCAGAGTTGTGTCAGAATTGCTGTGTTCATGAGGTTAACAACAGCCATAAAACTGTAAAACCAGCAAAACAAACAAACAAACAAAAACTAGGGAAGCAGTGAAACAAATATATAGCTCAGACTAGACAGTTTAATGTGCCATTATCAATTGTTATCAAATCTAGCTTTTTAAATTAGTACGTGGTCTCTTTCATTTTTTGAATCCACTCGGGTTTCAGGCTTTGCCACATTCTCCCCACTTCACGACTGCCACTCTGGATAACAAGTTAATTACAGAAAAATTTTGTGCACACTCATAAAACCCTTTAGAATACTGGAAAAGGCCAAACTGGTATATGCTGCAGGGTAAAGTCAGAGACCATTTCCATAACAAGGAGAAGTCAATGAACTAGGTTTTGACTCCAGAGGGAAAACCAGTATAGGATGCGTCTTGCTAGAAGGAATTGTTGCCCAATGCTCTCATTCTGAGACCTGAGACCCAAGTGTGTTAAAAGACTTCATGAAGTTGTGTCTTAACTTTATTTCTGGTTTCTCATCGTGATCTTCGCATGGGACCAAGTGCTTAGGGAGCATCCCATTTTGTTCTGGAGCTCAAGAAGGGCTCACTCATGCCATCTTCCCCGCCAGCAGAACCGGGCTGTGCAGCAGCCAAACCTCCCACTCCAAAGAGCTCTGTGTCTCGGGGCAGGTCCAGCAGCTCGTGCCTCGGGAGGCAGGATCATCCCGGGCACCTCCGGCACTACAGGGTGTCTGGGAGCCAGCAGCTGGCTGCAGAGACAGTGGGCGAGTGGTGAAGCACCTCATATTCGTGGCTGTTTTCATAGCAACTTCTAATTCTCTCATACAGATCTGGGAGCAGTTACTCTGCAGGCTCTCCTGAACCATGCAGCTGTGCTTAATTAACTCAGCAGGTGGGGTAGCTTTGAACTCTCTGTTGGATAAGAGATGATATTTGTGTGGGAACACACAGACATGGGTATGTCTGGGCTTGTCCACTTTTCAACTCAAAAGCAGGATGGCAGCTCCTCTGACTGTGTCCAGCTGGTTGGGATGAGAGCAGCAGTATGGCTGCAGCAGCATAAAGCTCCCAACGGCTTGTGGGAGGCGAGAGAGAGAGTTTATTGATAAATCAAAGTTGGTTTGGGGAGACGGGCCTCTGTTTTGCAGTGGGATGGGCTCTGAGTGACCCCCATCAGCTCCTCGATCAGACAGACGTTATCACTGACAGTCAGAGACAGTCTGAAAGGCAAATTACTCTGGCAGGAACGTGTTTGCTACACACTACAGAAGTGCTGATGTTCTGCTCAGGGGTCCTCACTTAGCAGGGAAGTCCTTTTTCTCTGCCACTGCCCTAAGGTGCTCGTTAGCACGGGGACTCTTCTCAACCAGCTCCTGCTAATGATCATTAAACAGGACAGGGACAGGATGCTCCATCATGGCAGTTCATAGATTCATAGAATAGTTCGGGTTGCAAGGGACCTTTAAAGGTCACCTAAGATGTGGTCTCAAAGTGTTAAGTGTAGTCTGATGAGCTTCCTCATCAGTGTCTCTGGAGCTGGTGTCTCCTCTGGCACCCGGGCTGGGAACAAAGCCAGCTCCTGTACCGCTTCCCCTGACCCCTGGCTGCTGAATTCCCAAGTGAGGGTGCATTAAGTGTTTTCTAAGTAGAACAAGGCTCGTGCATTGGGTCTAAAAAGATCTTTCTTAGTATGTGGCAGGCTGCTAAGTACCACTGCTTTAACCAGCTTGTTTAAGGCAAAATACTTTGACGCATTTTCTTCCATTTCCAGTGATTTTAGGACTTACCTGGATGGTGACGTTAGGGTAGGAATGTACAGCCCAGAAGATCCCCTCCAGGAGATCCCTGTACATGCACCCCTTCCCACATCCCTCCTGTGCCTTCACAAGAGGATCCTGCCACTCTGGGAGCAGAGACGCATTCTCTGTCACCTTCCTGCCCACTGGCTTTCCTTTAAAGTCACTTGCTTAGCCTGTTCCCGGATCAGCGCAGTGTCCCCGAAGGCTGTGGCCACCCTTGCCAAGGAAACTGTCCCCTGCTGGTGGGGGTTATTACTCTGGTGCCTCTGGCTTTCTGGACACCTTGGCTCCCAGACCACCTCTCTCCCCACTGTTTTGGAACCCAGCTCCATATAGGACCTGCTGGCACATCGATGCTATTCCAGTACCTTAAAATGCAGGATGTGCAGGACCAGCAGAAGTAGGGAGGTGATTGTCACCCTGTACTCAACACTGCTGAGGCCACACCTTGAGTATTGTGTACAGTTTTGGGCACCTCAATACGAGAGAGATATCGAGGTGCTGGAGCGAGTGCAGAGGAAGGCAACGAAGCTGGTGAAGGGCCTGGAGAATAAATGTTATGAGGAGCGATTGAAGGAGCTGGGACTGTTTAGTTTGAGGAAGAGGAGGCTGAGGGGAGACCTCATCACTCTCTACAACTACTTGAAAGGACATTGTAGAGAGGTTGGTGCTGGTCTCTTCTCACAGGTAATTAGCGATAGAACAAGAGGGAATGGCTTCAAGTTGCAACAGGGTAGGTTTAGACTGGACATTAGGAAAAAATTCTTCCTAGAAAGAGTGGTCAGACACTGGAATAGGCTGCCCAGGGAGGTGATGGAGTCACCATCCCTGAATGTGTTTCAGAGTCGTTTAGATATGGTGTTGGGGGTATGATTTAGGGGAGAACTTTGTAGAGTGGGGTTGATGGTTGGACTCGATGATCCCAAGGGTCTTTTCCAACCTAAATGATTCTATGATTCTATGTGCCTGGAAAGGTCTGCACTTTGTGCTTTTTGCAGCCTGGTGGTTACTCATATTATCATTGAATACTTCAGTTGTGTGGCTCTAAGCAGTTTCCAGGAGTCTGACTGAATGGTTTCTCATGATCAGGTGCTCTCATTTGCCCCAGTTCCTCCTCTCCCCTCTCTTCTTGACTTTGCTGTTTCTTTCCTTAGCCACCCTTTCACGCAATTCCATTACTTTCCTCTGAATGCGAGTTATTGCTATGCCATGGAGCAGAGATGGGCATGGCTGTGGGGACCAGACACTGGTGGAATTGTGCAATTTTGCAGAATTTCTGTTGAAGTTTGACCTAAGAGTCCCCACTCCTGAATCCCCTTCACATTTAGCATCTTGGGTAACTCAGTTCTCCCACCGAGAACTGGGATATGTGCTCTAGGGCCTCCCAGACTCTGCGTCAAGCTAGCCCTGGCAGAGATCAGGAGCAAACCTGTTTGTGTTCATCTTCTTGGTGGATCCTTCCCTTGCACGGCTCCCAAGGGGATTAAAGAGCATCAGAATTGAGCTCTGCCACACAAGGCCAAGGGTGATGTGCAGACCTAATTTCACTGGAATGGTATCTGGGACAGATCTGAACAGCTCTAGTAATACACAACTAACCCTTGCAAAGGCATTCAGATATCAAAGAATGTTTATCTCTAACCTTAAAGTTCCTACTGGAGACAATCACTCCTTAGTATTCTTCCTCCAGCTGAGAAAAAGAAGCCTCTACCTTCCCTTCTGCTAATACCCTTGAAGCATGTGTGTGGTGTGATCAGCCCTCCCTTTGGCCTTAATCACTTTCTCCCAGCCTATATAATTAAATTCCATCAGGTATTGCATCTAATTTTTGAGGAGCTCCCAAAGAACAAAAGCCAGTTCAGTTGCAGGCGAACAGAACAAATTAATTAGAAGGGGAATATTAGGCTCTCTCTAAATTAGATCAGCAAATCTCCGGCAGAAGCAGCATAGCTTGACTGGCGATGATGCCGTTCCCTTCCTGAGCAGCTGCTCGGTTCCAGAGATTGTGTAGAGCATACAGAGACACAGCATCGTTAGACAGTGGATTAGGCTTGGAGCAACCTATGCTAAAAGGCACTCCAGGGCACAATTTCAAAGCACAACACAGGGAATTGGTGGCCGTGTGTCTCTCATTAAAAACGGTACAAGTTGTGCCATTAGATTGCTTCACTGTACTTTGGGAATGTCTCCCTGTCATATTCCTGCATATCCAACCCCAATAAAGTGGATGCTACTCGCGTGTAGAGCTCTGCATAGTGCTATTTACCAACATTCCTCCTAGCTATGGAGATCTTTATGAGTAAGCACTGGAATTATCATATAAAACCAGATCAAATACCCAGAAGCCACACTTTATAAGTGTTTAAACAAGTAAACAGACGGCACTGGTGTGACTTACAGCTACCTCTAGGAATCTGCAGTCCTGGGGAGCTGTCGGCACAGCCTCCCATCAGCGGTGAAACCAGCATGCCGGAGCTGTGAGAGGCACTGCGCGCAGAGCTGCGTGTGTCCCAGGCTCCGCATCCCACGTGGAGAGCATCGGCACAGGTACAGCCGCCTCTCTCGAGGCACGCACCGCCTTCACCACGCGGTGCAGGACCATGCAGGGGAAACAAAAACCCAGCAGAGATAACAAGGGAGTTGGGGGTGGATGCAGACTGTTGAAACAATTCCTGGTAATTCAGTACAAAGAAGAGGTTTTAAAAACAAAAACAGCCTCATGTACCAGTGTGAGGTTGTTGGTTGGATTCGGTGATCTGAAAAGTCCCTTCCAGCCTAGACAATTCTGTGATTCTGTGTATCCTGCCCTCGCTCCTGGCAGGAATCTCCGGTAGTAATGCACCTGCAAGTCTACCAAACATTCACTTCTCCCCATTTTCCCTGCTGGAAGGCACCTGCTGAGCTTATGAACTCTCTACATGTGTCTGCTCTGGAAAGCCCTGGACACGCTGCTGAAGGCTCGAGAGGTCTCCAAGTGTCCCCCTGCTGTGCCGCTGGTCCTGCCATTGCAGTGCGACATCGCTGACGGCAGGAGCACAGCAGGAGGCCTGAGAGCCAGCAGTGGAGAGATTAATAAACAGGCAACTACTAATGATTCTCGTATTGAATCCTCTGGCTCGTTCGCCTCCTGTTATAAAGCATAGAAAGCAGCAGCAGAAGTGTTTCATGACAGAACCGTATCAGACCAGGAGTCTGTAGGAACTTGCTGTCCTCCTTGTGTGTAATGTACCGTATCATTTGCCTTTTACCTCCTTTTACCCAGGCTGTTTTTCTCTTTAAAAGTGTGATTGAATTTAGAAAAGATCCAGGACAAACAAACAGTTGATCTCTCTATAGCCACCCCCTGCATGGAGCAGATGAAAGGTCCGTCTTACATTAGCGAGGACTGCTTAATACCAGTGAGAAAATCAGACAGGAGGGGACTAAGAGAGCAGAGCATCTCTGAGGGACAGTCTACAGGCATGTCTACACACAAGGCAGAAGTACCCCCCAGCACTGGAGAGAGGGGACGTCCCCAGCCTGCTGTGCATTCCCAGCCTTGGCACATGAGCAGAGAGCGAGCGCCTGAAGCCGTTTTCCTTTTCTTGGGTACCTGGGAAAAGTGGAGTGCTTCATCACTCGTGCTGCTTAGTCAACCACTTTGTCTCACCTCATAAATTCTCCTCCTTTCCATTTCCGATAAGGTTCCTTAGCGAGTTGTACGCTATTGCATCTTTCAAATGAAGGTTTTCCCCCATCTTAATCAAAAAAAACCCCAAACTTTAATAACAAACGCTCATTCTTGAATGACAAACATGCATTTTTACATCCTCTGCCCTTTCTGTTCCTAGTGATAAGACCAGGCTCTTCAGAAGGTGACTAAGGCTAAGACATATTTACAGTTATTTCCTCTCCTTTTATCCCATCTCCCAGAGATTTCCTGAGCCCATGTGCTTTAAGGACTCAACTCTTCAGAGTTAACTGAGGCAGCAGCAGGTACATTCCTTTTTACTGCCTTACCCAGAAGAAAAAAATTAGTCATCATTATTCTTTTCCCCTGAAAGTCCTTGCACAATGTGCAGTCTGCAGTGTTAATGTACATGTGGACCATGTATTTCTGAAAATTCTGTTTGTTGAGAAGTAACTTCATAAGCCAAGTGCATTTGGGGACTGTATCTGAAGTCTTGTAGCTTCTTTTTTCAAGAAGATTATTGTAAATGCAGACATTTCAAACATTTCTGAAATTAATATCTTCATATCAAATTAAAACTGCTGTTTTAAAGTCAGTAAAGCATGCAAGCATAGACCAGTTCCATATTACTTGGAAATGAAGGGCTGAAGTTGCAGAAGTCCATGCAACACAAAATCCCAACACAAGACTAAAAAGTCTTGCAGTTTAATTCAAAGATCATGCTATCTCTCTTATCCTCTGGAGACCTTCCATTTTCAGTATAATTTTGTAACAACATATTCATCTCCTTTGCAGAAGTGGGTTTCTCTAGTGTGTAGGTTCTTGACATAATTTTCTGAGCACCTGTTGTAACAGAGCAGTAACTCTTTCCTGCTGCTTCCACTTGCTAAATCAGATTACAGAGAATTGGAAAAGCACTCAACACTTCCCTCAGGTTACTTTTCTGTGTAGGTAATTGCTGCTGTTCCCATAGGAAGGCTGTGAATTCTGGTTCAAGAAAGAGGGGCTTTAGGAAACACAGCAAAGGCCCTGACTGTATAACTGTGACTGGAAGTGGAGGTGCCCACTGTAATCTCCAAGCTAAAATGAGTAAAAACATCCACATTGTCACAGAATCACGGAATGATGGGGGTTGGAAGGGACCTCTGGAGATCATCCCGTCCAACCCCCTGCCAGAACAGGGTCACCCACAGCAGGGTGCACAGGAACGCGTCCAGGCGGGTTTGGAACGTCTCGAGAGACGGAGACTCCACCACCTCTCTGGGCAGCCTGTGCCAGGGCTTTGCCACCCTCACAGGAAAGAAGGTTTGGACGGGATGATCTCCAGAGGTCCCTTCCAACCCCATCCATTCTGTGATTCTGTGATTCTGTGAAACCTTTTCTCCCTCTCCTGAGTCATACAAAACTTGAGATCCTGTATCACTAGCTGTACAATTGTAGGCTGTGCTTAAGGACATGGAAGAAAGATTAAGGGTTAATTTGTCATTAATTTTTGACAGTCTAAGCTGCAGGGATGCCCTGCATACATGTCTGCCCTGGAGCACCTCCCTGGGTGCTGGTCGTGCCTCCTGCTCTGATGAGGTCCAGTCGTGCAGGAGCCCTGTGCAGAGTCACAGCTGTGACCTCGCTGCTGCCAGCGTAGAGCTGCAAGAGCACTGCTCGCCCTAATAGCGATGGGAACACCTCATTTTCAGTCACTCTGGGCTTTTAGGTATCTGAGACTCCTCTGAACAGCCCCAAGCCTGTTTGGTTTCTTATAGGCTTGGTAGTGGCTTTCTTGTACTCACAGGGCAAGAATTGCAACTGGGTGAGGTTTCTATAGAGATATTAGCCAGTCCTGATTTGCTTGTGCTTTCCCTGCGTTTACGTGATGGCATTGCTATAAATTGCACACATGCAGTGCTGGGTTAATGGTTGGACTTGGTGATCTTAAAGGTCTCTTCCAACCATAACAATTCTATGATCCTATTCTATGATGAAAAGGGGTCCTTATGTCCTCAAGGAAAAAGAATTGGAGTCTCTTTTCCTTCCTTCATTCCTTCCCTGCAGAGGGGAACAGCTTCATCAGAGGGAACAGGTCGCGCAGTGACCTGGGAAGCCTGTTGTTTGTGTGGGCCCCTTGTCCCTCACGGTATGAAGAGCAACATGCATGGGGTCTTTTCCCCTGCTGTGCTGTGGAGGAAAGGAACAGCCTTTCTGGGCTCTTGGGGCCTTCAGTGTTTGCTCTTTGTGGGGCTTCAGAGCATGCTTCAAGACACGCGTGCGTAACTCGGTACAGCCCTGTGTTGGTGAGGAGCAGCCCACGGGAGCAGAGCTGTTTCCTGCACAAACCAAGTATTTCAGTAGTTTTCTGCTAAGCAGCACCTGCAGTTGGAGCCTTGGAGAGGTGCTGTACTTTATTTTCCTATCATCAGTTTAATTCTCTCTCTTTGAAAGTGTTTTTATTTAGACATCTCAGCAGAATATGAACTCATCACTGTATTTGTGTCATCCCCAATGCATGTTGCCGGGGAGACCCTCTAGCACGGCAGTCCCATGTTTTACTTTCACATAGCCATTTTTTTAAGTTAACGGAACCTAAAAATGATGTTGCCTGAAGCCTCTTGCAGCTTGTTACAGCTCGCAGTGGGGTTGCAAAGTCAAGGACAGCAGCTGTAGTTAACCGAGTTAAGTAATTAGCAAAAGGAGATGTTCTCTTGGTCACTTATCAGAAAAGCCAGCGCAGCTTTTAGCTTCACTTCCTACATCTTTTCCAACTCCAGAAAGATACATGTGGACGACCCGGACTCCCGCAGCTCCCTGCATTGGATTTGGCTTGATCTGCTGTGCAGCCAGTGGGCGTGTTATTGTCAGGGTTGCTAGTTTGGGCTGACACAAACCCCATGCCAGGGAACTGTTCCCCATTCTTGCCATGTATTGGCAAGTCTTCTAGTATGTGTCATTTTCCATAAAGCCCAGTTCCTGGCCAATAATTTTACTTGAGAGCTCCAGTATTCAGTTGTGAATAGTAAGCTTTTACCCGTCCTGGTTGTAAAGACGACTGGAAGATGTGATGCAAATGCACTCTGAAAGCTGTTAATGCAGAAGTCACACTGAAATAAATCAAAAGGAAAAACAAGGATCTCCCAATTTTAAGTTGGAACGATCCTCTTGTTCTGTTTTGAACCCAAAGTTCCTCCGTGGCTTAGGATTAATCCTGTGGCCTGAGTTTTTACCGTGTTTTCCAATGCGCTGGGCAGTCAGTTATGCCAGAGGCGTGGGTGTGCTGGAGCCCACGCCAGCTGGTCACGGCAGCTCTGGTGACACAGGACTGCCTGGCTCATGGTGGGCAAGACTCGGTTCTCCTCAGGTGAGGCACCCATTCTCTTTCGGAAACATGGCAGAAGCCTTGGGGACCTGTAGGGATCAGAGAGACCCTGACCCAGGAGACCATTCTTGTGCCATGGGCAGTGAACCAGGCGGGGAGACAGACACGGCCACCCCTGTAATCTGTGTAGCACAGTCAGTGGCCAGATGGACCCGTGGGGGCTGATTTAAGTGGGGTCTTTGTGGTCAGCAGTGGCATGTGATGGAGAACAAGAGGGATGAACCAGGGAAGGATGTGACAAAGGCTTAGCATGAGGAAGAGGGAGAGAAATAAAGAAGAGGCAGTTATTTAGAAAGAGGGTGAAATTATGGGTAGGTTATCACATTATTAGGCCAGGGCAAGTGGAACTCAGCTCTTTGTCCACCAGTGTGATTTAAGCGACGGAAAATCTGTAGGGCGTAGAAAACTCTTATTATTCCCTGCGCTGATTTGGACCACATCTTGTCCCTGTCTGGCTGCGCAATGCTGACAGCTCACACTAAGTACCACTGAACTCTTTCCAGTTGCTTTTTTTCTGTACATTTGCATGTTCAGGACAGACAGTGATCCCAGAACTATGGTATTAAACCAGAAGAAACACACTGCAGCGGCCCTTACTGTGCCTTTATTCTGACAAGTGTGAGAGGTGCCAGCTGGCTTCTGTTTGTTTGTTTGTTGGTTTTTTTCTAAGAAAGAAAATGGTAATGTTTCAGTGACATCCCTTGGGTGCCCCTTCTTATCATTGCAATCTCTGCTAATCTGCGCCCCATGCTGTGGTGAGATACCAAGATGCCCGACCTGCCTGCAGACACTTCCTTCAGCGGTGTAACCCACAGCTGTGTCTAATGCCCAACAATTGCTGCAATTAGGCTTTCCTCAAATGGAGACCATTTGTGTGCACTTGCTGCCTGCCCAAGAATTCCTCGTTTTGGGTCTGAGCCATGCCTCCCCTTGCATTCAGAGGCAGTTGTGTTTGACTGATGGGGCAGACAGAGCGATGCAGAGCTCAACAAACACCTTACAGTTGTTTTGGCAGCTCATGCCCTTTGTCTTGGGCTGTTGATATGTGTAAAATCGCTCCAAAAGAATCACTCCAGCAGAAATGAGCAGCATCAGAGGCAGGTAGACTTGTGGGGGTTTTTATCCCCCCTAAAATGGATATTTTTTTTCCCACAAAGGTCTGTCTGAGAATAATATTTGTGAGTAATAATGCAATGAGTTTGGATGTGGGGACTCCTCTCCGGGTGTTTTTTTTCTGAGGAAATTTGTGACAGGGATGAGGTCAGAATCCCAGAGTGTGTCATGCAGAAGGCTGGCCACGACAGTCCCTGTCTGCCCTTCTTGGGGTGATGTAATCCATACTCGGTAATAACGTTTCCGAGAGGTGGATAACAGCATTTTAGTTCAGCTCTAATAATTCTGTTAAATCAGAGCTGGGGTTGTAATTGCTGCTTGTGACTGAGTTTGTTCCATATGTGTGTTATGCAGGATGCCATTGTAATGAAATGTTCCCTCTTTGAGCTGTATGCCCTGAAGAATATGCCTTTATTGTGTGTCAGGCAAAACACTCAGCTGCTCTCTGCCTTTGCTGTGCCTTATGACCAAAGGAGAGGGGAAAAAAAGTCATGTTTCACCTTGTTTCAATTTCTTCTGGAAATTTTAAGTTGTGTAAGTGTTAGTCTTCCTTTGCTTTAGTAACACAGAGCCTTGCTGGAGCCCAGTTCATTTTTTTTGATGAAAAAGCCTGTGAGCTTGTGTGCGTCTGAGGATTTACAAGCATTAGAGCACCAGGGTATGAGTGTAAGTGGGAACAGGGAGTGAGCAGGAAAAGCTTCTTCCAGGGAGTCAGACACAATGCTTGGAAGCCACATTTTAAATTTTATTCTAACCATGAGAAATAGTGCTTAGAGATGCAAAATCTCTAGAGGAATGCTGTATTAAAAGATAGCATGTTCCATGCCATGAGATCAGGTAGGTGGGCGGTGGCTTCGCTTTGGATGTAGTGCGTGATGTGAGACTCCGTCGCAATCCAGTCTGGCTCTCGTACCGCGCCTTTCATGCACAGACGTCCCAGAGCTTCGCAGGCAGCATCACCCCCAGGTGAGGAGGGGACACAGCCGCACTGCTGGCCGGCTGGCCGGTGGTCCAGTGATGACCTGTGTCCAGTTCTGGGCTCCCCGGTTCAAGAAGGACAGGGAACTGCTGGAGAGGGGACAGCAAAGGGCTACCAAGGTGATGAGGGGACTGGAACACCTCTCTTAGGAAGAAAGGCTGAGGGATTTGGGTCTCTTCAGTCTGGAAAAAAAATGACTGAGGGGGGATCTTATCAACGCTTATAAATACTTCAAGGGTGGGTGTCAGGAGGATGGGGCCAGGCTCTTTTCAATGGTGCCCAGCGACAGGACAAGGGGTAATGGGCTCAAACTTGTCCATGGGAAGTTCCACCTAAACCTGAGGAGGAACTTCTTTCCTGTGAGGGTGGCAGAGCCCTGGCACAGGCTGCCCAGAGAGGTGGTGGAGTCTCCATCTCTGGAGACATTCCAAACCCGCCTGGACGCGTTCCTGTGCCACCTGCTGTGGGTGACCCTGCTCTGGCAGGGGGTTGGACGGGATGATCTCCACAGGTCCCTTCCAACACCACCATTCTGTGCTTCTGTGATTCTGTGACACTGGTAGTGATCTTCCACAGCTACCAGCAAGCCCTAGAGAGAATTAGCTGGGTAGGACACCTGGATATGGAAAACTGGCAGACAGCAGCTAATTTTGCCTGAAGTGGGAGCTGTGAAAGCGGGAAAGTGTGTGCTGGGAGCCTGGGGACATAAGTATGTCGGGCTGTGCTGCCCTTGCTCACAACATGGATCTAATGCTCTTGCTCAATCTGACTTCTAGGTCTCAGCTGCTGCTTTTGGGTCCTGGGTTTCAGCTCCCTGATGGTTGCACCCATGAAACGTCTTGTGTGTGCTCCCAGGGTAATACAACACCAGAAGGCAGCTTTGCTCTGATCTCACATGGAGATCAAGATTTAGGACAAGAGGAAATGGCCTCAAGTTACTCCAAAGGAGGTTTAGATTGGATATTAGGAAAAATTTCCTCACCAAAAGAGTTATCAAGCACTGGAACAGGCTGCCTGGGGAAGTGGTGGAATCACCATCCCTGGAGGTATTTAAAAGCCGGGCAGATGTGGTGCTGAGGGACATGATTTAGTGGTGTTTTTGGCAGTGTTGAGTTGATGGTTGGACTCGATGATCTTAAAGGTCCCTTCCAATCTAGGCCATTCTGTGATTCTATGAATTCTATGGGGGAGGAGGGAGAACAATGTGAATAATGCCTCTAGGTGGCAGGTACAAGATGGCCATCAAACTGTCCGATTGAGCCCAGAGATCTCCATTTCGTTGTGTGCTTGGGGTCCTGTGAGAGCTGGGTGCCTCCCCCCTGTCCCCGCAGGGCAGCCCTGTGAGGGGACACGCACCACGCCGGGGCTGGTGCAGCCCCCAGCACCAGGAAGGGCTCAGGGAAACCTCATGGGGTCTCAAAGAGAGGTCCTTTCTGCCTGGAATGGCAGAGTTGGTTTGGCTGGGTGTTGATTGGCAATAAAAATCCCAAAAGTCTGAAGCAAAATGAAAAACAGCCCATTTACACTTGGTTTTAGGCCATTTTTAGCTCTCTCACTGTAGGGCAGGGGGAAACACCCAGCCTCAGCCTACTAAAAGGGAACACCTTGGATGAATTCCAGGGGCTCCGTCGTAGCCCACAGGTCAGGCATCTCCATCAGCAGCTCAGCTCGTGGCTGACCCCGTTTTGGCAGGGCCGGTCCCTCTCTACCGCCTGTGGAAGGACTCCCAGCAGCTAGGTGAGAGCACACACAGCTGAAGGTAGGAGGGAGGAGAATGAGAGAGGGATGTTTTCTGGTCTGGCAGAGCCCTGTCTCTGCTTCCACTGCTCTGCAGCCTTGTCTGCCTATGCTCCATCTTCTCTGCTGGGGCTACTGGGCTCAGGCATCTTGGCAAGGTCCAAGGGAGCAGTCACCACCAGCGTTAAACATCCCAGTCAAGAAGTGATAATGAAAAAGTCTGTTTGAATAACAGCACCTGAGCTTGGCCCACCAGCAGCCCCCCAAGGCGCTTCTAAAAGTCAAAGCCTTGTACCAATATTTTTACACCACAAAACCAGGAGAAATTATCACAAGTGAGCAGGAATAAAAAAACATATAAAACAAACATAGCATCCTATAATGTATCAGTAAAAAGGCAAAACTCATTCTACTTGAAGCCTACAAATTCAAGTTTCTCATGGGAAAACTTAACTCCTGTTCAAATGCTAATGGGTTGTTATCACAGAAATGTTTTAATTTAACTACATGTACTATAAGAAGGGGCAGAGGAAGGTTCAGAGAGCAAACGGCTGATGAACAATCTTCAATCTGCCAGTAAATGTTTGCTCTTTTTTTTATATACTTCCCCTTCTTGATCTCTGTCTTGAACAGATCCTCCAAAGGGACGTATAAAAGACAGCTGATTTCAGCTAGAGGTAATAGCACATATTTGTATATTTCTTTTATCCTTGTTTAAAACAGTAAATTTATGGCACTGATAGAGTGTCAGTCACTAGAGTAGCTGTCCCTGAGAGCACAGAAATTGATGGTATATGAGCAAAAATTGGCTTACTGGAAAGAAAAAATGCAGCACACTTTTCTAAAGTGATGGAGAAAAAGAAAGCAAATTGGGCGCTGCAGCCACAAACCGTCTCTGCAGGCTTCTCAGGACAAGAACAAATATCTCATGAAGCAAGAACATCTTCCAGGGACTCAGAGGCAAAGGTCTGCCATCCTTTTCCAGGGACACAGCAGCCAGAGCTTGCAAGAGCTAGGTAGGAAGAAGAGAGTGAGAGCCCATGACCTTTCCTGTGGAAGCAGAAAATCCTTTTTTCTTTTTTCTGGAAACTCTCTTCTCAGCCAAATTATGGGTGGATGCCTCCACATTTGAAGGTTTTTGCTACCACCTTGCATTACTATAACTGTAAGAAGAAAACTGTCTTGCTGCTAACACTCTGAAACCTGTAGAAACACTTTATATGTGTTTTGAGATATTTACAAGGAGCACTTGACTGACCTTGACCAGAAAAAAAATATGTGAGGGAAGGGAGTGGGCTGCTTTTTCTATTAGATAGGAATAAACATTTGTCGGAAGTCTCAGCATCTTCTGCCTGCCATATGTGAGCCCCCTCTGAGGATCTCCAACACACTCATGCGATGGCAGTTCGTGCTAGGCTCTCCTGGCCAGGCGGTCACTGGTGTCCTCCCCGAATGGGGAGTGGGGTTTGGAGCCTGCTCAGATCCATGGCAGGGCAGAAGAGTGGGACATTTTGGGACAGTTTAGACCCAACTGGCAGGGTGCTTACCCTCAGCCCACTGATATGTAGGTTGGACTCTGGTGATGGGAGTAATGGCCTGGAAAATCAGTAGTAGCTGCTGGGATGTTGGGGTGAGGATGACCGGCTAAAAAGGAAAGAGGAGAAGTTTGCAGACTGATAAGATTTCAAAGTCTCTGTTCCTATTAGTTTTCACAGTGTTGCCAGAGAGCCTGAAAGTGTATGAGAACAAATGGCATTCGGCCTCAGTGTTTGAAAAATAGTAAAGGGCTGTAGGCCTCTGTAGGTCAGAGGCAACGTGAGCCAGCCGGAGCGCGGCCCCGGGCTGCATTCCCACCTGGATCCCCAATGCCCATTTGTCCCTCCCCATTGCTTGCTGACTCAGCTCTCCTGCTCAAGCGCCGGGAGCTGGACAACCTGCCCTGATGGACTTCCAGCCACCGTGGCTCAGAATGAGAGGGAAGCATCTGGGGCTTGTGCAGAAAGGCGCGGAGAAGATGGAGACTGAACAGGGAGGGAGCTGCATTCACAGCCCCTGAGGCTACCGTGCTCCCTCCCCCCCTCACCTATCTTATCTTTGCCTCTTTCTAAAATAAAAGGAATAGAAAAATTAACAACATGGAAAAGGGAGGAGATAATAAAGAGTATCTGAAAAATTATCTGTGTCCTCATTTCAGAGCTTTGCATGGTAACAGGGAGGCAGAAGGCCTTTTTCTTTATTAATATATTAAAATATTAAAAAGCTGGGTGTCTCCTGAACCTACTCGGTTGTCATAGACTGAGAAAGCTCCTATGAAGTGTTCTGCAGAAAACTATTGCACTAGAGAAACTCTCCAGGGATGCCATTCAAGGACCAGAGCAAATCAAAGCTAAAAGACAAGAGTTTGCTGTTGCGCTGTTCATGGGGACATGGGTCCAGCCTGGACAAGAGTGATATTTGCATCTTTGCTTTCGTGCTGAGACAAAATCTCTACTAATGGGACATGAATGCTGTCAGGGGTCTGGCTACAATCGGGAAGAATCAAAGCCACATCTCTTCTGATTTCCTTTAGCTCCTTAGTCTTGAGGGTTTGAGTGAGACCAGTTCCTTGGGAGTGCTGCTCCTTGCAAACCTGAATCTGAGCCACTGATCATCAAATTTCCCGGAGACTGGGGTGTTTGGTTTGGCAAGTTAGTGGTTCCCCTAGCAGAATCTGTTTGTTCCTTGGCAGTTATCAAAATATGCAATTGTTCTTCTTTGTAAATCTTTGCCAATAAAGCAGTAAGACTTTGATGCTGCTATAGCAACATCTTTGAGCAGCCTGGTCTGGTGGGAGGTGTCCCTGCCCAGGGCAGGGGGGTGGAACTGGATGGTCTTTATGGTCCCTTCCAACCCAAACCATTCTATGATTCTGTGATTCTACAGCTATTACATTCTGTTATACCCTCTGCTTGCCATTAATAATGTAACCGTGTGGTGGGTCCTTGGTATTCATATGATGGTGACAGTATGACACACACACACATACATATGCACTGAATAAAAGTTTCTCTGTTTTCTTTTCCTTGTCAGGTCACTATGGAAAGGATATTTATCGAAGTGGAGGGCCAGATCTCCATAATTTCATCTCCTCCGGGTTTGTCACATTAGGAAGAGGACACACGAAGGGTACAGTGGAAACAATTTTTTGCTAAATAAAAAGATTGTTTTAAATAAAAAAAAAAAAGCTATAACTCAGAAGCTGGGTTCTAAGTGCTATGAGATAACAGTATTGGACTGCAGTCAGTAGATTTAGTCTAGCAAATACTGCTGCAGGTAAAATACTGTGCTCCTGGCAGAACCTTTTAAATCCTAGCGAGGGAGACGGAGGGAGAGTGTAGAGTCGGGCAGACAGACTCCAGGCTCCACTCTGACTTTGCAGTTCAACAATTTATACTGCTTTGTGTTTTCCTGGGTGCATGGTTGCAAACCACCATTGTGCTGCTGTATTTATAAGGGGAAGGGAAAGGGGAAGGAGTGTAATGCTGTCCAAGGGCAGGCAGTTAACACTTCAAGAGTGAGTGTCTGGATTTCTTTTGTTTGACTTCTGGGCTTTTTTTGGGGGGGGTATTATGACTATTTTATAAAATTATTTCTTTTTAGGTCCTAAAACATATATTTTATGTGTTCATATAATGTGATATAATGTACAAACATGAAAACACAAAAATATACATATACTGCTCTGTGTATGTTCTATGTATATGTACTGTATATAAAATATATGTTGAGAGACAGTTGTAGCTATATTAGATAAGTAACCATATATCCCAGGAGTTGTGGTGACACAAAAGCTGTGAGATCCGACTCAAAGCAGATGGGTCACCAAAACCCCCCTGATGAATGTTTGTTTTATGACGTTGTTGCGTATTTGGTGAGTTTTTATAGTGCACAGTGAGACTGTGTTTGGAGCATCTTTCTGTTGGCGCCCACACCCTGACCAAGTCGTACTGGTGCATTGGCAGTGGGTTGCGACACTGGGGGTGCAAGCATGTGCCATGCCAGTACTCGTCTGGTTCTGTGTCCTGCCGACTTCTGAGACTGTTGTACATTTCTATAGACACAATGTATGTGGAGATACCTATATAGCCACAATGTACTGTATGTGGAGATGTGTCCATGTGCTCGCCTGGTTGAATGCACCTGTGTTGTTTTCTGTGGATGACCATGACTCACAAATTATTAAAAGACCTTTATTTTTTCGTACATTTCCTGCACTTTTTCAAATTCTCCACGAGTGTCATCCAAAGCAGTGTTGGTCCTGTAGAACTGTCAGAGAAGAAACAAATATATGTATACTGTCTGTGTATGTCTGTGTGTGCTTAAATAAAGTTTACTGAGGCTGAGGCAGCACCCGTGGGACTTGTAATACAATACCCTGCAATTCCAGCCGGGCACTGCACCATTGAAGGGAAGCAGAGAAAACCTCCATGGACCTTCAGGTGGGCTGGGAACTGAAATGGTTCGAGGAAGGACCCGTGGATGGCATTTCACACAAAGTCTCCCTTTCTCCTCCCCATCCAAAAGGAGTTTTGCAGTCATGTCATATCACATCAGGCCTGACGGTATATTTAGGGTGAGATAGAAAGTGTGCTGCAGTAGAGGTGTGGTGTGTCCTGATAGCCTTCATCAAGCACATGGGTAGTCCAGGGCAGGGCCGTAAAACCTGCCCCTTTGTCTCAGACATTTGAATTATCTCCCAGCAGTGTTCTGTACAATACACTTTTCCCAGTTCCCTTCCAGATAAGAATAAAACCTGCTTTTCTTCTTTAACTGAGACGTCTCAGGGGCTCTGTTCTGCTGTAAAAGGGCCAGTGATTTTCACACCTTTTCCACTGGCTTTGCTGGAAGCCCCACAGAGCACATTTCCTATCCCTGGGAAGGTGGCAGAATGGGCAGTGGGAGCCCAGACTGTTCATACATCACCTCTTCCAACAGCCATCAGATAGGGTGGTGCTTTCCAAAGTGGATAAAAGGCTTTTATTATCTGAAGAAATTCAACTATCTTGCCTGTTTATGGACATAAAAGAATGGATTGGCCTTTGAATTTACTTTTCAGCTACCTGTAAATTTCAATTTTATTTGAACAGTACCATAATATTAACGCCTAACTTCTTAATGGTAAATTCACACTCCCACTCGTGACTGGTGCAAGTGATCAACACCTCCACACACTCTGCAGGCAAACTGCCCTATTTGCTTGTGCAAACACATGGGTTTGTCTTTGTCTGCGATATGATTTGGTTGCCTATCTGTGCTGTGAAAGCAGGGACTTCGGATGCAACAAATAACTTAGGGACTCTTTCATTAGGATTGTGCCCTATATCATTTGATTATTTCTGGAAATATTACACGATAGATGTCCTGTGTTCAGTTTGAACTGGCAGCCCACTTGTACACGTAGACAGGAGAGATGAGTGCTCCAGCAAGGGTTACAGTCCTGAGCTTTAGCTGAGCAGCTCCGTGCTCAGATTTTGTCCTATTTCAGTTCCAGTGCATGTGTTAAAATCTCCACCTCGACTACTGTTAGCCAAATAACCTCGCCCTGCCTTGTTGTTACACCACCATGGAAGAGGGTTCTACTTTTAGACTGAACAAAACCAATGAAGTTTATCTCAATATTTCTTTGCACTGGGAGACACATTTTTGGTGTTTTCTCAACTGTCTTCTGTGCTGTGGCAGGACTCCAAGTGCTGAGTAATATTTAAGAGCTAATCTATTTTGGGCAGAAGACAAAGATGTGAGACATGCCAAACTACCATGGATACGAAATCAGCATATTCACATGTCTGACATCCACAGGCTCCTGCAAGGTTGTGATTTATGATTCTTATATGACACTCCATTGGGCAATGCATCACTGCCTGGCATTTAAGTCTATAAAATCACTACATAGTGTGTTCTTCAAACCATGGTAAAAGACTTCACTGTCACTCTGTCATGATGATCTAGGAATGAATCCAAAGTCTTTAGGCCATAGAGATTCTCCATGGTGAGACACACTGCAGGGCCAGTCTCATCTAACCTTAGGTAGCTAGAAGTCAGACATTTTATTCTGAGGTAGCCGCCTTCAATTCCATGTAGAGACACCTGGGAGGCACCAGCACCTGTAAATGAGTCTTCACTGGGTGGGCACTGGGCACTTCCTCCAGCAAGAGGGGAGCCATGGGGACTAGGTCTTCTAGCCATCAGAGGAAGGCAGATGAATCGCGCCTGCACTTGCTTGTGTTGGAGTACCTGCTCGCGCTCCATCGCTGTGGTAGCTGCTGTGAGAGTTCAGTGCTCCAGTGAAACAAGTAGGAGCACTGAAGACGGGAGATATCGCATCCCGCTGTGCGCTCACCTAATTTAAAAAACAGCTTCTTCACCCTGTTCTCTTCCCGAGCATCTTGCTGCTCTCAGGTGTCCGGGGTTGAGACTGCCCTCACATGGACTGTACCTGCTGTCCTGACGGGGCTGTGCCGGACTCTGCTCGGTCACACAGGCTGGGGGAGGAACTCACACAGCTGCAACGTGGAGCGAGGACCCACGTGGGTATGCAACCACAGCGAGCAGGCAAGTCTTGAGGAACAGATTGCCTACTGCAGATTACCTACTCCAGGTCATGATTGTTGGGTTTTCTGGTAAAAAATGTGATTTTTATTTTGGTTTTTTACTACCAGCCTCAGAACTTGAAAATAGTTTCTGAATGGAATTGGGTTCTTTGTGTTTCACCAGTCTGTGACAGCAGTAGAAATTCTGTGGAGCACATGATAAGCTCACTTTATCAGTAAACAACTTCTTTGTTTGCCTGGTAACTGCAACAGTATTAAAAACAGTGAGTTTTTTGCTGGAAAAGCATAATTTCCCAGTTGAACTGAGCGCTAGGGGTCAGAGAACAGAGAGACAGGAGGAATATGGGATTTTAGACTACTGCAGGGTCATCTCGTAGGGAAAAACAGCATTTTTCCTACAATCTGCTAGTTTCTTGTAAGGTTATACCAGATCCTTGAGGAGGTGCAGAGGCAGGGCTGCAACTTGAAAAGCATGAGGGGAAAACTCAGGAAGAGCCAAGTGTCCTCACAGCCTGCCCAGTGACACTCTCAGAAATGGAACCTCTCACTTTTGGTTCAAGGCTGCAAACCTTTACTGTTCCTGGATTCACTGGGAGATGGGCTCTGAGTTAGGGCATCTGCAGGAGTCTCTTGTCTTCAAGCATCCCACTAAAATTTGCACCTAGGATGTTCTCCAGCAGTGCCGGTGGGCAGGAAAACAAAAAATAGAAGAGCCGTGTCTCCAAGTCAGTGTGATGAGGCTGTTAAAGCCTGACTACATTTCTGCTGGCATCTCTGCGGAGCTGCAGCTGCATCCTGCAGTGTGGGCAATGTGAAAACGACGTTGGTGTCGAGAAGCCAGCCTGGTGACTGAGCAATAAGCGCTACCTACAGTCACATTCTATCTTGTGATATTTGGCGCAGATATGGCAAGGTTTACAGCCTGAATGTGGGATTTGCCTGCCTGCGCCTCTGTTCTCACTCTCCTGCAGTATGGTTGCACCTCATGCATCTGCAAAGTGGCTCAGGGCACTCTTTTGATGGTACAGCCCTTCATGTGAGGTACAGCTGTCCAGCCTGAGCTGGTTTTGGTTGAGCACATGTGCCTGGTGTGTGGGAACATGGTACAAGTCCTTTAGCAGGACCTTAGACCCAACTAGACATCACATTCACCAGATACAGCCTCTCCCTTTGCCATCTCGTGATGAATATCCCACTCCCTGTAACCTGAAATGATGCACAGGATCCGCATACAGGCAGAGGGGAAAGCAAGAGGTCAGCTGCTGATGATTTCTTGCTTTTGCACGGTCGACAATGTCTCCCTCAAATCAGCTTTTTTTGTGCATATTCAAAAGGAGCAAACTGTTCGTGATCTAGTCCCACCTTAGAAATTATCACCTTTCTCTCCCAGGCCACGTGCATGTGCGTGAGTTGTTTTGAGGACAGACAGACCATCTATCCCATGGTGCCACAGCAGTGGAAGATGGCTCCCACATGGGTTCGAGGTTTGGGAGCTGCAGGGGTTTGTGAGAGCAAGAGCAGACAAGGTAACGTCAGGACGGGAGGGAGCTGACAGGCTTGAGGCAGCAGCTGAGTCTCATGGCTCCTTCCCACGTGCCTGGCTGTCAGGGGGAGCTGCCCCATCACTGACCTGGCACCTTGTGCTGCCAGTCCATGGCCAGACCTTCACCCTGGTGGTAGTGCCCTGCAGCCTCCTGGAGATTCAGACCCCTCTGGGGAGCGCACCGTGCTCCCACAGTCACCCCCTGGGCTGGTACCAGGATATGGAGGGTCTGAGTTGATAGGGTCACTCAGGCTTATTGCACGACGAGTTTCAAGAGTAAAGCAACAGCTTGCTTTATTTGACAGTTTAATATTTGTGTTTGTTTGTAAGAGAACCTCGTACAAAGGCGAAGATGAAAGAGGACAAATGCAGCTCTAGATCATACTTAGCAACCAAGATCTTCCTGAGCTCCTTCGGCGTCTCAGCCAGCTGAGGTGGCTCCACCTTCTCCCCGGGGAGCTCCAGAGCTCTTCCAGCACCATGTCTCTGCTGCTCCCACTGGAAGGTGATGCCTTCCCTCTGTATGGAGAGAGGAAGCTCAGAGTAAAAGACTCATGACTAAGTCTATGTTTGCCCAAGACAGCGTTGCCAAGTTCGTGTTTGTGTGACTCTTGGGAAAGCTTGTCGAAGATGGCAGGACCATGGGACATCCCGTGTCAATATGAGGATGAGGGCGCTTCCTTCCTGAAATGTCTTGATCTACCCATCCATTGTGTTCCCTCATTTGCACATTCTTCCCACCTTCATTGGTTTTTCTGCAAGCTGAAGAATACCTGTGACAGGCTCTGTATTTTATAAATGACGTATCTGTACACAAACTAATCTTTATGCAGACACCTCAGTGGATTGATGATATTCAGCATGCTGCAAGCTTTGCATACAGACTAAACATGCTACCACAAGTGGTAAACTGGGATCAGGTACTGGCTAACACCACCTCCTCCTCTTGTACGCGGGTTGCATGCATTCCCCTTTTCCACACACCACTGGTCCTTTGGGAGACCCTGCACTGAGCCCCTTTTACAAGCATCATCTCAGGAACCAGCAGTTTCACTGGTCTGTTGGCACATAAATACGATCCAGAGATAAATGGGAGGAAAGTGATTTATTAATTTAATCATCATTAGCAGATTGAGGATCCTGATTCCTCTCTCCAGCACTGTCCTGGTTCCCTGCTGTCGTGGCTGGTTCCCTGTCGCTTGGCTCTCAGCCTTGTGTTCCAGTTTCTTTCCCAAAGTGCTGGTTCACACCCTTAATTTGTTATTTTGAGGCCTTGGATTACATCTGTCGCAACCAGCATTGACCCAACGCAGCTACAAACATGCAGTGAATCAGTTCCAGGATGGAATTTACTGCCTCCCCCCATCATTAGTAATCCACACTTGCAGTAGACTCATTAATACAGGGGAAGAGAGAAGTTTAAGGGTCATTTTTTTCATACCTGCATCTATAACACACCATGAATAGATTATGCAAAGATTGAGGATTAGGTATGTTGAGTCCCTTTTCTCATTAAACACTTGTTAGATGTTTCATATCAATGGAGGGTTATCAAGCCAGAGCCCGCTGCATCCCAATGAATCATTTCATGTTCATCCTGGATAATATCTAATGATTTTGATGGTGTCTTGCAGTGTGTGTGCTAAAGATCACTTGCATTCTGATTCCAGATTAATTCCAACTATTGCATATTCTGGCACTTAATTGTATTGACATGAAAATAGGATCATTGGGATGTGGAAACTGCTTCACGGCTTTGCAGAAAGATCATTATGCAATAGGGCATTTCAATCCGCTCTGAATTATTTAATCAACTGCAGACGCGACCGTCCATTTCTCAGCAGAGTCTGGACAGCTGTTTTTTTTTTTTTTCTTTTATAGCCCTCTGAATAGCTGGGTGGGAGGAGAGTGGGAGGTTGTGGAAACCATGCTGATGCCTGCAGCAGTTGTGCAGCATCCCACCGCTGTAGGCGAGAAATGGGGGGAACATGAGCAAAACCACATCAGTCCCTGGGGCCACCTTCTGCAAAGTACGTTGGAATCACTCAGGTGATGCGTTCATGCCCTTCTGTCTTCAGGCAAACTGGCCACAAACCTGGCTTAAAGCACAACCTGGGGAGACTGGTTTGGAACGTGGCTTTCCGAGCGAGTGCGTCCCACACGATGAGCAATGGGCAGAAGGAGGATGGGCAGCTAATCTGAGAGCCTTCCTCCAGCTTATTAAGGGAACAGCACAAAAATGACCACAAGCAGGGCAGGGAGCACATCTATCACTGATAAGCCAGGAGATTCACCTCCCTGTGGCAAGAAGCCCACAGTTGCTCTGTAGCCAGCCGTTAAATGGAGACTGCTTCCTGCAGCATGAAATCAAGCTTCCCCCGCGGGCAGCCTCGTCGGTGCCTGCAAAGAGGCACTTGTCAGTTGGAGATCATATTGTTCACCACCTCAGCCGATCAATGGCATTTTTAACTTGACCTGACCAAACATGCTTCCTGGAGGACACAGATGGGACTGCGCTGGGAAGAGAGGTTGCCAGCCAGCTTGGGTTGCCTTTTCTTTCTCACTGGGGGATGATTAAACCCAGAATCTTGTGTCTGAGCCAGGGAAAGACCACCCCGTCCTGTGCCTTTCTGCGTGTGCATGTTCAGGCTGGGATTAGCAATGTGTTTTGGCAACTACTATTGAAACATGCAATATTGGAGCTAAACTTGCACCTGGCATCTTGCAGAAGGTCATGGGGCATCTCTGGCTTTTGACTTCAGAATGTGGTGCCCTGTACAGGTGCACCTGTACACAGACCCAGGCGTGTACAGGAGCTTGGGACTAGCCTTCGCCCCTGCCACTGCTGAGGACCTTCTATTTCCATGTCAATGTAAATCACAGAAGCTATCACTTCAACTGTGGGCAGTGAATTATTTTGCTGCCTGCTTCTTTGTCCTACAAACTCCGTTGCATCCAGCACTCTGCTGACTTTCCATGGATGGTTTTCAATAGTCTAGTCCTCTAGAATGGATTTCTCTTCTTTCTGCTGTGTGTTAACAGTATATCAAAATAAGTTACAATAGCTGAGAGGAGAAGAAAAAAGCCCTGCCTATTATCGGATGCCCTTTCACAGAGAGTCTGTCAACTCTCCATGATGTTTTGGCAGATACCTTCGGAAACTGAGCTGAAGGCTGGTGAAAAGCTGGCAGTTACAGCCCAGCTATCTATGAAACAGGGAGCTGCAGCTGCATGCCACAAACTTCTCTTTGAAGAATGTCTTTTTCTATATTTATTATCAAGAACTGATGTATAAAAAACCTTATGATTTCCTGCTACGGTGTCATCGAGCACCTCAGGCTGGTTATCTCCCCGAACAGGGATTTTAACTGAAATTGAGAATCACCCTTAGAGTTGGCATACTGTTTCTTTAGCAGGTCAGCATTCAGTCTTAATTCTGTTTGCAGATTGTAGATAAGAAATTGAAATATTATGAAAAAATCAGAGATTCCGGGGTGCAGATAGGGGACTTTGCAGAGGGATCTGTAATTTTGAAGCATCTGTGATCTTACCAGAACAGCGGAATCCCATGGTCAGAGTTTGGCAGATGGATAACTTGGGCATGCCCAAAAATCACTGCTATAGCAAAACCAGTATGTTATATACAGTTTATCTTCTAAAGTTCCTTGGAAGGAACAGTGTCTCATCATCAGAGAAGTGTCTTTGGAGACACAGGCCTCAGGTTTGCTTTCCAGATTTGCTTTCTAGATATGGCACTCACTCATAGGGAAATTATTTGGTCTTAGGAGCTTCAGTTTATCTTTTAATAGTCAGTATAAAACTGTGAACAATTGTAGGAGGTTTATGCAACAAATGCCACAAAAGTAATTGCAGACAGTCCTTGAGAGAGACAGACTTGAACTTACTGGCCTTCCAGTCCCTAAAGGGGCTCCAGGAAAGCTGGGGGGGCACTCTGGATCAGGGAGGGGAGCCATAGGGTGAAGGGTAATGGTTTTGAACTGGAAGAGGGGAGATTTAGATGAGATCTCAGGAAGAAATTTTTTGCTGTAAGGGTGGTGAGCCCCTGGCCCAGGTTGCCCAGAGAAGCTCTGGCTGCCCCATCCCTGGAGGTGTTGAAGGCCAGGTTGGACGGGGCTTGGAGCAACCTGGTCTGGTGGGAGGTGTCCCTGCCCAGGGCAGGAGGTGGAACTGGATGGGCTTTAAGGTCCCTTCCAACTCTAGCTATTCTATGGTTCTGTGATTTACTTTTTCTGCTCTTTGAAATAGATTGGTCTCCATCTCTTGACAGCATGTGAGGCCCTCGCTGTGACTAATTTGTACTGTGTTAATATCTAAAGGCCACAGGTTGAAGATGGGAACCATGATTCCTGGATGGGGACAAACCAGAGGGAGACATGCCCCAGATGTCTTATTCCTTCTTGTATTTGGTTTACAGGTGTGCAACAGCTGAACATCTGTTGAAGTAGGAATGTTAAGTTTCAGAGTTTACAACAGCACTTTGTTATCCCAGACCTACTTTTGCAGAGCTGTGGTTCTCTAGTCATTTAGCTCATGTTCTGTTCCTCAGCTGGAGGAATTCTTTTTCATATTTTTCCAAAGTCAGTTTTGTTTAATACTGCCATGACTTTGGTACAAGTCTGGTGTCCATGCTCCAAGAGGTGCATGGTAAAGCAGCTGAACGAGGGCTTTCCTACTGCAGTTGTTTTGCAGTCAATAGAATAATAAATTTCTCTTTGCCTTAGCACAAAATCTGTGACTTTTAGTGTGTTGGGCCCTTAATCTAGCCTCAGCTGAAATAACAGAAGCTTAATTGAAATCCACTGTTGTGTAAGGCCTGTTAGGATCTTGCTCTGCTCATTCAGAGACAGCAAATGTAGATGTTTTCATCCTTTTCTTGTCCTATCAGCTGCAGTTGCATCCAAGCAGGGCTGCTTTACTCTTCCAGGTCAGGGCAAATCCCGTAGGCTGAGAACCTCCTTCCGTTTAGGTTGTCTCATAGTGACTAATGATGGTGACATTTGTCAGGGAGCCATTAATCTTCCATTCATGGGGCTGCAAGGACACTTTAGAGGTCTGTAGCGAAGCCAGATGATTCCTACCCTCTCTGGCTTGAAGTCAGGCTTGAACTTTCAGCTGGGAACCAAAATCCTTCTCTGCTCAGTGGAGAGAACCTACGCATTTCATCAATCCTGATGCCACAGGCTGAGGTCACCAGCAGGACCGGGATGGCTGTTGCCCTGTGTCTGTTCTTCATCACATCTTCAGCCTGTGCCAGGATGCAACATGGACGGCTGGCAGCCTTGGGCTGGTGGGAGACACAGACACGGTGCTTACAAGTGCATGGCCTTGGCTTTCATAGGTTGACACAGCAGATGCTGGAGGAACTGCTAGGAAGTTTGCATGGTTAAGCCCAGGTCTTAGAAACCAGAAGCTTATTTTTTGCTCCAGAGAAGGAGCACTTTCTCTCTGGCACGTACATGAAAGGTCCTGCTTTAACTGGAAGATATTTCTAACTGTTGAGTTACAATTTGTGCACTCAGGGGAAGACAGAGCTCAGCAATTTCCTGCCTGCCAGAGTGACATTGCTGTGACTGAGTTTAGGTTATGAAATCAGGTTGTAGCATGCCTTTTTTATAGGTGAGGGAAGTCTGCGTAGTGCAAAAATTTGCTATTGTTTCCATGAACAAAAAGTGCAGAGTTCCCAAGAAGCAGGGAGGAGATGAGCAGAGCCACTGCACTACATTGTCCTTTGTAACTGCTTTGAGGCTGAAATGAATTCACAGTTCCCTGTGGCAGGAATTGCTTCTGCCACCACAGCAGTGGGCAGGAGATTGAGTCAAAGTGCCACAGTCCTCTCAGGACTTGAGGAGAAGGAATGGGCGTCCCTTATCTGTCATTTTCCTGAAGATGGAGATGACTTGCTACCTTGAGGTTTTCAGGAGATGGTAGGGCCAGCACGTTCTCCAAGAAACCCTAAGAGAAGAGCAGATTATGTTGGCAATTGAGGGAGGGCTGTGGACTGAAGGATGAGTAGAGCATTTTCTCCTTGCTTGGACTTTCCAAAGCGAGCCCTGCACTCACTTTTGGGGCACCAGCAAGTGCCCTAAATGTTGTCATCTGCTGATGATACTCATAGCGCTGATCAGAGACATTGGATAGGAGAGAACGGGTTGCACTGAGTCCCCCGGCAGCTGTGCCAGAAAGCCCCTTTTTAGAGGGCTGAGCCCCTTCCCACTGCTCGGCTCCTGAGTGTTGCCAGGACAGCTGCTTCCTTTCTGACATCATCTCCTTTCTGATGAGGTTTACTCAGAATTGGAGTAAACCCAATCTGTCACCCACACTCTTCAGGTAGTGGCTTTAAAACACCCCAGGGTCCCCAAATCCCTCATGCAGTGGCCATCACACTCCTGAGAACAGATGCCCACAATCACTTATCCTAGCAGTGTGCCCTCATTTCCTCATATAAAGGCAGTCACGATGATTTCTCCAAAGGTTTTGCTGGATGAGGGCATCATTTCCATGTAGTGCCTCGAGGCTGCTGTCGGTGCTCTCATGGAGTAAATCTGCCAGAACCCAGGTCTGTGCCAGTTTCTGAGACTGGTGGTTAGATTGAACCTGTGATTTTCCGTCTGACAGGTGAAAAGTAAGCAGCGACTCTTTTTCACTGACTGTTCTTCTAAATTAATGGCTGTAGAACAGCAAGCAGCATTTCAGCTGGAGGCAAACAATGAGACAATGCCCATAGCAAGAAGCTGCATGGAGCAGGAAGCCTTCGAGCAGGAATAAATCTCTTCATGACAGATTCTAGGACTCTTGTATAGTCCTAGAATCAAGTGAATGAACAGAGGAACTGGGTTTTTGCCAGTAATTCATATAGCTGACATACAGTTTCTGGACGACAGCCTGGTTCCTCAACTAAAGAGCTGATTCCAAGCCCACTTTCTGCCAATGACTGGTATTTTTTAATTGATTTCAATGGCACTGGCTTGGATCTGCTGCAGAAAAGAACCTTATGTATGCCAATGCAGACCACACCGTACTGCTGTTGCACACCTGCCTCTTGAGAAAATGGTGGGTTTGCTTTCCCAATGTGCATTTCCCCCTCTGAACAAGGAATGAGTTAAAGATGTTATAGCCTTATTTTTTTTTTTTTTTTAATGTAACTGGTGTTCCTGGAAGAAATGTGCTTATAATGTGAACACAAAGGAGTTTACTGGTCAGGCTGAAAATTGATCCCCGACTGTAGGAGTCAAACCCGATTTTGCCAGTGGGAGTTTGTTCAAATTCTGTGATCAATGCATGAGACAGATTGAGCTCAAGGGCTTGCCTTCCCTGCAACGGTAAGGAAAATGTTAGTGCAAACAGCGAGATGCAGATCTGCTGAGTAAAAATCCTCATCCTACACAAGCATATGTCTGAGCAGTTCTGCTCTTTATGTGGGGCCGTATCTGTGCGCACAACTCACAGATTTCTCTTTGGAAACATAGCCCTTCAAAATTTTATTAAGGTACTATACTCTTATCTATTCTTTTTATGTCATCACCCTGCCTCAATTGTGTAAAATGTAACACAAGTTTTATTCTAAAGTATATGTTACTGTTATTAATTTAAGATATGCTCAGACACCAAAAGCGTACAGTCTATAAAAGGCATGTCCTCATATTCATTTTAAACCAGGGAACTAAAAATAGAGCCAGTTCAAATATAGGTGATGAGAATAACCTGAGGTTCGTATTAGGAGGTATAATACGAATAAAGACTTTAAAACTGCCTGGCAAAATTTCTGTGCTCGGAGGGAGCTGCAGATAAAAGTTTGTAGATTTGGGACAGAGGAGGTAGTTTGGTGAGTACTATGCATACTCTCTATATGGCAGCTGAAAGACGTGGAATTAAAAAAGCTGAATTCAGAACAGAGAGCGGGAAATGCTTTTTCACTCAGTGTGAGTATTTGCCTGTGGCTCTCACTGTTAGAAGGTGCTGTTGAGATCAAGAGCGTGCAGGACACAAAACACAGATCATGATGCTTTTGTGGTTAGTGAGATGGGCAAAGTTACTGTGAGTGTTAGAAGAGGAGTGAGGGAAGTAACACAAATGTCCAGGTCTGAGGCTCAAGTGCCTCAGGCTGTTGGGATGGGAGGAACCCTCCTTGAGTTCACACTGTCCCGTAATGTCCAGGGCTGCGGTTCGTCTTGTAAAACAGTTAATACTGTGTACCCGCAGAGTACCAGAAGCACCCTCAATTTGTTTCAGTTTCGTAAGACCTGAGTGAAAAATAGGACTCTCCAGCTAAGGGGAGCGAGAACTGATCAACAACCGCATGGGAAGAGGCTGGGTCACAAATAAAAGGTCAACTCACTGTGGCAGGTTTGCAGATGGCAGGAGGTGGGGGTCACAGCTGACCCTCATTGCTTAATGTGGCCTCTGGACTCCGGCGAGGGGACACAGCTTTGCTGTGACACCTCAACCTTTCTTCTCGGGGTTCCTCGAGCCGCTTGCAGCTCAGGGTCTTGGCTGAGGCTCGCACAGCCTGGGGGTGTCCAGCTCTGTCCTGTTCCCCACATGAGGCAGGAGCTTTGGCTTCCAGCTGCTGCATGGAAACTGAGCACAAGCAAAACACGGATCTTCTGTGGCTGTTGACCTGACCCCAGTGTAAGCTCTTGGTGGGTCGTTGATAGCCCCAGTGGCTTGGCAGGGAGATGTTTTGCTTCCTGCAGGCTCCAGATCACAGAGAGTGGGCTTCACCAGCTGCAACTGTGTCCAGGCAAGCACAGGGCTGGCACAAGTCAGAAGCAAATGAGTCTTAAGTGTGCAGAGGAAGGATGAGCACAAGATAAATGGGTGACCCACCCTCCAGTGCCGTGCAAGAGCGCAGCCCAAAGGGATGCCTGCATTTGAACCCACAAAGCCACAACGCTTTGTCTTGCGTCACCCACGTTGTTTATCTTTCTCTCAAATGTTTAAGCCCTCTGATCCCTGCCCACTGCAAACGAAATATCTTACTGGGGGCACGGTACCCACAGTGTGCCACCCTCCGCCCTCCAAAAGCAAAGCAGAGACTGAGACAGGTCCTGTCAGCAGCTCAGCAGCTTCCAGCCTCCTTCTGTGTCATGTGGTTCCTCCTGACACAGCCTCCGCCACGTAAACACCACACAGCCCACTGACTCCGTACCTCACTGATGCTGAAGCATCCTCCCAGCGCTCGTCAGGGCAACACCCCATCTCAGGTATCGTCAGTTCTGGCTTGTCTTTTGGTGAGCAATAAGAAGAAGTTATGCAAAATGATTGTGCCACATGTTCTGGTGGCTTTTCCTGCCTCTGGTGAGGTGTCTGGGCCCCCTGCATCCTCTCTCATGTGCAGCGCAGACAGATGTACGGAGACACTTTATGTCGTCCATTGGCGGAATTGCATGTTCAAGTGCACTGCGTTAAGACCTTTCTCTCCTATTTCCCTGCCACTCCTTCAGTGATAAAACAAGCCTTCTGGAAGATCTTGAGCTTCAGGTCTTATTTCTCAAGATCCCTAAACTGTCTGGCAGTCCTTTGAAATCCTTCACATGGATGATCTCCAGAGGTCCCTTCCGACCCCTATCGTTCTATGATTCTGTGATTCTGTGAAGCAGCAGCGACGCAGAGCCCGGCAGCGCAATGCAGAGCCCGGCAGCGTTGAGGGACGGGGACAGCCACAGCCAGCACATGGCAGAGACCCACCGGGACGGCATGTCCGCAGCCATCCTCACGCATCTCCCTCCAACCTACCGGGGAAGAGAGCTCTTCCTCCTGTTGTCAAGAGTATTGTACACTGCCCTGATCGTGCTCATTACAGAGCTTTCACGCTTTAGATGTGAATAAGGATTTGTATAGAGCAAGTGAAAGCAAAATAGATAGTTGCTGCTGGATTTTCTAAACAAGCCTTTCAGAGCTGCTGGCTTCTTTTTCATATGCAGATAGGACGGAAGTACCTTGAAATATTTAGGCGGAACTGCACAAGAGACACTGAACTGGGGATGGCAATCATAACAGAGTGAATTTTTACCGTTTTCAAAGCCTTTTCCTGCACCAATACTTCCCAAGAAAGCCATTGAAAAAGCTGGGATGACTATCTTAATTTTGAAGTTGGAGAAGGAATGACAGGAACAGGACTGGAATATGGATCAAACATGACACACAGATCAGAAAGGTAGTTTGATGGAAATAAGCTGGAGGAGATACAGTGGCTCTATCTACCTTGGACCATGGCATTAGCTGTGACCGCTGTACACAGCTGAGGGGACTTTCAGAACGTACCAGAAAGGGGAGTCAGATCTGTGGCATCCTCAGGATGACGCAGGCACCATGGATGAGACAGTCACAAACAGGACCTGTTCATTCTGTCGTTGCACCAAAACAACTGGATCTGGACTATCCTCATGACTTGATGGTGTCTGGGTTCTCCCTCGGTCACTTGCTCATGCATCTTTTCTTCAGGAGGATGCTGACGTACCCATGCTGGAGTGTTTTTGAGGCTTTAGGACAGTCTCATCCAGAGAGCTGCCTGTTCCAAATCTCTGGGATCTGGGAACAGTACTGCTGAAGCTGAGATTTGGCAATGGTGACCTTTTTTCCCATGGAATTCACAGCAAAGCTTGAGCAGCATTGGAAATTAAGTGAGAGAGTGTAAGCAGGGTTAACTTATCCTCTTCAGGTTCCCTTTTATCATCCTGCAGCATGGGGACTGGCTGTAACTTGAGAGACAATTCCCAGCAGAGCCCCAAGTCGGCACAAATGCCGGTTCAGATGTACTTAGCAGCAGAAATTTAGCAGCATCAGTATCTTCTTCACAGTTTGCAACGAACCAGGGGCCTTGTGATGGAGCCGTGATTTATGGTCTCTTTTGGTCCATCAGCTGGATTGGGAATAGGACTACCTGCATGGTTGCACTGCTGCCTAGGGAGAAGCCCATTTATGGTTCCCTGTTTGCTCACATGGATATCCCAGGCATATATGAGTTACAGCAGATATTCCTCTTTCCTTTCTGAAACAAGCAGCAAAGACAAAACAGAGTCACTACAGCATGTCCATCTGACTTTGCTACTCAGTCTCCATTGGTACTGCCTAGGGAGAAAGAGGCCCTGCTGTGGAGCACATCCCAAATGACATGTCCAGACCAGGCCAGAGGAGCTTCATCATAACTGTGCCTAATTTCTGCACCATCTTCCAGAGTGATTGACTCAAAAAGAGACCTCTCTAATACATCCAATTTGAGGATCCTCACCTTCTGATAAATGCATAGTCTTTGTGTTGATCAGATACCCCGGGACAGAGCGTCTGTCCTTCAGGATGGATATGGGTCATCTTCTACAGAACAGAAAGAAGGCATAAAAAAATGGTGCCTTTGAGCTATTATCTAGTTCTCTCTAGAGAAGAAATCACCCATAGGAGGTGCAGGAGCCACTGAGCGGCTTCTCTTTGTCTACTTTGTCCAAGGAAGGTTAATTCATACTGGAACAGACACAAAAATATGCGGCAAAAAGGGTTTTCTGGAGAGGAGATGTCCTGCTAGGCAAGATGAGACTAGAGTTTAGCTTGTTTAGCCCAGAAAAGGAAGACTGGGAGACATGGGATCATCCTGCATCACAGTGGTGGCTTAATAGCTGGGGTGGAAAATCATGTGTAAACTAAACAATACCAGCACTAAGACAAGAGGGTGAAGATTGGTCAGGGATAGATTTAGTGCAGGAGGTTTAAAGGTCAGACCTGTGAAGTTATCCAACAGTCACCCAGTTAGTGTACCGGTGTGCACTGGGACAAGCACATTAGCTCTGTAGCACGGAGCTTGGTTTGTCCTCGGAGGAACACTCTGTCCCAGCATTCACGGCACAAGGCTTAGAGGATGGTTCCCTTTTTCTCATTTGGGAGCACTGTAAGGAGGTTTGAAGCACAGCAGGGACAATGTTTCTGTAAGAACCCTGTGCCAACAACCCAGAGTGCCTGATGGGGAGCAGAATAAAGGACAATTTCCCAGAGAAGGGTGGATTATTTGAGTCTTTGTAGTTCTGTTCTGAAAGGACAAATAATATCTCTCAAGAAAGAGCTGCTGTACATCTGAGTACATCAGCTTCCAGCTGCTCAGACTTTCACAAGAGTTGTGTCTATTCCCAGCCTTGTTCTGCAGGAACTGAATGCATTAGAAGTAAAGCAGATCAGACTATTGCGTTCCTCTCTTGTATGCCCGCTGCTTTTCTTGCAAAGATAGGTCCCGTGCCTCAAATGTGAAGCCTCCAGACCTCTCAAAGAGGGGAAAAAATTCAATCCAGTGGATAGGAGGGGGCAACCCTTCAGAACTACTCCCTGCCCCATGTTTCACTGCAGTCCACCCTCCTTTCTCAGGTCACCTCATGCCTTACAAGGCTCACAATAGCTTTGGAGACTCTCACATTGATCATGTAGATGGGATTCATTTCATCTTACTTATAGCATCTGAAAATGGGGTTTTTAGTATAAGCTGGTCATGTAGGCTCTCCAGGGCCCAGGGTGAGAGGTGGGCATCTTTGCAGCGGTTCAGCTCATCCTAAGACAGGTGAGTTTCTCTGTGTACATAAGAGCCTAGATGACCAACTAGAATTTGTGTACAAGCTTTACAGGTAAAACCAGGGGGTTTGGGTGTAGTTTAAAACACCATCCCCAAAAACTAAAACTAGGAGAGCATTTTTCCTTGCTTGTTCATTCCCTTCCTCTCAATGCATCTTCCTTTGCACCAGCACAAGCACTAGTGTGACCGCACAACAAGCCACGTGAGAGAATTCAAGTTGGATGAAACCAAACCCAGACTGCTCTAAACCCACATCAGTTCTCTGCATGTCCTCATGGATGCTGTGCTGGCTTGAGGACAGGTCTGGCAGGGAGCAATCTGCAAAGGGCAGGAGAGGAGTAATGTGACTGTTTCAGCAGCAC
Source organism: Stercorarius parasiticus (assembly GCA_013396915.1). Lineage (NCBI taxonomy): Eukaryota > Metazoa > Chordata > Aves > Charadriiformes > Stercorariidae > Stercorarius > Stercorarius parasiticus. Next base: position 1,643,762 of record VWZL01003811.1, read on the forward strand.
TGCTCTTAAAACGAGCATCAAACTCCAGCATGAGTTGAAGCCCACTCTGTAGAGTCACAATATGGTGCATCACAGTTAAAAAGCACGGCATTATAGAAAGACTTCCCTGGATTTGTAGCTGGCATCAGATTTTGAGATTTGTGTTATGAAGTACAAGAGCTCCAGCTAGCACAAGCTGTATTTATCTTGCTTGCATTGATCCTTACTCTGCCACAGTAATTTCTTGTCTTTAAGGGTTCTCGGGTGTTTTAATGTAAGTCTTCAATGGTAGGGAAAAAAAAGGCAGCAGAATCATTGGTTGCTATGTGCAAGCAGGAGAATCCGTGCTGGGGAGCCAGAAGGCTACAGCCACCTAGAGAACGGGGCTTAGTATGATGCCGATGCCAGAGCACTCAGAGACTGAGATTTCTTTATCTGCATATGTCACCATGACACACTCTCACGAAAGGGTGGTTTTCTGCAAATACACCCTCACTCTCTTTCTGGTATGGAGAGGGAGGACTAAAACACTGCGGTCCATCAGTTTGTCCTGTGAACAGCTTTCACAAAGCCATACCCCCAACAGCCTCCATGGCAGTAGAGGCTCCGAGGGTACCCAGTTACCATTGTTTTTCTCTAGCATGCTTTTTCCTTAAGAAAGATGACAATGTGAATGTGGTTGGAGGCAGATTTGTCTGAACTCTAAGGATTTTAACATATACTTCCACACCCCCCCACACCTTAAGCCAGCTACTGATATCATGCCGGGGCTGCATGCAGATTTACAGACTCTGTGCTGCTAAATTAGTCTCACCACCCAGTGTGAGGAAAGTTCAGAAGAAACCCAGTCTTCTGCTTTGCATATCTATAACACAGAGATGAGCCCTTTGATGGGCTCCTCTGATGTCCAGAAGCTGCAAATGTTCAAGTCGTCAACACCAGAAAAATGGAGAAAACAACTGAAAATGTGTCCCATCATCACCACTGAGAGTGATGATTTTTCCCCCGGCAAAAGCTGACATGACAACAAAGCATAACTATCACTTTCTAAATAGGATGAGGCCAGTACAGACATTTATCCTATGGTGAACAGCCCTGGCCAGGTAGTAGAAAGGGTAAAAAGGCTCCAGCTTTGTAGATGAAGAAGAGGTCCATTTTACAGGCTCCTGCCACGGTTGTGCTGCCTTGAACGATGGGGGCGAGAGCAAAGGCAAATATCAGGACAAACTGGACAAGACTATGAGCTGCAGGCTTTAAGGCTTTGTCTTAGCTGGAATTTTTTTTTTTTTTTTTTTGGGTGTCACCAGGGAAACAGAAATGACAAATGCTTTCAATTTGTCAACATTTTCCATGGATGTTTTTGGTCTTCTGGTGAAAAACAAAGCATACATATTTCTCAGTTTTAAACTATCCATCCCATTCCATTTCCAAACTGAATGTGGAAATGTTGTGAGAGGGCTGAAGGCACAGGTGGGGTTCCTTAGATGTCCCTTGTCACTTTGGACCACTGTCTTCTCTTGGCTTCTCGGCTGGCCTCCATCCCATGAGTTATCATCGCCTCTCCTTGGGCAGAGCCACCAACTTGTGTCACAGCAGCCTTTGCCTCCTCGAGGTGACATCTGGGGCTACTGGAACATCTCTCTTATGAAGAAAGGCTGAGGGATTTGGGTCTTTTCAATCTGGAAAAAAGACGACTGAGGGGGGATCTGATCAACCCTTATAAATACTGAAAGGGTGGGTGTCAGGAGGATGGGGCCAGGCTCTTTTCAGTGGTGCCCAGCGACAGGACAAGAGGTAACGGGCACAAACTTGGCCATAGGAAGTTCCACCTAAACCTGAGGAGGAACTTCTTTCCTGTGAGGGTGGCAGAGCCCTGGCACAGGCTGCCCAGAGAGGTGGTGGAGTCTCCGTCTCTGGAGACATTCCAAACCCACCTGGATGCATTCCTGTGCCACGTGCTCTGGGTGACCGTGCTCTGGGAGGGGGTTGGACCGGGTGATCTCCAGAGGTCCCTTCCAACCCCACCATTCTGTGATTCTGTGATCTGGCAGAGCACCACGGCCCAGAAGGGGAACGTGCAAAACACCTGAGCTGCAACTTAGATCCTTACTCAAGACAAACTGATTTAAAACAGTTTTGTTTCCAGTGCAATTTCATTTCATAATAGAGAGCCTTCTTCTTGACTAGGAAACAGGTGCCTTTGCGGGGAAAAATGGTTTGGTGAAAGAATATGTTTTTCTATGTATTTTTAAGAGGAAAAATACAGACTTTCCTTCCTGTAAACCTCTCTCAGTACAATATTTTGATTTGTGAAGTTCATCTGGAAGAAATCGTAGGAAGTGAATTGAGGAGCTATGACCTGCTAGGACTTACCTTAGCTAAGAGCCGTGTCTCTGGAGATTATGTTTAGCTGGACTGATAAATCCTGCTGAGATTTCTATGCAACTGTCTTGTGGAGAGAAAAGCTCCTTGATTATCCTGTTGCTATTTGTTAAATGCAAAGGACCATGTGAAAAATCATTTTCAGCCTTCAGAATTACTATACTTTCCCTCTGCTTTTGATGTCTGAGGAGAAAATAGCCCTGTGAAGCAACTTGATTTCTTCAGAGCTATTAACAAATCTTTCAGGGTCCCAGGGTGACATAACAGGTCTGGTCTGACTCATTCCATTTAAGAGTGTCTCCTTCCAGACAGAAATAGCTCTGTGTGCAGCCATAAAAAACGTGAATCAATTAATGTCTTTTATTAACTAGAAATGCAGATAAATCCCCTCAATCAGGGGAACGCAAATTACTAGCTCCTGTTCCTTCTCCCTCCCCGTTCTCTTTGTATCTGGCTTCTTCTTTAATAGATCTTTTTGGATGTTGACTCCAGGTTCACGTGGCTATTTTTGCAGCTGAGTCTCAGACGTTCTGGGTTCGAGAAAGATATGTCAAGAAGATACTGGATCACGCTCTAGGAGATCATTAGCTTGCTGGGAGAATAAGGAGTTTAAAAATTATCTTGGCCAGGGAGCACCAAGTTAAATAGGAGCGTAGGCTGGACTGGGAGAATGAGGCAGAGGTAATGGCTTCACATTGAGTATGTGGGTGTATGGTAGGAACTCAATGAAAATGCATCCTATGCACACACATTAGTGGTATTTATATTAAAGAACGAGGCACACTGCTGCTGGCTTAACTGTGACTACAGCCTCCTCCCTTGCCGGGATCTGATCAGTTGGGTCCCGGCATGTATTTCCCCGGAACTGAAGGAGGAAAAACACTTCATTTTCCTCCCCACTCTGGCCAACACACCGTGTTCCTGCAGCCTGCCACCCTGCTGGGACCAGGTGTCCCCAGCGCCGCTCCTTTCCCCAACACCAGCCATCGCCCGCATCCAGAGCTGCCTCCGTCCCACGGGCTCCAGGCATTGTTGTCCTGGTGAATCCAGTGAGCTCAAGCTTGAGGATGTCTGGGAATGCACTTTGGCTGTGCCTTTTTGGTGTAATACCCAACTTCTAATACTTATAGGCCTGAAAGTACCGTAGTGAGGGTCCGTATTTCCATTGCAGCCTCTTAGGCAGTAGTCAAACGTCGTCAGCGAGCACTAGCGAAGGGCGTTTTAGTATCTGTTCTTTTCGCTAAGCTGGGCACCAATGACTGGCCACACACACAGATAAGGCTTAGTCCAAAAACCTACTTGATGCTATTTTTAAAGGGGAAAAAAAAATACCTTCTCTAAATAATCTCTACATGGAAATAGGTACATGAGTCAGAATGTACATTAAGAAGCAGGCAGGAAAGGCTTTAAATAATAGGATTCATTCAGCTAAAGCATCTAATCACCTCTGAAAGTGAAAGATTAGTTAAAACAAAGGAGTTATTATCTAGGAAAGTAAAAAGGGAATCTGAATTTGTTCGTTTCCCCAGACAGCGAGTACAGGGAGTCTGCATTTCATTATGCACTAACCTGAAGGGCTCCAATAGCCCCCACGGTGGAAACAGAACTACAACGATTTATGAATGCCTGCGAAAATATCTCCCTGCACCATTGCTTCATTTTAACCTGCTTTCCAGGACAGCGGCTCGAGAAGGAGCAGCAGAGGAAGCTCTATCCAGGCTCGTGTCTGGCAGTATGTGGAAAAACACAGTGCAATCCACAAAGAGTGGCTCAGTGTAAGGATTTTAAATCAAATGCAAACAGACTCCACTGCACTGTTCACACAGTGGGTTGAAATGGAAGTTCTAGGCAGGAGAATATTTAGAAAAATTTTGTTTTACTCCTTAAAAAATAAAAAAAATCCAGACCTGCTGTGCAATAAAAAGAAATAATAGTCAAGGAGATTGATTTTAATTAAAAACAAAACCACAAACCTGATTATTACTAACAATTTCCGCTGCTTTAATAGCTTGGATTTTTGCTCCAATCTTTTCCTTCAAACTTGAGATTTAGTCTGCTACATTTTTAAATGACAAATATGAATTACTTGAACTTTCAGGCTTCATTTATTATCTGCCCATGCTAAAGATGTTACTGTAGCCTCTGATCTATGCTGACACTCAGTGGAAAAATCAGCTTTTTTTTTTTTTTCCTCAAGCACGTGAACTTTCAGGACAGCATGATGCTGCGTAACTGAGAGGTAGGAGGAAGAAAGAGGGAGAAAGAAGACTGATAGACTGATAACTACTAACAATTTATATACAATGCTGGCATCTAAATTCCCTGCATTCGATGTCTGGAAATTTCATATAGCTGTGCAAAATCTAGTTTGATTGCCCCCTTTTATAGGCAGGGAGACAGACACGGAGAAGTAAGGATATTTACATGTACAGCTCAGTGATAGGGCTGGGACTGGGAACCTGCTTGACTTTCGTGTGCTGATACTGGATGAATCAAAACAACGCAGGTGTTGTGGAGTAGATGCAAACACCAACTGATACATAAAGCTGCCAGTACAATGCATGTGCAACATCCTTACCTTTGATTTCATCATTCAGTTTGCCAAATCACAGTATCACAGAATCCGTGAATGGTTTAGGTTGGAAGAGACCTTAAAGATCATCCAGTGCCACCCCCTGCCCTGGGCAGGGACACGTCCCACCAGACCAGGCTGCTCAAAGCCCCATCCAACCTGGCCTTGAACACCTCCAGGGATGGGGCAGCCACAGCTTCTCTGGGCAACCTGGGCCAGGGCCTCACCACCCTCACAGCAAAGAATTTCTTCCTAATATCTAATCTAAATCTCCCCTCTTCCAGTTGAAAACCATTACCCCTCATCTTATTGCTCCACTCCCTGATGAAGAGTCCCCCCCCAGCTTTCCTGGAGCCCCTTTAGGGACTGGAAGGGGCTCTAAGGTCTCCCTGGAGCCTTCTCTTCTCCAGGCTGAACACCCTCAGCTCTCTCAGCCTGTCCTCACAGCAGAGGTGCTCTAGCTCTTTGATCATCTTTGTGGCCTCCTTTGGCCCCGCTCCAACAGCTCCATGTCCTTCTGCCGTTGGTGCCCCAGAGCTGGAGGGAGCACTGCAGGGGGGTCTCCCCAGACCGGAGCAGAGGGGCAGAATCCCCCTCCTCGCCCTGCTGCCCATGCTGCTGGGGATGCAGCCCAGGGTCCAGGGGCTTTCAACGCTGTGAGTGCACATTGCCGGGTCATGTTGGGCTCCTCATCCACCAACACCTCCAGGTCCGTCTCCTGCAGGCTGGTCTCCAGCCATTCTCCTCCGAGCCTGGATTTGTGCTTGGGATTGCCATGACCCATGTGCAGGACCTTGAACTTGACTTTGTTGAATTTCACGAGGTTCACACAGGTGCACCTCTCCAGCCTGTCCATGTCCCTCTGGATGGCATCCCTTCCCTCCAGTGTGTCGACCACACTGCACTGTTTGGTGTCGTTGGCAGACTTGCAAGAAAAATCAAGACTTCCAGCAAGATGCATCCTTTTTTACTTATAAGCCCTAACACTATATTCAAAGAAAGGTATTATTCATTGTTGTTGTTGCTATTGTTGCTGTTATCATCATCATCATTATTATCATTATCAACATTATTATCAAAAAGATAAGGAGACCATCTCTTCTGGTTAGGGCAGGTGGCAAGTTGTTAGTTGAGAAAGTGGCATTTGGTTTGACAAGACTCTGTTCCTTGGGGAAAGAAACAATTAATAGTCATACTTGTATTTAGTCAGTAGATCTGGATAACATCCACTTAATGTGTCAACAGAGTTAGCTAATAAGTATTCCACACCTCCGCCAACTCTATTGAAAAGCCACGGAGAACAGCAAGGTACAGGAAGCAGTCACATGTAGTACCAGTATTTGAGAAAGGGATGAACAGTTGTCCTGGCAGTGGTCGTCTGGTAAGTCTGATTTAATCCTCAGCACATGCTTCATTATTACAAGCAGGAAGTATAAACAAGAGCGGGCACAAAACCAGAATTTACAGTAAAAATGGTGGAAATTTTATGTTTGTAAAGAAGGCACGGAATATCGTTAGAGGACAAAGAAAGATCTTAAAAAAATAAATTGCACCCATCAGATAGATGTTCTACTGATAAAATGCTAGACCTGTGGGACAGAGGTGTAGACACAGGCTTTTCCCTCCCTTGGGGTGAAGAGCGACCATAAAAACCCATCAGTCCTTTGCAGCTCTGCGCACAAAAAGCTGTCTGGAATCAGAATCAGACACACTTTGTCTTGATTTCAGCTGAATGTTTCTGAATATTCCAGTCTTGTGAAATCCTTCACACAATTAATTCAAATTGTCTTGGAGACGAGTGCTGACTGGGCAAGAGCAAAAACTGGGCAAAAGGCTGCAATCAACAGATAATGATACACTGCAGCATTTCAGTTAACAGAAGGAGCTGTAAAAGAGTGCTAAAAAAGGCCAGTATTTGCTCCCGTCTCTTCTCACTCTCCTATTAACCATCCCACGGAGAGCAGGCCATGTGTTAATTACATCCACACCAAAAGCTGGGTGCAAAAATTTGACTTTGGCCTCATGCCTGCGGTAAAAACTCAGCAAGTCTCTTTTCTCATGATGCTTTGAAGAATCCTGTGAAATCTTGATTTATTTTCCCTTGAAGAGCTTTCTCTGGCGGCTGGACAAGGTCCTTTGCCAGGGAAAGAGAGAGGCAGGTCCTGCCACAGGTACTGCTTCGGGCAGAGCTTAGCCTTGGAGCAATGGTCCTCATGACTGTAGGACTCTAAGAGCGCCGCAAACACTTGATTCAGATGCTGAAGATGCTAAACCATCTCTGCCTCCATGCCCTCTAGCGAGGCATGAACTGGGTGACACCGGGGTCAAACGTGGATTTAGTAGTGCTGGTACAGAGAAGGCAGCAACTTTGACACTTTGCCAAATGTCTTCAACTTAGTAAGTGCACAAGTGCCCAAGAGCCTGGGCAGAGTTCAGGAAACTGCTAATTTTTGTGTTTTCCATGGAGAGGCACAGAACGAGCTTGTCCTGTGGGAAGGAGTTGGAAAAAACAAATTGCATTAGCTGCTCTCTATCAGCAGGACTTCTGCAGATGCCACCAACAAAGCCAAGCTCACGTCTGTGCAGCAGGGGGAAATTTAGTGGAAATTGTACTCAAGACAAATCTCCAAAGCCCTCATCTGATCCCAAGTGAGACCATCTAGGATGTACTCAGTAGCAATATTGGAGAGGTGGAGACTAGGAGAGGGCCAAATGAGAAAACACCCCATGTGTCTTGCCCAAGGAGGATGGTAGAAAACCATTGTTGAGCAGAGCTGAAAGGAATCTGAGACCCCTCTTCATCTTACATATAATTGCAGGATATCTCAAGAGCTCAACTCTGAAAAGCTGATGGGGAAAAACACAGCCTGCAAAATGCCTGGAGAAGTAATCAGTGCCACTGAAGGGCAAACTAAATGTCAAAAGGGCTCAGGCCATCTGTCTTCCATCTGCTTGACCTCTCCTGAGAAGCACTCCCATTTTGTGGAGAAGGCATCCAGCTCTTTAGTGACCACAGAACAGGCCCTACGGCGCACGGGGTAAAAAAAGGTTGAACATCGCAGATTGATAGAATTACAGAGCTGAAAGAACAGCAGCAGCTTACAAATTGTAGTCTCTCATTAGTATGGTTGAGTGATGACTGTATATATGAGGAGGGCTTATTTAACAATAAATGTCATATTTACATAACATATAGGATGTTACTGGCAAATGTAACAGGGAAATACATAAAATTAGGCAAGAAAAATTTGGGTTGAAAAACAGGAATATAAAGGATTGCTGGTGCATGCTGTAGGCAAAAGTAGTGTGGAAGCATTTAGAAAGATTTCTGTTATTTGGATCCTAGTGGTATCACTGGCAGTCAGGGTGTTTAAATCCCCTGGAGACCACTGGACTTAATAACCTTTAAGCTAAATTGATACCAACTACATTGCTGGGGCTGCCCTGTTTTACTGGAGGGAAAGGAATTGTGCAGTACTGATGTTGTAACTTTGGGATTTGCTTTCAAGAATAAATATTGTGTGAGTGCAAAATCCCTTTTATGAAGTATCACTTATCCAAGAAGAACAAAGATGATCCATCCTGGGTGCTGCCATGGACTGTTATCCCAATACTCTTGTCAATGTCTTGAATCCGTGGTCTCAGATCAGCCAGCTTTCTGTGTATATAAATGATGCAAGGTCATCCATAAAGCAAACCAGTTAGAACGGCTCCCAAGAAAATTACAGAGATCGAGCAGCTATTCTAGCTAATAAAGCCTATCGGCGTGGGTATGTAGTTATAGCATGTTCCATTATTTTTTTTTTACCTCATTATGGAGTTATTACCAGTTTCAGCAGACCAAAGGGACTAAATAAGCATCGTCCGGATGGGATTGCCAGAGTACCTCTGTGACTAGCCGGATGAGTGATGAGTCTGAGCTGAGGACCTGAAGCAGCAGCCACACATGACGCACCGGCTCCAGCTGGAATTGCATATCGAGTCCTCCTCCACGGGGCTTTGGCTAATTGGCACGAATGAGAGCTAAAGATGACATTAACACTTCCACGAGATGGATAACAAAGACATTCCACTTGATAGATTTCTCAGCTCAATGTTACTTAGCTACGTGACTACCTACAAAGCTGTTCGGATGAAAATCAAACCTGAGCCATGCAGGAGTTGTAATACTCTGCATTAGGCTTACAGCAGAACCTGCATTACCTGGCAGTACCATGTGTTCAGTGAAACCTGTGACCAAACTCGTCATTAGGTGTGGTTGGGTGTGCAGGAGGTAGCAGGAGCTTGTGGCCGGGCAATGCCATGGAGGAGGAAGGGCAGCTGTGCGCAGAGCCGTGCCCTTTGGGTGAGACGGGCATCCAAAGGTCTTCCATCCCTTCCTGTGAGCAGTACCACAAGACAAGAAAACCTGCTCCCATGCACCCTGTATCAAAAAATGACAGAGCAAAAGAAAACCCTTACCCACACCCACTTGCCTGTCAGAGCGCAGGCTCTGGTGTCTGAGCGACATGAGTCCAGCAGCAGTGCTCAGCAGTTCATCTCACCTGGAAGACGTGGGTGTGAAAGTCCATGTATCCACATCTTTGGTACGCCCTCCACGATACCCACTAATGACACACACTGCATTGGTGGCCTTTATTTTGGACCGACGGGTGCAACACAACTTCGGGTACACACAGAAGAGAATCACAGCACTGTTAAAGTTGTCAGCATGTCCCTGGAGTTGGCCATGGCCTCACAGGTGGTGGAGGAGAGTCTTCTCCCTTATCCTGCTCTGGCAGGGGGTTTGACTAGATGATCTCCAGAGGTCCCTTCCAACCCCCACCATTCTGTGATTCTGTGATCTCAGCTTCAGAAATGTCAAATACCTGGGTTTAAAAGCAATAAATACAGTTAGTTTAAAGCACTCAAATTTTTAAGACATTAAGTAGCTGAAAGTGCAAAGAGCATATGGCTGCATTTTCAGAGTACTATTGAAAATTTCACTATGTGCTTTTTAGTTACTCGGGAGCTATCAAAGTTTGACTTTAATTGCATTTGATGTCTAAATTAATGTTATTTCTGCTAATATCATCAAAATGAGCAATAAGGTGACAGCCAGGGTAGTCTGAAAGCCAAGATGCTTGGAGGGCACTGCTGGGTCAGGGTAAGGAAACCTGGACATGTACTCTCCCGTCTATGTGGAAAAAGTGCTAAAATTGGGCTATATAATTAGACATCCCATTTGATGCTAAGTGCCATCGTCACTGATAATTTAAGTAAAGGTGAGAAGCAGTGAAGAATCAGCAGCCTAAGTGACCTTCTCTTGTTATTGATTTTTTTTCCTGGTCTTTCATGATATCACCAGCATGGACACTCATAATTACTACTAAGTTTTCTCAAAAAGCAAAGAATAGCCAAATTGAAATCTTGCTCCTGGCACATGTAATTACTGACTAAAAAATCCTAGGGAGACCCAGAACATGTGAACAGGGGAGGCCAGTCATCATCTGAGGACTTTCCTGGTGGATCTGGTGAGGGGTCTGGAGCACAAGTCTTGTGAGGAGCAGCTGAGGGAGCTGGGGGTGTTCAGCCTGGAGAAAAGGAGGCTGAGGGGAGACCTCGCTCTGTGCAACCACATGAAATGAGGGTGTAGCCAGGGTGGGTCGGTCTCTTCTCCCAAGGAACAGGCAATGGGACAAGAGGAAACGGCCTCAAGTTGCACCAGGGGAGGTTTGAGATAGATATTAGGAAAAATTTCTTCACTGAAAGGGTTGTCAAGCATTAGAACAGGCTGCCCAGGGGAGTGGTTGGGGCGCCATCCCTGGAGGCATTTAAAAGCTGGGTAGACCTGGCGCTGAGGAACATGGGTTAGTGGTGAGTTCATCAGTGTTACGTTAACAGTTGGACTCAATGATCTTAAGGGTCTTTTCCAACCTAAATGATTCCATGATCTTGTCATTCTCAGCTTTTAAAAGCAGCCAGCATCAGGCACATGCAGTCTATGTTGTGAAACCAGACAAAGGCACACAGAGGCTTGAGCACGTAATTTTTTCATTCCCAAATCACTGCATTAAAAGAGCATGAAGGTCAAAATTCCAAGTGAGGGTGACAGAGTGAGATAACTCTAAGTTGGGCTCATTTATAGGTACATATTCTGACTGAGGTTTTACATGGTGGCCCACACAGCTCTGGTCTCATCTTGGGCACAAGACATGCTATTTCTGATTGGGTACCTGCTCAGTAGTTCATTAAGATCTCCATGTACTTGCTGTGCTTTTCTGTATATTAATTCTCTCATAACATTTTTTACTTTTTTTCACACCATTTTTAGGAGACGGGGTGCTGTTTTTATTACAACAAGGTCCCTGTGCTCAGATTATAGCCAAAGTTGTCAGTACAGCCAATTTACTAATGCCAAATTACAGACTTTCATTCTTAATATTCTCATGTCACTTTTATCAGCTAAGTTCCCTGCACCAGCTCCTTTCTTTATGCTCTCAAATATTCCAGTTCATGCACAAAATTCGGCTCGTAGCATTTTATTGCACTTCTTGTGTTCAGAGGTGCATCCTCCTTTCATTCAGCTGTAGGTATGGAAACAGAAAGTTTTTGTAGCTCTGCTCCTGGAATTTCATATCTGCTTGGAGTTTAGGCATGTACCGCTCTTCATTGAATAAGACGGAGGATCTTTCTCAAAATTTGTATAACGTTTGCAAGAGAAGGCTGTGGCATGGAGCAAATGCAGAAGAGGAGCAACTTAGTTTTGCAGAGGCCTAATTTTGGCATCTTGACCTGACAACTTGATTGCGACTTTACTGAGGTTCTAGTGCAATTTGAAGACAATAAACAAACTGAAAAATATATATTCCTTCCTGTAGGATGTTGTTGGTCCTGCTATGGCAATCAGCAGTTATGGGACCTTTAGATTCACAGCATATCTCATAGGAATTAGGCTTAAGAGTACTCACTCCCATGACACACTGTCATCATCTGTAGGGACCTGGCACTACAAGCAGGCAGATCCACATAGTTCCTATGTTCAGCAAGCAGCTATATTAAAATTTGGGAATATGAGGTTCAGATCTGGATTTCCACTTTGCTCTGTGGGGATGTGGACCTCTTTATGCTATGTTACCTCTTTATGTCAGTCTCTTTTTTCCTCCTAGTATGTCTCCAGTTGCTGTCCCCACCGGTCCTCTCCTTAGCCACCTTTGGCTTTGGTTAAATTTGCTATTTCCCAGTCCTCCTTCTATTGCCAGCACTGTCCTTTTTTTGTTTTGGTTCCCAGGTACTTCTCATAATCCCACCCCCCAATGGATGGGAATGTTCCATCATCCCAATGGGTTTTATCCTTCTTATCTTCCCATCTTAAATTTCTTTCTTGCCTCTCTCTGCCTTTGCTCTATTTTTGCTACCTGTCTCTTGTGCCATTAACATCTAGCTTCTGCTCTCAGCCCTTCCCTTCCACCCCTTCATCTCCTTTTCCTCCTGCCCTTGCTTCCATCCTTTAAATTTGTGTCTGACCCCTCCTAGGTACCTTTCCTGTCGTCTTTTTTGCCTAACTTCAATTTTGCAATCTTTGCATGTTAGTTGCAAGAAAGGCAGTTACTGGACACGGAGATCCCAGGACAGACAGGCCCTCTGCTCGCAGATCTGGTGCCTGGTGACACAGACTTGGGAGCTAACATCCTTCTCAGTGTCCGCATCCCTGTAACAGAGCACACTCAGGCCATCTGAAGGATGCTGCAAGTCACAGCCTGGTCAGCATGTAGGAGCTTGAGGGAGAGAGAGCATCCTTAGGACACATTACAGCATTAGGGAATCTAGCTGATACATTTTAAGGAATTTTATTGAGAAAGTCGGAACTGCAAGTTTTGGATGTTCATAACTTTTGCAGTTTGGGATACGACTGAAAAGTGCCAATAAATGAGACACCTTGCCACCCTGAGTGCCCTCTCAGACCTCAAAACCCTGCTTCAAAATAAATAAGTAAAGTTATTAAAATACAGTCAAATCCTTTCCTTGCTATTTCTTACTTGGAAAAGGATACAACTTTTTTTTTCTTTTTTTTTTTCCTGAAAATTAAAAAAGAAAAAGGAAGAAAAAATCAAAAAATCAACCTTGAGAGATACATCTAGCATGGAAGGGTTCAGCCCAATTAATTCAATTTTTCAAGTCATTATCACCTACAAACAGGTTTTCACAATAGAAGGTGCTAGGCAACTTATGTTGTCTAAATATATTTAGTCCTTGGCATTTAAACTGGCCATAATGATTACTGAAATCTTCAAGAATTCCCACCCAGCACATGGGGAAGCATGGGGCTATATGCAATGTTTTCATGCAAGTATTTTGTGCCATGGCTTGAATTCTGCACTGCAGTGTTGCTCAATCCCTTACACTAGTTGCTGCAAATGCCACTGGAATTCTGTTTTTCCAGTTCTAGCTAATATATACATAAACACTTAACTATTTGCATGGATTTACAGAATTCCAGTGGCATTTACAGCAACTAGTGTAATGGATTGAGCAGTGCAGAATTCAAGCCACTAATCCGCTCCTGTGAGACCCCACCTGGAGCACCACATCCAGCTCTGAAGTCCTCAGCACAAGAAGGACATGGACCTGTTGGAGCGGGGCCAAAGGAGGCCACAAAGATGATCAAAGGGCTGGAGCCCCTCTGCTGTGAGGACAGGCTGAGAGAGCTGGGGGCCGTTCAGCCTGGAGAAGAGAAGGCTCCAGGGAGACCTTAGAGCCCCTTCCAGTCCCTAAAGGGGGCCTACAGGAAAGCTGGGGGGGGACTCTTCATCAGGGAGTGGAGCAATAAGATGAGGGGTAATGGTTTTCAACTGGAAGAGGGGAGATTTAGATTAGATATTAGGAAGAAATTCTTTGCTGTGAGGGTGGTGAGGCCCTGGCCCAGGTTGCCCAGAGAAGCTGTGGGTGCCCCATCCCTGGAGGTGTTCAAGGCCAGGTTGGACAGGGCTTGGAGCAACCTGGTCCCTGCCCAGGGCAAGGGAGTGGAACAAGATGATCTTTAAGGTTCCTTCTAACCTGAACCATTCTATGATCCTATGATTCTATGTTTCCATGATTCTATTTCTTGGAAATAGCAGGGCTTTGGAAAGCACCTTGCAGACGTAACTTGGCAATACTGGTGAACTTTGTAAACTGTATCTATGTCAGGATGGTTCATGCTCTTGGGGTTACAGTTGTCCAAAACCAGTTAAAACCATGGCTTGAAATCTGCAGCTTGAAAACTGAATCAAAAAACTGAAGGTGAACAGCAGGCAAATGTGAGCTGCAAGAAGAACCTGAAAATTATTGATGACTCTCAGACCCAAGACCAGAGCAGGGTTGTAGGAGACAAGGGTGTGAAGCTCGAAATACAAAGTATGACCTGTGGTAAAGCGTGGCTAATTTATCAGAATTGGTAAATACAGTGTGGCTGTGGCAACATTCTGTGTTGCAGGTCAAGCAAGCATCTCCCTGGTGGGTGCATGCTTGCACGGTGAAGGACTGGGGGGGAAGGAAGGGAAGATTGACTGGGTGAATCTATTGGCAGATCCATGGCTTGGCTGCGTCTGACAGAAGCAGTTGGTTTTGTGTGGTCGCTGTTGTTTGTGGCTTGAGCAGTGTACCTGGGTATGGCTGTCCTTATCCCCCATTTGTGATCTTATTTGACGATTTTCTTTCGGTTGGCAGAGACAAGCTAATTAAACCAGAATTCTTTTCTAACCTATGCATCAAAATGCTGTCCTTGGAGCCAGTTCTTCTCCCTGAGGGTTTGCATACTTGAGATACTGCTCAAGTAGTCTGAATCATGATCTCATCAGAGACAATAAGATGCTGAAGATGCTTCTTAGGTGCTCAGTTTAAGCTCCTGTCAGGGAATCTGTCCACTGACATAGCTAATACATTCTCCATTTCCAGAGACATCATTCAATTTAGTCCCAAAGTTACCCTTGCTCCATAGTAATTTGGGGTCAACCCAATTTAGCATTGAGGAAAAACATATTTATGCCAAAATTATAGGATTGCAAAGGAGGTTGACAGTAATGCACAATCCTACTTAGAAAACACCTATTATTCACACATACACATGTGCGCGCACAAACATCCACACATACACAAAACAAATACAATTTTCTCAACAAAAATATAAAGAAAAAATACAGGGAAGAAAACCACTGAAATAGGAACAAGTTCAGAATAAAAAAAACAAATTTTTCGTTGAAAACATAATTTGCATAAAAAATGTGTGGCTTTCATCTAGGTCTCAATTTTCTGTTGGGGGAAAAAAATGCATATCCATGGTATTTCCTGTATCATAAATAATTTGTTTTCCCAGGCTACCAGTGAAGCCCATCTTACAGAGCCCCGTTATAAGCTGTTAGTTTACCCCGAGTCCTCTCTTCATGTGCAGCCAGGGACAAAAGGGAGTATCAGCAGAAATACCAGCACAGCTTCAGTAAGTTTAGCTGTTAATGATCTTCAAAGAACTGCTATGAATCTTTGAAGCACTGATCTAGAGTCAGTGGAGCTCACTTGAGGCAGGGACAAGGGAAAAGGGCTGAGGAAAATCTCTACTTTGCACCCATGTGTGCATCTGCTCCACAGTAAGTACTGGGTGATGGGCTACTTAGTGGAGGAGTCAGACGTAAAGGAAGACTCACGCCTGCTTTGTGGAGGACAAATGTGTTATTGCCAGCAAGGGGTACAGTCCAGCTGATTTTATGCCCCATTCCCTGCTCACTGACCCTATGTGAGTTTCTCTGGGTAAAAATGATTAAAAATTTGGCCCCTAAAAACAACCCTTTTAAGGAAATCTACAGGTCAGGACTATGCTAGCTTTATCCTTGATGTCTAGTGAGGTTTGTACAGGGAAAACTGCTAGTGATAAATACTCCACAGCCAAGT
Organism: Stercorarius parasiticus; assembly: GCA_013396915.1. NCBI lineage: Eukaryota > Metazoa > Chordata > Aves > Charadriiformes > Stercorariidae > Stercorarius > Stercorarius parasiticus. The sequence continues at coordinate 1,659,597 of VWZL01003811.1, forward strand.
CTGAGAGGACTCCATTCAAGTGCAACACCTTTGATGCTGCTCCACCAGTCACATCCCTCCAGTGGCACTTGGCAGTGAAGCACTTGTGGGCTCTTAGTGAGGAGACTGTTCCACCTCCATCCACTCCCATTTTGTCCAGTAAAGTGCAAGTGTTAAAGCAAGATTTTGGAGGGTCTGGTGTGAAGAAGCAAGTGCCATGAACCCACCCTCATACAGTTAACTGCATGCACCTTACTGATTTCTTTTGCAAGGAGTGTGAGACGTGCCAAGTCGGCTTGAGAGTACTGTGAGTCACTAAGTGGAGTCTTCTGGATCACTCTGATGGTCTCCAATCTTACAAGAGAATCCCTTTTCAGCTAAAACTCCTAAACAAAATTAACAGGAGTAAAGCTATGACTGGCTTTGACCCGTACAGGAAGATATTCCTACCTGGCACTTCTTTGTTTCCAGTAGTTCAGCATAGTTCATCAGCTCACAGCCTCTTCAGAAGGGGCAATATCTCAGGAGACTTCCCATCACTCTTCCCTGTGTTGGTGACATCATAGCAGGCCAAAACAGGAGCAGAAAAGTGATTGCCATCATTACAGGTTGCACAGGAGGCATTTTAGAAAGGTGCTCTCAATTCCAAACTTCCCAGCTATGCCAGGTTTACTGCCTGTATCCATAGTGGAGCACAGTGTCAACTGACTTCTGCACTGATAGATATAAATTGCCGCTGAGGGCGCACAGATTGGTAGCAGAGTATGTTGTCTGCCGCCATCCTAAAGCTTGAGAGACATTATTCAACAGAAACCAGAAAGCAGTATTACTCAGTACTTACTTAGGGAAGACTTAATTTGTAATTATTGTTATTGTTGGCTAATGGTACTTCAGTAGGATCTACAGAACCCGGATCAGGACTTTGTCATATTCGTGTTGTATGGCTGCAGGGAAAGAAAGAGCTGCTCCCCAAAGTGCTGACAATTTCAGTGGAGATGGCAAAGAAAGTGTTATTACACCCAATTTAAACATGGTGATGTGAAGCCCTGAGAGTATAAATTACCAAAAAGCTAGGTGTGTAGTCTAAGTTCAGACATGCCTCTCAGGATGGGATGAATCGGCCTTGAAAGTGCCCATTCCTCTTCACTACAACCAAAGAATCTGAAATTACTACTTTAGATGGGGCTCCTCATTGTCAGGGAGAATTTGGGCAGAGAAATCCCCCCCAGATGGCTTGTTTCAGTCACCCACTCCTGTCTTCCGGATACCAGTATCTGACCCTGTCTCCAGGTTCCTATCTTCCCATCCAGCACTGTAACACTAATCCACCCAACTGCCTACTGAGACATTCAGAGACAAACTGCACTGAAGAGGAACCTCCACAGCTACCAGCTGCTCCCTGGGGCTCCTCTCACATGGATGATGTGACCTGTTATGTTTGGGCACGTTCCCCTTATGAACTTGGCCCTCTGATCAGGTCTGCTGAACACCATCAGATAATTATAGCTAATACCATGTCTATAATTATTGTTATTATCATATTACTATTATTACTTCTTGTTCCATCATGTAATTTCCATCTTATTATTATGCTATTTATGTTTTGGTCATTATTCAGATAATAAAGCCAGATGCTCTAACTTGCTTCAGAGCTTCATTGTGCTGGATGCCGTAGTGTCCCCTGTGAAAAGTCAGTCCTCACCCTGAAGCACTTAAAAATCTAATTAGAGAAGACATTCCAGCATTATCTTCATCTATCAGAAGCTTCAATAGCAAACCCCCACTCTTCAGGATATTCAAGGTCATTTTACTTACTGAGGAATTGGTAGAACTCCCAATGTTCTTGATGCCTGTGCCAACCCCAGCTCCTACACAGCTCTAGAAGCCACCTTATCTCAGCTTTGCTTTCCTAATTCCTCTTGAACCGCACACCCCGACCCATGCAGATACTTACCTTGACTCACTTACTTTTCTACACCCTACACATTATCTCCCTGAGAGATGTAATTATTCATATACAGACAATTTTAGCAAATCCCAAGCTGTAAATAAACAGCTTAAACTACCACTGAAGAAGGAAGGACGCTCCTGTCAGGACAGTTTCTGGGACCTGCTCGGGTACCGCAGCGCGGGAGTGATATAAGCCCAGGGATACCCCACACCAGGGGGAGCAGCCCTGGCCGTGGGGGTCCCTTCCCAGCAGGGACCCTCCAGTGCCTCGGGGGTGCAGCCCTCGCGCTGGCTGGGCTCCCCCTCATTCGTCAGAGATGCAGCAGCAAGGACAGCCACGGCCCTGCCTCCAGCCCCTCCAGGATGCGCTCACCTTCACCCCGCAGCCATGCTCATCCAGAAGGGCTCGAAAATTTGTCGGCAATTTGCAATTTTGCCCAGACACAGCCTAGGCTCTCTCTTTTGATTTCTGTGCGTGTTCATTTAATAACTCAAATGTGGTTAAAACACCAGAATTAGAGCCTCTGTTTATTTTGACGTTTCCCATCTTTTCCAAAAGGTGAATGTTTAAAATGATGTATGAGCCGGGAACTACAGTGCTCATTTATGGCTCTTGCAAAGCTTTCCCCGTGACTGGAAAACAGTGGACATTCGCAATCAATAAGACTCCTCCGAACAGCCCTGTCCCCAGTTTCATTAGGAGATTGTCACAAAGTTATTTCAAAACCTTGCTCAAGTAAATTGGCTGCGAGCAGCGAATGCTCAGTCTGCCGCTGCCTGGCACTCAGCTCTGAGGAGCAAAGTTCCAGAAAGGATTTATTTCACCTTAATATTGAATTCTGACATGCAATAAGACTGCTAAAACACGGGATAGGAGAGATCTGTAATTATCTCCTGAAAGTATCACATGTAAATACCCACTGCATGGCTTTGCAATGTCAATACCTGATGGAGAGCTGTGAAAAAGGTGTCTTTCAGATGTGATGTCATTTACAGCCTACTTTTGGGAAAAAAAGATTCTGATCTGGTAATGCTAATGTTCCAGCACATCACTCTGGTGTGAGATTCTGTTAATACAAGTCCTAATTTTTTCCTGCTGAGGTCAGCAATACAGTTGCTACTGGTTTTAGTGAGAGCAGAATTAGTCTGAATTTTTAAATGATACCATCTAATTCTCAATCTGAGCCCTTCTGGAGGAGATCCAGCGTATGGAGTGGCAGTTTGCATTCTAATAAAACATAGAAGGAATTATTTTTCCCTGAAAACCATATGTATTCTTGAAGTCTGCCACTTTCTATTAGAATGCTGCAGAAGCCCTGGGAGAATGACGACATTTTTATCCAAAAGGTTAAGCAAAAAATACTGAATGGAAAATATAAGCTTTGATAAAACTGAAGCAGAAATTTTTAAGTTTTAAAAAACATCCAGATATTTAAGGCTTTTTGAATTAACTTGAAATATTTTATGAAATACGTTTGGTATGTGAACACTGAAGCACACTTTTAAAATTTCAAGCAAAGTAACCTTTGCAAAATATCCTACAAGCATTTTAAAAATGCAATTCCACTGTGTCTGAAACACCCTCCTTCAAAATCAAAATTTGAAAAACAATTTGTTAGCCTGTACTTCCAAAGGCCAAGAGCAACATGCCAAGAGCAGCCACCTGCTGCCAGCTTTGCTCTCTGCATTATCCGGTCATAGATAAACCCTGGGAGGACTCTGTCCATGTCCCCTCAGTCCAGTTTCCTTTCCTTCCCAGAGCATGATGCTCCTGAGGGGTGCGACGGGCAATCATAACCAGCTTCCAGGAGATGTTTCTTCCTCAGCTCACACCTCTCCCTTTGCTGCAGGAGGTCATTTCCCTTCTAAGAAGTTGCTGGGGTAACAGTGAATATCCTTCATCTGGGTTTTCACAGATAGTACATCTTGCTTTTTTCAAAACTTCTTCTTGTGAAGAGGGCATTCCACGTAACCTTATCGTCAGCTCTTCATAATTAATTTTCCTGTATTTCAAGGAAGAACAAAGAGTTTGGGGGGCTTGATAAGAAGGCAGGAGACAGACTGTCGTTTGTTTTTGCTTTGCAGTCAGAGAAAGAAGGTTTGTTCCTCCTGCCACAGGACCATTATTTCAACAATTAAAATTCTAACTGATGAAAACTGAAATGGCTCTTCTCTGTGAAAGCTCCAACTTTTCTTATATAGGGAAAACAAACATCTGAATTGCAGAGGTCATACTGAGAAATCTGCAGCTTGCTCTGGGGAACGTGGGGATTTTTCACATGCCACACAAGTGCTGCAGGTCAACTGCGTCAGAATTCACACAGATTTTTTTTTTTACTTTCTCCATTGAGCATCCTTTCCAGAGGATCAGATTTTTTAATTTTGTCCTTCCTTTAGATACAGGTCTGGCACAGGCTACTCCCTCCCATTATGCCTGAACTGTCTGTCTTATGTGGAAGCAAACAGATTCTTGGAAACAAGCACAAAGAGGAGACTGTGGAGCTTGTTGGTGGGTGATGCTGTTCAATCTTTTCCCCAGTATGTTTGCGAGTGCCTCCTCACCAAGGCCTGGAAAGAGGGAGCAGCCAAGATGATGACAGTTGCCTGTTTTACAGCTTCTCAAAAGCCTTAGTCTTAGTTAGAGAATTGACTTGGGGTGGCACATATGCAGGTGTCATGGATGAAGTTACCAGGAGAGAAATCTTCCCCCAAAATTAGGGGGAAATTTTCATTAACTCCAGCTGTACTCTAAGTCTTACAAGTAGTCTGCCAGATTCTTCTGGAGAGGTTTTAGAGAATGTAGACTGCATGGTGAACTGGTCTTAGTAAGAGAAGTCAAGGCATGCGCAAGAAATACTTGCTGCTTGATATTTTCCCCTATTTCTCCATTCACTTTAGCACTTGAGGGAGAAAGGTCATCTCACTTAACCTCAGCCATCCAGGAGTCACTTATTCTCCTCACTAGTCACTGGGAGAAAGCCACCTAAAATACACAGAATGAATTACAAGAGATTCCTGTCTGCTCCAATAAGGCAACTAGGTGAGTGCAGACATCCAACTTTTTTTTTGCTGTTTTGGGGGTTTTTTTTGTGTGTGGTTTAAATTAGAGGGATTAAATAATCCCAGTGCTGGCAACCAGAAGAGGCTGCATATGTTGCGATTAGCCTCTGATTTCATCCCTGGCTAGTCAGGATTCTTGCTCCTGTTTGCAGGAGTCTCAGGGCATAAATGTTGCAGCAGCCATGCAATAAACGTCCCAGAGTCACCGACCTGCTGTAAAAGTTGAAGGAGGGATGGTAAATTTGGCTAAGATGCAGTATTTCCTAGCTGCATTATGGGAAGTCTGTACGGCTGGAGCACCAGAACCCCATCTTCAAGGCAACAAATGGTTCCAGAAATAAACCTGGTGCCCACGGAAGTGCCTTGCAGCCCGAGCACTACCTACCACCCTGAGCTCTGACAGCACTTGACAGAGATGCCCTGTGGAAGTGGCACAGAGAAATGCCGATGCAGCAAAATACTTGATGTTCTTATTCTGAAGTCGTTGTTGTGTTTAATTGTTTCAGAGACCTGCCCTAAGCTTTTGAAAAAGAACCACCATTTGATCCATCCCTACCCCTCCACGTGGCCTTACAGGACGAGTTACAGAGGACAGCCCTGAGCGACAATATCCCATCCCTCGTAACAGCCTGGCCTGCCCTTTAGAACAAAACACCTGCTGGTCCTAGTCAGAATCAAATGTCCTTAGATGCTTTATCCTCAGATGTCTGTCATACAGCAGATATCACAGGGTATGTCCAGACAGAGCTGCTCAGAGCTGGAGGGCATCAACCAGTTGCTACTTCTTCCACTCTTCCCTACCTTCTATAGGCAAGTGCTTGTTGCTGTACCCCAGGAAAAGTCTGCTTGTGCCAGACATACCAGTGAATGGATGAAGAACACTGTGCCATCTCATCACAGAGCCGTGCGTGGCCCATTTGACAAGCCAGGTGAAGGAATGGTCTGTCTGGTTGGGAAAGCAGTGCCTGATAGGAAGAGGCCTGGAAGCTAACCCATAATCCGCTATCAAAATGGCAGATGGACTTGTACAGTACAGCAGCAGAACCTAGCTAACAGAGTGGGATTTGTCAGGATAACTGGAGGGAAGGAGGCATGTCAGCAGCACCCATTCTCCCTGCAGCTTCCAGGTATCTGCTGTTCTTGCTGATGGCAACACACAGCACAGCAAACATCCCTCATCCAGAGCTAGAAAAGGAGCTGATGTACTCAACTCCTACTGGTTTCACAAGAGAGGGCACCTCAAATGCTTTGTTGGTCAAAGTATGGCTCTGTCCTTTTCTCCATAGATTCTCACAGAAACTGCACTTTGTGGCAGGTTTTACTGCAGGAAAGAGTAGATGCAGCCCAATGACACATGGGTCTCAAGCCCTGCAGTAAGGAGAAGGTCCTTCACTAGAGGACACAGCTGCAGTCTTCTTGCATCTGCTTTGTCCACCAGCAAATCCAGGAGCAGCCAGTTTCTCCATTGCACAGGGTTACAGGGAGTATTCAGTAATACACCGACAGCACTGCAGCTGTCCACACCTTTCCTTTGAGTTTCTCGTCTTTTGCTTAGGGTGAATGCCTCAGTGAAAGTGCCCCAGATCCAACAGAGTCATGTGGTTCAGGCTTTATTTGCTGTTATTGCTGCTTTCAAGTGGAAAATTGATATAATAGCAGTCCTTTCTCAACACACACTAGTCTGCACATTTGTACAATGTTCTTTGAGGATGATCAGCATCCACTGGCATAGAAAAGTGACAGATGCTGTCTGCAAATAATGAGCTGAAGCAGTTTCCTTTGGAAGCGAACTTAAGCAAAGTCCCTTTGAGTTTTAAAAGCCAATGAGGTTCCCATGTGGCCTCAGAAGCTGCTCACAAGCCTCTGCTAGAACAGACATATTCTATTAGCTCATATGGCAGAATTATTTTTTAACTGTTTCTTGTATACAGACTTCCCACAGAATCACAGAATGGCTGGCATTGGAAGGGACCTCTGGAGATCATTCCGTCCAACCCCCTGCCAGAGCACGGTCACCCAGAGCAGGTTGCACAGGAACGCGTCCAGGCGGGTTTGGAATGTCTCCAGAGACGGAGACTCCACCACCTCCCTGGGCAGCCTGTGCCAGGGCTCTGCCACCCTCACAGGAAAGAAGTTCCTCCTCATGTTTAGGTGGAACTTCCCATGGACAAGTTTGTGCCCGTTACCCCTTGTCCTATCGCTGGACACCATTGAAAAGACCCTGGCCCCATCCTCCTGACACCCACCCTTTCAGTATTTAAAAGCGTTGATAAGATCCCCCCTCAGTCATCTTTTTTCCAGACTAAAAAGACCCAAATCCCTCAGCCTTTCTTCATAAGAGAGGTGTTCCAGTCCCCTCATCATCTTGGTAGCCCTTTGCTCTCCCCTCTCCAGCAGCTCCCTGTCCTCCTGGAACTGGGGATCCCAGAACTGGACCCAGCACTCCAGATGCAGCCTCACCAGGGCAGAGCAGAAGGGGAGGATGACTTCCCTCCACCTGCTGGCCACACTTTTCTTGATGCATCCCAGGATGCCATTGGCCTTCTTGGCCACAAGGGCACATTGCTGGCTCATGGTCAACTTGTTGTTGACCAGGACTCCCAGGTCCCTCTCTGCAGAGCTGCTCTCCAGCAGATCACCCCCAACCTGTCCTGGTGCAGGGGGTTATTCCTTCCGAGGTGCAGGACCCTACACTTGCCCTTGTTGAACTCCATGACGTTCCTCCCTGCCCAGCTCTCTAGCCTGTCCAGGTCCCACTGGATGGTGGCACAGCCTTCCAGTGTGTCAGCCACTCCTCCCAGTTTTGTATCATCATCAAACTTCCTGAGGGAACACTCTGTCCCCTCATCCAGGTCATTGATGAATAGATTGAACAAGACCGGATCCACTACTGACCCCTGGGGAACAACACTAGTTACAGGCCTCCAACTGGATTCTGTGCCACCGATCACAACCCTCTGAGCTCTGCCATTCAGCCAGTTCTCAATCCACCTCACTGTCCACTCATCTAACCCACACTTCCTAAGCTTACCTATGAGGATATTATGGGAGGCAGTGTCAAAAGCCGTGCTGAAGTCGAGGTAGACAATGTCCACTGCTCTCCCTTCATCTACCCAGACAGTTGTGCCATCATAGAAGGCTGTCAGATTGGTGAAGCTTGATTTCCCCTTGGTGAATCCTTGTTGACCAGTCCCGATAGCCTTCTTTTCCTCTACATGGTTAGAGATGACATCCAGAATGAGTTGTTCCATTACCTTTCCAGGGATGGAGGTGAGGCTGACCAGCCTGTAGTTTCCTAGGTGCTCCTTCTTGCCGTTTTTGAAGACAGGAGTGAAAGTGGCTTTCCTCCAGTTCTTAGGCACCTCTCCTGTTCTCCATGTCCTTTCAAAGATGGTGGAGAGTGGCTTCGCAATAACATCTGCCAGCTCCCTCGGCACTCATGGGTGTATCCCATCAGGGCCCATGGATTTGTGGGTGTTGAGTTTGCCTAAATAATCTCTAACCCTATTGACTTCCTTTCTCCAGACTCTCTCACTTACCTCCAGGGCCTTAGCAGTAAAGACGTAGCAAAGGCAGCATTCAGTAACTCTGCCTTCTCTGCATCCTTCATCACCAGGGCACCCATCTCATTCAGCAGCAGGCCCACATTTTCCCTAGTCTTCCTTTTGCTACTGGAGAGAGGAAATGACAAATTACTTATTTACTGAGCATTTTTTACTGAGGACAAACAATGAAAAAGAATGAAGTTATGACTTCTGTTCACTCCTCTAGTGTTCCATGTGGCATCTGCACGAGTTACAGTGGTAAGGTATAGTTGTGTGATGCATAGCAATGTGCTAAAGTTAACACCTGCCTTTGTGATCCTTGCTCTTTGCATCTCACACAAAAATCATTTTGACCATCTAGGCCTGTAAGGAGTCTCACACTTGTGAGACTGAAAGAAGACCACTGAGATGTTTCCTCATGAGCTTTTGATCCTCGCTCCTTCCTTTGTGTTTTTATCTAATGCAGACACAGTTGTGTGCCAGAGGCAGCTTTTCCAGATGTAGCAATATCAGGCATTCAAAGTCACCCCATTACCTCATAGTACCATAAGGAGTCCAAGTTAGTGAAAATGAAGGACCTGAAGCTTCCTAGTCAGATATTTCCACACCTGTTAGTGGACTAGTGGCACAGTATTCCTTTAATTATGCAAATCTTGTTTCTATTGTAATATGTACATTTCAGAGTTTCATAATTAGTGATTATCACCATACTCTTGAATCCTGATAATAAAATAAAACATATTGCTCTGGGACCCTTAGCTTTTGAGGTGTTGGAAAGAGCAATCCAGTATTTGTTAGTCTCCACTCTTACGTAGATAACTGAATCTACAAAAGGATACCAAATGCATGGGGCTTCCTTACAGTAAAAATAGCACTTGATTTACTGTCACTCCCATTAGAGGCTTTAGAAAGTCTGTAAGAATTGATTTTCTTCCAGCATGACCTGTTCTCTTGGGCTCCTTTAGTAGTAGAAGCCCAACCAAATCCCAAATAGGATGCCATAATTTACCATACACTAGCTGGTATGAATAATGGCAGTTACGTTGCACAGCACATTAAATCGACACAGAAACGTATCAAAATAATGAGACATCGTCCTTTAAGGCATCAGGAGGTAGAGTTAAGGCATATCCTCAGTCTTAATTCTGTTTCTTATTTCTAAAACTTTATGTGGCATTTCTCCCGGGATTAATTTACCCTCTTTTTATCTCTGTGTACTCTTCTTTCTGCACATCTGTAGATGAAAAGCATATTTGGACAAATTTAGAAATATGCAATATTGGGGTAAATTAATAAATATTAATAATTATTGATGGATTCTATAGATGAAACAAAGGAAACCAAAAGAAGGGGATCCTGTATTCTCTTACAATCGTAATTCCCTGTGGACCACAACGTGGTCACAGGGATCATCACACAGTGGGTGCCCTGATCCTTTGCACAGCAATAGCTGTGTGAGCAGCTGTAAAGAGCAGAGACTTTTGTACTACAAAGTCAGGTGTGGATAACACTGGCCAACTCTAGAACTGCCCTTTCCATCTGCTGCTTTCCTGACTCTCCCATACTCCCTGAACCCTCAAGGGCTGCTGCGTAACGTATCTGTAGCGTTGAGGCTAGCCGCTGATAAAAAACAAATCAAACCTGAGCTCTGCTCACAGAGCATTCAACTCACATGAGCTGCAGTTCTGTTGCCTTTAAAATCTTCCAGCTCTGGACATGAATGCTGAACATCCTTTTTGTACAGGGTACAGGGTTGCTTTTTTTGTGTTTGGTTTCTTTTTTCTTTGCTGTTGTTGTTGTTTGTTAATTTGGGCTGTAGGGTTGGGGTTTTTTTTGAGCTCCGTGTTGTTCAATGAACTGTACTCTGTCAGACAGAAAACCCTGGCATTGAAGGGATAATCATTTAGTGACAGGAAAGGGCAATAAGGTTGCAGAGCCTAGAAAGTAAAAAATCCCCATCCCTAAGCAGACACACCAGGTAGGATCCATCTTGCTGCCTTAGCTGTCAGGTAGTTAGTTATTTGACTTGGGTAGGCAGCCTGCATGGTTACCGGGGAAAAATGAGCACCTCCAAGAAAAAAAATTCATCCCATGCTTGGGCTAGAATAGTTAGGGTGAAAACACAACCTCACGCAATGGAGATAGAGCTGCGAGCGCTAAAGACTTTGCAAATTAATCTGTAGGTGCCAAAAGCTGAAAAAAAAGGAAAACAAGTGACCATGTGGTGACAGAGTGAGGATTCATCTGACATCACATAGAAACATTGGCACAGAGACAGGCTCCAGGTCTTCAAAACAGCTCCTTAAACACAGACCCGTCTTTTTCTCCCTGCAATCTCTTCGTCTGTTATTATCCTCCTTCAAACTTTCACCACAAATGAAAAAGACATCTCCTCACCCCAGCTAACCCCAAACACCGTGAGGACAGAGAAGAGCGTTCTATAAAAGGGTATTTTATGTGCCCATGGAATTAAAACCTGCGTTCTACAGCAGCTGCATAGAGACCTCAGGACATGGACATGCAGGTCACACGTTTCCCCCAGAAGAAATTATATGAAACCATATCTCATATCTCCTCCTCAATAGGAGGAGGTTGATCCAGAGCCAGGAAGCTGTTTAACCCTTATTTGGGTAGGTATCAGAGAAGAGTGGAAGCTGCAGAGAGGCTCCGGAGGCCAGCAGGACATGGATAACAAGGTACAAGGAAGGCATCCTTGCAGGTAGGGAACCAGATCAAAGGGACAAGGATGGACCCTGAAGGAGATTTCTACATCTGCAGCTGAAGGTCAAGGGAGTAGCTGGAGGAGCCTATGAAGCCCTAAAAAAGGGCTCTGAGGACAGTGCATGGGCTTAGCCACAGCCTTAGGCATGGACAAGGAGATACTCTGCATTGTCTTGTTTTATTTTTATCTGAGTTTTGCTGTTTCTGAAGGAAGGCTTGGACACCCAGGCAGGAACAGTGCTGCTGTCACAGGAACCATGATTTGCTTTCTCCTTCCCTTCCCTGTACAGTTTCCCAGTCGAACAAACAAAAGGGGACTTTGGGAAGAGGATTCCTATGGGAAAAGCTGGTTCTCCCCACTTTGCCCTCTGTCTGTAGGGCTGCAGCACACAGCGAGGGGGGTTCAGTGCCTTTGGCAACCAGTAGGCCAAGGACCTCCTCGCTGGTGGGTCTCTGAATGGATGTGTCCTGCTCTTGCCCTCCCCTGATCACGGTTTCGCTGGGGCCCATGGATGGGTTCCCAGAGGATGGTGTGCGGGGGCAATCTGAGATCCACCGTCTCCTTCTGCCAGGGACTCTGGCTTCCTGATTTGGGAAGGCAGATGGGGCAGAGAGTGCATCCCTGAGGGTACCCCCATCAGGGGCTGATTGCACAGAGCGGAGGGGTGGGNCCCTGGGGGGTCTGGGCTGAGACAGGGAGTGGCATGAAGAAGCCGACAAAACAGCGGAGGTTAAATTACCTGGCGTCCTCCGCTCTCCTTGCAGCATCCCTGCCCACCTCAGCACAGCTGGGGGCCTGCACGCTGCAGACACCCCTGCGCTGCCGCCCCCCCACCTGCAGCGTGTCCTGCGCGCGTGGAGGCCTCCGCTCTCCCCGGCGCAGGAGCCGCCTCATCCTGCCTAATTGCGCAGAGGAGAATTAATGCGAAGCGTTGTCTTACCTTGCCCGCCGTAGGCTGCGTGAATTGTGGAGCGGAGCCCGCGCGCGTCTGGGCCCCTCGGCCGGGGCAGCCCTGGAGTTCCGGTGCTCCCGCAGCCCTGGCGCTGCCGCTGTGCAGCAGGTTGCAGCCGCACAGCGATGCGTCTGCTGGAACAGGGTCCACCATTTAGAAAACATGGGCACCGGGAGCAACATCAGACCAGCACAGGTGATGCTGGGACAAGCACAGTTTCTCCCCAGGAATAAACCCCACCCGGTCCAGGATCCTCTGTTTCCTCCTCATTATCTCGTGTCTGACTGCAGCAAAGCCCTTGTAAGGCTGCTGCCAGAACAGCTGGTTGCCAGCGATGCACGGAGTGATCGATATGTTTGGCTTTTCATGTTCATCCATCGCGTGAATCTGCTTTCATGCTTTCATTATGTGAATGAGATTTGAAGGCAGCTCTGAACTTTGCTCTCGTGTCATTTACTGTCTTTGGCTTGAATCCAGAGTCCGTGCAGCTACCTGCTGCTCACTGGCACTCCAGAAAGCAGGGTTAATTACAACCTCTCCTCATCTTCCCCCCCCCCAAAAAAAGGTGCCGGTTTTAGAATCCGAAAAATCTGCCCAGCGCAGCCGGGCACTCTCCTCCACAGACAGACAAGACTCCGGAGTGAAAGCCAGAGGAAAAACAGAGCTCCCAGTTTGTTTACTACCTCTTGGCACACATCCATACCCAGCTTTTTATATACCACTTCCCAGACTTCGCAGCCTAGTGAACAAGACGCGGTTTTGCCCTAGCTATCAACACACCCGTGGTTACCAGCAGCATCTCGTGCTGCTCCAGCAACAGTGCTCAGGACCCTGCTGTGCTGAGATTTGTATGTGCATGTATGCAGCTCCTGCCTGTAAAGAAAACTCGTAATCTGTAAATACAAGAGTGTGAGTGTGTGTGTGTGTGTGTGTTGGTGGGGGATAAAGGATTTCAATCCAAGCTCCACTGTAAAAAGCTCTTTTATGGGTTTCTGAGCTACTGCGGGGAGGAAAGCTGATGTCAGAGGAATATTTCTGAGCAGGGAAATTTGTGGAGGTTTCTGGGTTGTGAAAGGAGAAAAAGGCTAATCCAGAGGTACTGATGGACAGGACCAGCTCTCCTAGATGTACCCCACAGCTGACAGCAAGTGGTGTTTTGGAAAAAACCTTCATTCCCTCAGTTAAGGGATAGGCCAATTAAAAATATTTTTTTTTCTGTAAACCTTTTGTACCTCTGACAGTAGGGAAAATGTTACCGTAATGCTTTTTAAAACTAGGATATAGTTCTAAAATAAGTAACAAAAAAAACACCCCACTCATTAATTTAAAACCAATTTCTCCATCCCTTTTTGAGGGCCAGCAGTCCTGGGCACTGACACTGCCAGTGCTGTCACCTCCATCCAGCTGCTGACCAAGGTTTCCTTTCTTGCCACCATGTCCCTTTCAAAGTGTTACCTGTTGGCGTTTCTCCCGTGCAGCAGAAACCTGTTTTCCCCTTTGGAAGCATTACAGGCATGATGGGACCGCTCATCCAACCCTCCTCTCCACCTTGCTCTCCTTTGGTCTTCAGGGCTCCCCAGCTGCCTCTGCTGGGTGAAAAAAGGGTCAGTGCCATCAGTAGGTGACAGCCCCAAAACAACAAGTGGTTCCTGCTTCTGTGCCGTGTTCCCCAGACAGGCATGATGAGTGGGAGTGGGAGTTACTTTTCTACCACTCTCATTAATTATTTCAAGTCAAGACGGCAAAAGCATGGTATTTTATGGTGGACTTTTTAATTGGGTTGTGATCGAGGTTAACGACTTAACATTCAAATCAGTTACCATAATAAGTGAAGTAAAGAGTCAGGGGGCTGGAAGGAAACAAAGCTAATTAAAATAATCAGCTTGACTTTGATAGGAACTGGCCTGGATCCTGCAGCACTCGTTGAGGCTGGATGCTGTAGGCACCATCCACAGCCTGGTCGTGGGTGTGTGTTGCATTAGCAGGAACAGTGACAGAGACACTGCGCAGGAAGGCGCATTCACGTGTCAGCTTGTTTCTTGCAATGTTTTCATTTCCTTGCCTTTCTTTCTTTTCCAGCAACAAGGGAAAAAAAATATCCTTGAAGCTCTTTTTAAAGCGTGTCAGGCAGCATCCAAGTGATGTATCTGCTCTATTGTAAGAGCAGCCTCAAGGACAAGTTTAGAGGTCAAGTATGGCCAAAAACTGTCCAACCTGTTGCTCTCTGGAGCATCTCTGGGATGGCTTGGAGGTGACCCAGAGGGAAATCGCACATGGGCTGGCCTGGATGCCCTGTGGTTGGCACATCTGCCCCTGTCCGTCGTGCCTGGCCTTGGAATGATAAAAAGTGGCAGGTATCAGAGAAAGACCAAATCTCAGGGTGGTTCTTCAACATGCCCCAGTGGTGGTTACTGTAAGATCTGGTGTGTTTGAGTCACCATGTAGATATGTCATGAGGTCCTTGGTTTTAGAGGGCGCCTGGTAGAGGATGGATTCAGACTTTCAGTTGGCTCACAGCAGCATCCTGCACAACAGTTGCTATAACATCCATTCAGGGTTTCTTAATGTTCTTCACTCTGACAGCCATTATAAGGGCAATGTATGGTATTCTTAAGAACTAGTCTTAAAACATTGATATATTTATAAGTAATGCCCTAATTTGAAGGGATACAGAGTTCTCTTAGATGCAAGTAGTTATTAATTACAATGCAACAGGAAAATTCATTAGGGAATAGAATCAAACTTTCAATTAATGTAATTTTTATCCGGGAACATTAGATGAGCTTTTTTCTTTTTTTGCCTTTAACAAGGATCTGGAAACATTTGCTAATTTCCAACTATTATAGTTACTTCTATGAAATAATGTGATCTCTCATTTGCATATAAGAAAACATTTTCTGTATTCACTCTGACTCTGAGCTGCCCTATTTGTATCAGTAAATTGAGCTGAAGACTGCCTGCGCATTTCAAGAGGAGTCTTTTCTTATGCAGAATAGCAACACATTTTACCAGTCCCATGGTGAACAGCTAGCATTATTTCTGGGGTTTATTTAACCTAGTCTCTAATACTGCGCTCCACATGAGTCTTAGCAGTGAGGCTGAGCAAAAAGCCAAGTGGTGTCTCTTGACGACTGTTACACAAACATTTCCTTCGGTCTTTTTTGAAATGCTCTCTGCAGTTCTTGTTTTAATCATTCTACTTTCAATTTCATTTTCAGTCTCAAAGCAAAACCTGCTTGAAATAACAGAGCGCCTTCGGGTGCCAGGCATGAATGCTGTATCATTTAAAATAGAACAAATCAGCTACCTCCAGACTCATTTGTCAGTGGGCTTAGTTTTCTTTCTGATCTGTGAACATTTTGTTCAGGTTTGGAGTTTGTTTTTGCTCTGTTGCTTATATATCTAAAAGGGCCATTCCATGCCATCCTTAATCTTCAAGTCCCTGGAAACCTGATCTTTAGCTGCAGAGGACTGACCCAGTGATATTCCATGTCTATCTAAGCCCTGAATGGATGGTTTTGGTTATATCTGTGTTCTTCTGATGAATCCTAAACAGCCACATTTAAACTAAAAAAAAAAAAGAAAGCTTGCAAAAAACTCCCTTTGCACCCTACTTGAGAGGATCTCATACAAATCTTTTGTCTCCTGGATTTGCATGTTTATTGTTGTTGCAAACATTAGATAATCATCTGTATAAAAAAACCCCAAACAACAAAATCCCAAAAACTGAACTTAAAAAAACCCAGTAATCATCATTTTCTTACTGATTTTGGCCAGGGAGCACAAAAATGGAGAACAAGCCAGATAGCCACCTGGCTTAGCAGGCAGTCAAGAAATCTCTGAAGTTAGGTTTGCCAGCAGCAGGAAACTGGCTGTCCTAACTCAGAAGTCCTAGTGTCCACCAGGACCAGAGTCTCCTACAAAGTCCTGCTTCACTCAACACCTCTGCAGAGCCCATCGCTGTGTTCTTCCACCTGTCACCCCAAACAGATCTCCCAGGTAGATCAGCTTGATCTTACATCTTGGATTTTAGCTCCGGGCACTTCTGATGTGCTTCTCCAGTAGGTATCTCTGAAGCTTTGACGGGGAGGTGCCCACTTGCTGGGAGCTCTCCCCAGACACATGGAGTAGATGTTTAAACCTTGTGGAAAAGGATAAAAAAATGAACCGTGGATCATTCTCTGCTCATGATTGTCCTAGAGAATGGAGGACTTGTCTTGAAGTTGTCCAAAATTATTTTGAAGAGCTGGGAAAACTGCTTTGTGCAAACCTGTTTTAATGGAGGAAAATGGCACGGCTCAGGCAAAACAGCCGGGTAGACTGGGACAGGAGGGAGGGAAGCATTAAGAAAAATAGGTCAAAATGTTTCATTTTCCAGATTTGCATGCAAGTATTTAAGTTTTTCTATTTGAAATGTGTTTCCATTTGAAATGCTTCAATCCCAAGTTAATTTCATTTTTTAAAACAGAAAAATCCATAAATGTTTCATATGACCCTAGACATTTTTGTGGGGTGATCTCTTTGTTCTTGATTAAAAAAAAAGTTTCACATCATTGCAAAATAACTTTATTGGGTTTTTTCTTTTCCTGAACTTTCTCCAGTGACAAAAAAAAATAATAATCCACAATTCAAAAATTCCTCTTCATTAGTCTCATTATATTGGTGAGGAGAGGTGCCCCAGACCATGGGATAAATGAGAACAGAAAGAGAGTGAGTCAGCACCCCTGCAGGTAAGGCTCACGCTATAAACAAGGGACAGGGGTTTCTCTAAGAAACATCTTTTTTGAGGAAACCTCTTGATTTCTAAGCCTGGAGTTCAGCTGTCAGACTCATCCCTGTTTCACAATGATGTCATTAAAATGAACTCAAAAAGGCAGCAACCAGAACTGCTGTGACCTTGACAAAGTGTTCTTTGACCCGGTAGTTAAAGAAAATGAAATGTCAGGGAGGAAATGTTGCGTCAGTCTTTGAGGGAGGTGATTCAGGAGGAATGGACAGGATCTCGTGGACACATCACTCCAAGTCCACATCCATCTCCCCCAGCGTCGAGATCCCCTGGGACCAGGGTGGTGCCGTTGCGTCACCAAAAGGTCTCAGACCCTCAGGACGTGGTTGCTCTGTGGGACTAGGGCCACAGACTCACTGTGTGACCAGGGAAGCTGCGTTCTCTCTCCTTGCCTTTCTCTTGCCCTTCACCTCAGATCCAGTTACTTCTCTTCCTCCTGCTGCTCTTTGTGCAAGCCTGTTCCAGGATTTTGTTCCTTTGATGGCTGAAAACTTCCTTCAATTTTCCAGTCTGAATTTATTCATGGCAAGTGTATACTTTTTGTTCTTGTGCCAAGTTTGTCTGTTAGATCTTCTCCCTCCCCAGCATTTTCCCTGCCCACATTTATTTATAGTAGACAATCTTTTTTTTTTTCTCCTTTCTTTTTTTTTCAGAGAACCTTTTAAGTTCCTTCTCACTTTTCCAAACCCTGAGTTTTGGAGAGTTGTCTCTAGCCATCTTTTAGAGTTCTGGACCTCATCTCTCCTTGGACTTCTGAGGTTGATTTGTACAACCTTGGGTCAAGAAGGAGTATGTCACAAGCTTATTTTTCTTGGTGAGACTTGAAAGTGCCTTTCAGCTGTCTCCGAGCCCTGTGTTTTTCTTGTCAGTTTAATATGCTTAGTAATAACACCTACCACTTTTATATGTCACACTCTGCACTCCTTAGTCAACTACACATTGACTGGCAAAGCAACACAAAGAAATTGGATTTAACCAGAAAGGAAAAATGTCTCTTTCTTAAATAACCTTTGCTTCCTCCAGGTACTTTTGCAGGTCGCAGGACTGGAGTGCCTTGGTGACTCACAGCTCTCCTGCCTGGCAATTATTAGTGTGTGGAGCTCAAAGCAATTCCTGAAGCCTTAAACAAACCTTTTCTGGGTGCTGGAACCTCAGTGACACTATTAGCATCTTGCCAGCAAGTGCAAGTCTGCTGGAGTCACCGCTGGGGAATGCGCAGTAGGGCTGGTGAAAATACCATTTGCTTGAAGTGGGAAAAGTATAAATAGATATTTTAATATAACTCAATAATACATATCTTTGCTGATATTTTACAGGCAAAGATGGATAATATATTGCAATAATATAATAACACTTCCTGGGGAAAGTGTATTTTTAGATGAAAAGTGAGAAAAAACCTGTTTTGAGAATTGAAAAATGTTTCAAGTTTTCAAAACATGAAACCTACCAGGAGGATGTTTCAAAAGGAATTCAATTGTTCAAGGGAAATGTTTGTTCCTTTTAAAAAGATGATTTTCCTTCAAAAATTGGTTTTGGCCAACCCTGTTCAGATGGTTGTGTCTGAAAGAGAAACCAAAGGAGACTCAGAGAGGGGAACCATGGCTGATCTGGGGCAATCTATAGGAGTGTTTCTGTTTTAAGGAAAGCTGTGGATACGTTCCCATTGGTGTTTCATGTTAAAACCGCATCATCTGTGTACACAATTGGATCTCTGGTGCACCTCTGGCTATGTGCCTTATTCTCTCAGCTTGGCACTCCTGGGGTAGGGATGAAGTTCTCCTGGGTCTGGGAAACGCAAGGGTCTTGCAAGTTTTGGGGTTTTGCTAGAAACGCAGAGTTAGGGAGAGTTTGGGAGCCAGAGGGGAGAGTTTGGGAGTCAGATGCAACCTGATCTGCGAACATAGGAGGTGCCAGCACTGGAGCAAGGGAGCGCGGTGAAGAAGAGTTCAGTGTCATCCATAGTGTCACCCAGGGAGTTGCAGGAAGGGCTGAGAACACATCACAGCTCGCTCCTCCCCTTTAAACCAGCCACCACAGGCTTGTATTAGAGGTGGTTACGCTATTCAGCATGCCTGCTTGAGGATGAAACATGCAACAGAGGTCCCAGGCTGCTCATAAAGAGCAACATGAGGGAAGGTGCTCACTGCAAGTCCCTTAAATGTCTTTTTGCAGCAAAGCTTGTATAGCCGGTGACGAGGTTTCCCGTGACATTATGATTGGCTGACCCTGTAGGATGCAAATTGGCACACAGATAAGCAGCCCTAATTACTACTTACCTTGTAAATGTCATATTTTGTCAAACGGGAGGTAAAATGTATCATCCTAGCTAAGCTAGAGGAATACTGTGAGGTGTTAGCACGGAGATTTTAATGCTCAACTAATTAAAAAAAGTCATCTCTCACACTCCCGAGGGATTTGATTACTTTTTTTATGAAGGCTGGAGGTATCACATCATTTTCAGATGATGTAATTAACCTGACCTATTTGGTGGCTCCATATTAATGTTTCTCTGTGATGGATTTACAATAAAGCTTCATTATTAAAGACTTCAGAACAAGATTTATTATGATCTTGTTTCTTTCCATTCATTATTTTGTTCTTCTCATTTGGAAGTGAGTCAGGACCCCTGGGCGCTTTCCTTGTGCCTCCTGGTAATCTGCGCGCTGCTCTGGAGAAGACTTATGGGTTTGACCTCCCTGTTTCGCAATTTACTGTGTTGCAAAGTGGGTGCAGAGATAAACCACTTAAGAGTTTCTCCAGGTTTACGTAATTCATGTAAGAGCACAAAGACCCAGAGATGAGGCAGGCTAGCAAAAGGCTATGAGTCTTTCAGCTGGTACATATTGTTATTCATGGTCATCTTTCTTCTTACAGTTCCAATCCCAAATCCGCTGTGTTGCGCAACAACTCCCACTGACTGCAGTCAGCCTTAGTTCATTTGAAAAATTTCAAAGGCACCACATACGATTGGGCACCCAGCCACCATTGAGGGCAGGGAGAGGTCATTCATTAATCCCCGTTTGTATCTTAAAGAAAAAAAACTACCATCCCTGAGCTGAGCATTTGTTTCAGCAGCAAGGGGTTTTTTTTTGGTCTACAATAGGTTTAGAGAGAATTCTGTATCAGAATCAGAGAATAGCATTCAAACTTTTTTTTTCCCTAGAGCAAACTGTTACAGAGGAAACTGTAGACAGATTTCTATACCTATCGTAACTTCAAAGGCTAGAAATCAGCCCAAACCCCACTGCATACTTTGTTTCATTGATTGCCAAGGGCAGAACATTCTTAATGTATTGGTATTAAATAAACAGATGTTAAACTAAACAGAGATTTTAATTTCTGTTGATATAACGACAAAAGTTTATTGACCCATGGGTGATACTGATGGAGTTACTATTACACATCAATAACCGTGGCCAGGCCTTTTGTAGGACACTGAGAAACATACTCAATATTTTGATGCCTCAGTTGGAGCTGAGCCTTCCTAAAGAGGTGCTAACAGCAAATTTGCTTTCTTCGGTCCTCTGGGAGCCTGTCTTTAGATACAGGATTACCCACTGCTTTCCACCAGCACAGAGTCCAGCCATCAGGACAAAGCCCTGAATATTTCAGATGGTGCCAAGTACCAAACTCCATTCTCTCCGTAGCCTGAGCACATGGAGGAGGGATGCTAGACAAGGCAACATGCAACACAAATTTAATGAGCAGAACGTGTTCTCTGCAGTGTCTGTCTAGGTCGTTCCTGGCATCAGAATACCACTCCTACAGTAGACAAAGCTATTTTCCCAGAGCAGAGCCGTCCCTCTGTGTTATGTCTGTGGAATAAGAACTCTCTCTGTCACTGGACACAGAAGATTTATTTAAGAGATGAGGTGGCCCTGAAACAACGTCCCTGCAGTAATTAATTGGCTACTGCTGTAAAGCGCAGTAGCAACATTTTGAGAGACATTATCTGCTGTCCTGCTTGAATTAAGAATTCATAAGGGCACAAATCATTCCACAGGCTTAGTTTTGCTTTAAGTTATACTGTATACAAATTATCTGAGAAGAGAAGCTGATTAATGACATAGAAAGAGAGAGCCCAGAAGACAATACATCTCTTCTCTATCTAATCACTTCTACCTTCCAGTCTGCCCCCCTGCCTGCAGGACAGTGTGGTGGAGAGCAAACCAAATACTCAAACTCCTGCCCCAGGCCCCTTTTCTGTTTCTCTGTGTCTCACTGGGGTTATGATAAATGCACAATTCTGCAAAAAGCTTTCAGTTCTGAGGCCAGAGGAAAGCAACTGTCATCCTCAACATCATCTCTATTGTGTTTAGTACTTGCATCACGGCAAGAGGCTGCTTTACCATGTCTTAATCACCTTCCATTTGCACCAGGTATTCATTGGATTTTCAAGTAGCAAGATGGATGCTCTTAGCTTGTCTTTATCCTGCAATCCATTAGATAACTAGGTTTTTACTTCCCCCCCTCCATTAAGATTTCAGATCCTATCTCAGCTTTCAAAGCATGGTGGCAGTGGTTGGCATGAGCTGCAGCAATGGATGGGGCAGAATTGGCATGAGAGTCAGATGTGCATTTGACAGATGTGCTAGATTCTTCATTTAAGTCTTCACAAGACTGTTTAATTCTTCCCAGACAGGTTAGATTGGGATATGATCTGCCTCTCCCAGACAGGTCAAGCACAGCTTAATACAAATGTCAGCTGCACCTTTCCAAATCCCTCATGGCTCCTTCCATCATGGCCCCAGAGGGAGGCAACATGAATGGTTGTGCCCAGAGGCTTATACAAGCATAGAATCATAGAATTGTTTTGGGTGGAAGAGACCTTTAAGATCATCGAGTCCAACTGTTAACCCAGCACTGCTGAACTCACCGCTAACCCGTGTCCCTCAGCACCACGTCTGCCTGGCTTTTAAATACCTCCAGGGATGGCGACTCAACCACTTCCCTGGGCAGCCTATTCCAATGCTTAATAACCCTTTCAGTGAAGAAATTTCTCCTAATTTCCAATTTAAACCTCCCCTGGAGCAACTTGAGGCTGTTTCCTCTTGTCCTATTGCTGGTTCCTCAGTGGAAGAGACCAGCCCCCCCTGGCTACAACCTCCTGTCAGGGAGCTGTAGAGAGCGAGAAGGTCTCCCCTCAGCCTCCTTTTCTCCAGGCTGAACACCCCCAGCTCCCTCAGCCCCTCCTCACAAGACTTGTGCTCCAGACCCCTCACCAGCTCCGTTGCCCTTCTCTGGACATGCTTCAGCCCCTCAGTGTCTTTCTTGCAGTGAGGGGCCCAAAACTGGACGCAGCTCTCAAGGTGGGGCCTCACCAGTGCCCAGTACAGGGGGACCATCACTGCCCCAGTCCTACTGGCCACACTATTCCTGATCCAGACCAGGATGCTGTTGGCCTTCATGACCACCTGAGCACACTGCTGCATATGCTCAAAATGCAGCCTAAGGACCTTTTTGGCGCATATCCTTGCCTTTAAAAGAAGATCTATAGAGGCTGTGTCACTTGGAGCTGCTTGGCTATAGCCTTTCTTTGGCTGCAGCTACTGGTGGCTATCACTTGTACCACCGAATTCACACTCTGGGCAGACTGCAGGCCCTCTGCAAATTGGTAGTGTGGATCTCAGGCCATCTGGTAATCCCAAGGCATAATAGTGGATGAGGGTTGTTACAAAATCTGTTTCTGTGGCCACTCTTGCCCAGTGCTGTTGGTACAGTGTCCACCAAGCGCCAGTAAAGCCCTTGGTGCTCAGTCTTTCCTGGACCAGCCCTGAACCACCGTAAAGTTGCTAAGCAGAGCACTGGGGTGGAAATGGCTGGACATTTCATGGTGAATAACATAATTCCATCAAAGTTGTGGTGGTTTTTTCCCCTACAGGAATTAATTTCAATAAATGTCTTTTCCTTTGTTTGTTTGTTTACTAAAGAAGCTTCTCAGGCATAGGAACAAAAAGTTTTGACGGATAAGTTTTTTGCAAGTTTTTATTAATTTTAGTTTTAGGCTGGCACGAGTATATGTTTCTACGGCCCAAAACCAGGACATATTTGAGTGGAAAAAAATATGTGAGGGAAATTTAAAAATGTTTTTTTATTTTTATTGCAAACTGGAATTAAAGCAAATTTCAGAATGGTGGAATAACCTTTTAAATGGTAATCACGGAGCCCTCCCATTCCCGCAGTAGCTGTCACCCTTCATTTAGCACAGGCAGCAGGGGAAATAAATACGTCCACAAGCAATCAAGCCCGTGGTTTACCAGGTTCCTCAGCCTTCTGGGGTGTTTAAATCCAGGCTAAACGGATGCGTCAGGATTGACACAGGGAAGATCAGCACCTCGTTGTGGGGGGTGAACTAGGTGACCCCCTGAGAGCCACTCCGTTTTTCTCTGAGGCATCACCGATGACTGAACCTGTTGCAGCACAGGCCATGGAGTTAAGATCACTGGTTACTGCGACATTGGCTTCCTGATGATCCTGCTCACCGTGACCCAGCTTGGCCTGGTTTATCTGGTGAGGATCGGCAGGATCACAGAGCAGTGTGCTCTGGCTGCAGAGTGATCTATGGAGCATCAACTCAAGTTAAATTAAGCTCACAAAATGAGCTTTTCAGTGGGAATAGAGCAGAGCTGCGGGGACTGGAATGAGACCAGACCAAAAGTGTCAAGGGAAGAGGCAGGCTGAACCAGAGCTTATTTGCAGAACTTAAAATGAAATCACAACATACCTCTTTCCTGAGCTGCCACAGGGATCCGAGCTGGAGCCTCTGACCCACAAAGTACAAATGCAATTTGCCACCATTCCAGGTACCTGGAGAGAGCAGAATTGGGGATATCAGTATGCAGTAAGAAATCAAAGCAATAAATCTGCTAACAAATGAGAACTGCAAGAATAATTGATTCTGAAAGAGGAACACAGCAAACAAAGCTCCACAAATCTATTTCTACAGAACATCCTTACTTCCAAAAAAGACCATTTGGAGGCTCATCAAAAAAAATGGAGGGGGGAAGGGGAAGCTGGTCCTCAACCACGACCCAGATTTCATATCTGTAGAGGAGTTAGCAAAAGGTACATGAAATTTGGGGCAGAATCTGGACATAAATGTAGATGGGGCTGTTTTCTGAGAGATTAAGGTGGGAAAAAAGAGGAGGAAGAGAAGGAGGTTGAGGGAGGACTCAAGACCTCCAACATGGAGAAGTGCCAAGCTGCAATACAGCCAGCATGAGAAACTCAAGGAAGGTGGGAAAACTATAGGGGGAAAGAAAAAGTAGCAGATGGTGCCAGAAAACAGAAACAGTGTGTTAGGTGACCTTTATTCCAGAGTCTATGCTAACATGGTCAGAAATACTGTGATAACAGGGGAGAACAAGTCAATGGCTACATAAAGATCTCAAAACCTCAAAAACTTACCAAAAGGGAAACTGAGGCTCTGCACAGCCTGCCTGCGCTCAGACCTTGCGGGACTCTGCCTACCCCCAGACTTTGCAGCCACCATAGAAATACACATCATTCTTTAGGCCTTTTTTGGAATGAATATAATTAAAAATAAGAAAACTGCATCATCTCGGATCTAATGGGGAAAGGGCAGATGATATTCTTCATATGGGGTAGCTGAATTAACTGCAGAAAAGAATAATCAAAAGTGATCTTTGGAGTTCAGAGGCAGTAACTGAAAGACCACAAGGGACGCCACAGTCAGATATTAGCTCTCTGATTTAAAATTAAAACAATTGATCAATTGTCCTTGCTGGAATTAGTAGCAAAACAAATAAGCCTTCAATATAAACCTGAAATTCATTCTCTAGATCTGGCCAAATCCAAATGTATGGGGTCTCTCAGGACTCTTGTGGATATTTATTACAGATGAATTAATTGTATTTTTTAGTACATAAAATACAAATATTGGGCAATTGAAAAGTAAAAGTAATTCTAAAAAGATGCTGCCTTTTTTTTTTTTTTNAGTTTCTGGAGCTGATCAAACTATATGCAGCAAACAGCATACTTGGAAATGGGCAGCAGGATCTGTAAAGAGGGAGGTGAAATTTCTGTCAGCTTTTTATGCCGCAATTGAAAGCAACTGCATCTTGTCTGATCTAGGTGGGGAAAGCAGCTGCTCTCCGTGTTCATTGTGATCAGCCACTCATTAGCTCCTGCTTAAGCCTTGGTGGCAGAAACATTGCAATTGCGTTTCTCTTCCCCAGTTGCTATGAGAGTATGTGCTCATTGGTAAGCGCAGGGGAGTTACCTCGAGCAGAGCTCCCACCAGCTTGACCTGAGAACTGCGGCACTCGACACAGCAAATGGGGATGCAGTGGAAAACTTTGCTCAGCTTTTGCAAAGGGGCAGAGAGAGGAATAAGGGCACAGACACCTTCATAGCTTCCTAGAAAGTGTGTGGTTAATTTGCACTTGAAAGTCCCACTCTAGGTAAGGATCCTGTAGGAGCCGGTGGGAATCACTGCAGCTCCAACATCGGCATTACTCTTGGCTCCCGCATCCTGCCCAGGACAGCTTGTGATGGTGGTCGATGGTCATCTCCTTCCGAGTAGGATGAGGCTACCCAGACTTTCAGTACTAGATATCTCCTGTTGTTCTTTTACCTCCTGAAATGCAACAGGCTCTCTAAAATGGAACAATGTAGAATTCCTGCTTTCTGCTTTATAGTTTCATTCCTGAGCTTGGTGCTACCAGGCTGTTGTATAGCTCCTGGTCTTGGGATCCTGCCTGCATCTGTCTCGCAGGCTGAAAGCATTTTGCCATGGCCTTTGCAGATGCCCCGCCACAATACGGGGCTCGGCATGGGAATACGGCTGACCCCATATGTTGTTCTCAGAAAACATATATAATGTACAAGGAATCCCACCAAATATGGAACTTACTGGGGATATGGCACCAAAATGCCTTTTTAAGTGAACTGCAAAAGGGAACCTCAGGGTAAGGTTTGGGTTCAGTAAAATAAAGGGCAGCAGAGTGTATCTGCAGAGCATTTGAATGAAGCCAGATAACAAGGAATTAATGACCCAGAACTCAGGCTTATTATGGTGTCCCGCCTTTGTTATTGCTATGTGCAATTTCCCTGTTGTATTTAATCTCTTCTCAGATACCTTCTTCTCTTACAGTCTGCATGTTTAAGCAGGGAGTGGTGAGCGTTGTGGTTCTTCCCGAGGCTGCTGGGGCTGCAGGAGCTGTCTCGGAATTGGCGTTTCCCCGGCTGTGGTTGCAGAATGGGACTCCTGTGCAGCAGGAGCGGTGCGCTGGGGTGGGCTTCCCGCTCACTGGCAGGCAATCAGTGACTCACTTTCAGTCGGAAGTCTATTGTTTTGTGTTTACCAATATGTGCTTTGTTCCAAATTCAGGGTTTTTTCTTTAAATGACAATTGAAAGATGTTTCATAATGAGCTAGCTCGGAATGAAAATATAAATTATTTCCCTTGGAAGATGTCAAAATGAAACATTTCGTCTGGAGTGGAGGGAATTGCTTGTTTGCTTTTCTTTTGAAACAGATAGTTCAGCAAAACTAAGATGAGTTAATAAAGTGTTTCCGATTCTGCCATTTTTTTGCAAAAATAATTAAGGACTTGCAAAATGCTGCAAATATCCAGGACCCTGCCAGCTCCACTGCATTTCACAAAGATACTTCCCAAGGCTTTTTTAATCCCAAACATGTTTCCCCCCTTCTGCTCCTCAGCTCCGTAACTGCAGTTCCTTTGCTGCCTCTCAGAGCTCCTTCCTGGTGACTTGATAGCCCAGCTTGCATGGGTGCACACACAGGACAAGAGTGCCCTTTCATTTTGAGCTGTATCCATCCGCACTTCAGAGAATTATGAGATACAGCAGGTGGAGGAGGCATTGGTGGTTGGTGGTTCCCCTGACTGACTCTGAATTTCCCTGGCAGAGGGAGAGGGATCGTTCTCGTAGTAGTACAAACCAGGAGTATCTCCTTAGCAGTTGATGGTTCTGCACTTGTGTAGTCTTTAAAGTCAGTGAGACTGGAAACAAATCCAGGGAGTCATTTTTGAAAAGCTATTTCTCCTTCTTTATATTGTTTCATTATCTGCAAGAGGGAGGAAATTAAGTGCAAGAGCAGTTATAAAATGCTGGTGAAGAATCAAGTATGTTAAGGGAACTCTGGTTATGAAGTGGAAGGCAGCTGCCAGTGCCGTCAGGCTGGGAACAGGCACTGACATGATGTTACCAAGATGCTCAATCCACCCGTCCAGGTGAAGCCCCTCACCCCCC
>VWZL01003811.1:1686862-1885403 GCA_013396915.1 Stercorarius parasiticus
TCGCTGTCACGGCACAGAGGAACCAGGAGGGGTGGTGTGATGCTCTGCCCCAGCTGTGGAGATCAAGTGCAGACTTTCCCAACAGATACCCCTGGGCAGAATCAATCATCACAACAATTGCATTCATTACTATCTTTTTTCTCATTTCCTGATTGTCCTTTTTGGCAACCTTGTACCTCTGTACCTCCACCCCAGCCTTCTTCCAAATAAAAAACCTTGCCCCAGTTACTATTTCGCTACTTGTAGCAGTTCTGCTACATATGTGATGAAATCTGGTACTTCTGATACTGATACCTAGGTAGTTTTGGCTTATATACTTTGGCTTATATACTTTGGCTTATATACTGTTGCCGATGTGGTTATGAAGCTGCTGTTGGCCTTCACAGGTTACCTGTGAAGTCTGGCCATTTCTCAATCATTCCCCCTTAACCATCCATGAAATCCAACCATTCTTCACAGGTCTATCTGTAGATTTTGTGACGTCTCACACAGTATTCAGTTTTAAAATGAAAGAGAGGAGATTTACATTAGATATTAGGAAGAAGTTCTTTGCTGTGAGGGTGGTGAGCCCCTGGCCCAGGTTGCCCAGAGAAGCTGTGGCTTCCCCATCCCTGGAGGTGTTCAAGGCCAGGTTGGACGGGGCGTTGGGAACCCTGGTCTGGTGGGAGGTGTCCCTGCCCAGGGCAGGGGGGTGGCACTGGGTGCGCTTTAAGGTCTCTTCCAACCCAAACCATTCTATGATTCTATGATTCCATCACATCCAGCCATTTCTCATGTAATGTCCGGCTGTTTTCCAAGTCCCATTTGGTTAGTGTAACCGCAGCCCCAGTCAGCAGCCCAGGCTTCTGCCTGCAGCCCTAGCATCTTCTCCTTGAAATGGTGTAATGGAGGGACAACCATCTTGGCAACCACGCAGGAGGCAGAGGCTTCCTGGCAGGTACTCATAAGAAGAGCATGAAGAAAAACTCTCTGGTGGCAGCAGAAAGCAGTTTAGCATCTTCCTGTGTTGGCGATCGATCACACTTAGACTACAATATTTGTAGTAGTAGACCACGGGAAACCTCCTTCTAAAAAGGACACATTGCAAAACCTTGTGAGATACGTTGTAATCTGGGACCTTTGGGACCCCTGGGTCTTCAGGCAAGGTTAATAGGATGCAGTCACCTTGGGATGGAGAACTAACTGCTTTTACATATCACACTAGCCCAAGTGAAGTCAGTGAGGCTACCATGCGCCAAGACCTCTGAGAGAGGAGAGCCAGGAGCAATGATTGCTGTTTAGTTCAAAGTTCACACCCAGTGCCTTAGGGAAGTAAATAAAATATTAAATCAAATACTTCAAAGCTCCCTGTGCTCCTTGCAGACACCTCAGCAGCATCATGCTGTCAGGCTGTCCTCAAGCAACCAGGGCTGGGTGAGCTGTACCGGGATCTGACTCTTCCTGACCCTCTTCAACTGCAGCTGGAGCATGCAGTTGATCAGCATTTCCAAGTGCTGCCTGCCAGGAGGCCAGGGGGATCACACTGACCACTGAGTCTGAAATCTGGCATTCAAACCAGAGAAATCTCTCCTTATCATGTCTGCAACAATGCTGTAGCTTTGCCAGAGTCGGGACAGCTGTTTTGTAAGAATATCTGGTTTGATTTAAAGACTTCATCTGCTGGAGACTCAACAATATCCCCAGATGATTTATTCCAGCAGTGAGGCTCCTTTGCTTGTGTACATTTGGACCATACTTGTAGAAACACGTCTGGTTTCAGGCTCCAATTGCTGGGTTCTGTGCAGCCTTTTTCTACTTGACAAAGGCACGTCCCCACTACGGAGATCTCCTCCCTGTGTAGTTGTCCGAATACTATATCTGAGTCACAGCAATTCTTCTGCTTTGATGAATTCAGTAACTTAGCTCCCGTTTCTCACTAGAAGTGTGTCCTCCAGAGCATGGAATGCTCTCAGAGCAGGTGTCACCACTGTGCACTGGCCCAGTCTCACAGAGTACCCTGCCCACTAAGAGACTGGTGTGCACTGGGGTGTGCTGCCCACGACCCTGTGCCAAGGAAGGAATAGAGCAGCTTGATTAGTGAGTGGGATATTACTGGTTTTCTTCTAACTCATATTGCACCTGGATCTTCTTGGTATTCACAGAACCACAGAATCACAGAATGTTAGGGGTTGGAAGGGACCTCTGGAGATCACCCAGTTCAAGCCCCTGCCAGAGCAGGGTCACCCAGAGCAGGTTGCACAGGAACGCGTCCAGGCAGGTTTGGAATGTCTCCAGAGACGGAGATTCCACCATCTCCCTGGGCAACCTGTGCCAGGGCTCTGCCACCCTCACAGGAAAGAAATTCCTCCTCATGTTGAGATGGAATTTCCCATGTTCCAGTTTGTGCCTGTTGCCCCTTGTCCTATCGCTGGACACCATTGAAAAGAGCCTGGCCCCATCCTCCTGACACCCACCCTGTAGATATTGATAAGCATTGATGAGATCCCCTCTCAGTCTGCTCTTCTCCAGGCTGAACAGCCCCAGGACTCTCAGCCTTTCCTCAAAAAAGAGATGCTCCAGATCATCTTTGTAGCCTCCGCTGCACTCTCTCCAGTAGTTCCTTGTCTTTCTTGAACCGGGGAGCCCAGAACTGGACACAGCACTCCAGATGCGGCCTCACCAGGGCAGAGCAGAGGGGGAGGATGGTCTCCCTCCACCTGCTGGACACACTCTTTTTAATGCCCCCCAGGATACCATTGGCCTTCTTGGCCACAAGGGCACATTGCTGGCTCGTGGTCATCCCGTTGTCCACCAGGACTCCCAGGTCTCTTTCCACCGAGCTGCTCTCCAGCAGGTCACCTGCAACCTGTCCTGGTGCATGGGGTTATTCGTCCCGAGGTGCAGCACCCTACGCTTGCCCTTGTTGAACTCCATGAGGTTTCTCTCTGCCCATCTCTCCAACCTGTCCAGGTCTCTCTGGATGGTGGCACAGCCTTCTGCTGTGTCAGCCACCCAAGAAGTTTTTCTGCCACTCTTACATCAGTCTTCTGCCATCAATGAAACTCACAGGATAATGTGTAATTTCTGGTATGTAATTTATGAGGGGAATAAACTGGTATGGGATACAAAATGTCAAGAGAGTGGATTTGTTTAGTTAAAACTATCTAGTTTCACTATAATTTGCCTAAATGGAAAGGAAGGAGGTGTTATATAGCATCTTTTAAACACCTAGGACTTGTCGAAGTGATGAGTTCGTATTTGGTTGACTGTTGAGAGCAAATGCCCTCTCCCCAGCATGAGCCCATGAAGGAAGAATCTAAGTTCAATCAACACCTTCCCTTGGAAACAGAAAACTTCCTTCCTTATTTCTTGTAGAGACACATAGTCCCTTCTATGCTATATAGAGTGCCTGTATCTCACACGGTGTGCTCTGGTATCTGCCTCCTGCCTACTTAAATCCCATTTCACCCCGCCTGCCCAGGGTGAAGCCAACAGCTTGAGAAGAGCTCAGCAGGCCATGGGGGGACACGCACAGTGTGTCGCGACTGGTCACGGCGTGTGTCACTGCTTCCACGGGCCAGTGAGTGCTCAGGGCAGGCACGGCAGTTATTGACTTCCTTGCAAATTTTTCCCTCTTCTGCTTTGGGACTTCTGTAAGCAAAATGCTGTTCCAAGGTGTAGGGAGTGAAATTTAAATGCATAAACCACCAACTGCCTGTATCTGTAGATTGAAGGTGTTTACAGAGAATAACTAAAAAACCCTGCAGGGGTTATAGGATGGCAGAGCTGGACTTAAGTAAACTCCTGTAGTCCCAAATCTTCAGGCAACATCTTCCAGAACAACTTTTGTTGATGGGCTTTAGGCAACTGTGTGCTAAGGCCTGTCCTGTGAACGTACCCCAATATGTGTCACCAAAGGCCATCCTAGATGTTGCCACACACACCTGCACACATCTGTGGTGTTTGAAATCACAGACAGAGTAGTATTGCACTCAAACTTTGCTATGGGCAAAAGGAGCTTGCTATATATACATGGAGCTTGGAATTCATAGTTTCAATGGATGTTTTAACAGTGTAACTGTCCAAAATGTCCAAATAGCAGAGAAAAACTTAATTAATAAAACAGTTAAAATTGTTATACAGAATGTCCCTAAAATCAACAGTTCCTACTTTCCCCGAGAAAGGGAGTAGGAAAGGTTACAAGAAGTCATTGTCATCCTTAGTCCTTCTCTGGTGGGAGTTCAGCATTGATGGTGGCAGTTTCTTCCTCCTTGTTTTGGGTCTGCTTTTGTATATTTTTATGCATTTTTCTTATGGCAACCTCCTTCCTCCTCATCGGCTCCCAGCTAAAACCTGACAGCTGCCCAGGAGCCACCCCGGGCCCCCGAAACACAAAGGGCTGTTGTTTGTCATCAGAGGCTACCTGGCTTCATGAGGCTGTTATCACAGACTGGTCCCTGAGCAGAGCTAACCCAGGGTAAATTTGCTAAATCATAGTCACTGCACTGTTATAACAGCTAGAAAAAGCCAAAACCAGCTCAGGCAGAGGCAAATTCAGACCAAGATTCTGTGCTGCAAGATCAAAAGAAAGCCTGGTGACTTTCACTGGTAATGGGAAAAATTACATTTACTGATCTGCCAATTGGGAGACTGATAGAAATAACTCTACCACATGAGAGAACGCTCGTCCTTAGTATTACTTGTAGGCACGCTCCAAACCTATGTAGCTGGCTTTCTGCAGAGTTTTGTCTAATGGTGCATGTTCTACCAAGCATCACTTTTTTGGGCAGAGTAGAAAATCACTGCAGGTCAGTAGGATAAAATGAGGTCAGAGAACTGGGATTATACATTTGCTAAGGTGAAGGAGCTGCAATTTGAGAAGGGATTGCCCTGGAAAAAAGAACTGAGAGGTGCAGGCAAAACAATAAATAATTTGGCTCTTTAACACAATGGACCAGCCCCGTCTGTCCCTGGCGTGACCTAAGTGCTCCTGTCCCACCGGCACCACAAACTCATTTGCTGCTCACACCCTCTAGTGTTTGCTGCTTCCATGTATTTACCGAAGCCAGACCCCAAAGTGCTGAATTTGGTGTCACATGAGGAAAAAAAAAAAGCTGGAGCTTTCCAGACCAGGTATATTTGTATTAGAATAGGGACTTCCCTGAGGCATATTGTTTTAAGGAGAGTTTTGTCTATATCAATGGGTTCCTGTGAGAAAGGACTTCATAGTGGTGAACTGCCATCGCTCCAGGAATAGTCTTGCAAAAAATCTGAGCATTGCTGTATTGTTTGTTAATCATGTGGTTGGGTGGTTGTGCATGCCTCTTGCACTGTAACAGCAGACTGAGTCACCAAGCAACTAGACGGAGGCAGGGAAAGCGTCTCTTACCAGGACTACAATAGATGAAGGAGATTTAAATAAGGCTTATACACCCAAAGTGCAATTTACAGATGAGCTGGTGTCTGCCCGTGGAGACCAACTGTAAAGTCTAGGTGACCCTCTGATGTCAGAGAGAACAATCCATCCAGCAAGGTTAAAGGACTGGATTTAGATTAATTCAAGAGCTTGTCCAATAAGATAAAGCAGTGTAGTGAAGGTAAATATTTGCAGCTTTATTTGCTGTGAGATTAATGTAATTGGTTTGGATTCCTTCACATCCTCCAGCCTCTTCATAAACACTGCACACTGTTAAATGCTGCAATAATGAAGGCATTTTGTCTTCATCATACTGGAGGGCAAGAAGCAGGGGAGAGCTATTCTTGCAAAATATTAGCCCAGTTTTGCAGACCCCAGAGGATCTATTAATTTAGGTTAGAGTCTCTGCATCTAAGCAAGGGCTGAGCTTGGTAAGCATGTGAAGCTTTCCATAGCCCCGCCTCCATCTCCTTCTGGGCTTTTTTCCCCTTTCTTTCTTTCTTTCTTTTTTTTCTTTTTTTCATATAATCGGCACAGAACCTGGGCACAGAGCAACCCAGAGCACGGGGAGTTTGTCTGGATTGCCTCCCCAAGGGCTGCCAACTAGGGCTTTAGACTGCTAGTAAAATTCCACAGCTCTATTATCTGGCATCACTGCTGTGAGATATTGCACTCAGAAATCCTGAATCTCAGCTGTCAGATGATAAATGGAGTAACTGATCTTAAGGAAGTGGGAGATAAGAGGGAATGGGGAAGGGAGAGTTTGCTCCTCACCCAGCCCCAGTGATCAATGCAAGTGTCTCTCTGTTACGTGTAGTGGGAGAGGAGAACATGGCTTCTCTGGCAGAAACTCAAGATAAACTCAGCATCACCCCAGGATAGTTATTATTTAACAGCTATCTCCCTCCTGCCAGCCACAGCATCACAGCGTCACTGGGACTGGCGACACCTCTAGAGACCACCTAGTCTCACCCCACTGCTCAGGGCAGGTTCACCGAGTACAGATTCCCCAGGACTGTGTCCAGCTAGGTTTGGGATATGACAAGAAGAAAAGCTTTTCTTGTGTTTAAATGGAATTTAAATGGTATTTCAGTTTTATATTCATTTTCTCTTGTCCTTTCACTGAGCACTGAGAAGAGTATTCCATCTCCTTTACAACATCCCCATCACAACCACTGGGATTTGCTCCCTCCCTCTCTCTCCCCAGAGCATCCCCCTGCCAGTTTCCCCTAATGCAGGTGGAAATGGAAATAGACTTCAGCTCAGTTATTCAGAAAGTTTGGCTTTCCACACATTCCCCATTCTCCTAACGCCAACCATCAGAAACACAGATGGACAATGACAAATTGAACAGAAAGCAGCTCTCTTTCACTGTGCAAGCTGCTGGCAGCAGTTGGGTGTTTGGGTAAATGAAGTCCAGCCTAAAAGTATAACTGGCTTCTCAGCACACAGCCAAACTACCGTCTGTGCGGGTATTGATAGTCAGAGTCCCAAACTGTCCGTTATTGGAAGCCTCTCAGTGATCAGAAAAGCGAATCTGGACCAATATGTGCAAAATCAATTAAAATCTGCATGTCTCCAATGTAGGATAGGCCAGCCACTGGAACCTGCTCTTGTTTCTTCAGCCCATCATGACAGCCCCTGATCACTTGCTTCTTGTTTTTTTATAACCATCCATTCAATGGCTGTTTCAGTGCTCAGAGCCTGTTAAGTACTTTTGGGACTATTTTAGATATCCACTTGTCTGTCTCTCTGCTCTGTGATTTACTTTCCAACCAGGAGTCATTCATTAGCGGTGTGCTTCACTGGAATTCATACATATTCTATGATTATTGTTATCAAAATGACACCGTCCACATTGGCTTGTACAACAATAATGACACATGGCTTGATGAGCTATTAAGCAAGTCCCAGCCAGAGATATTGATTAGGTGGTTTTGGCTTAGCTATTGAAGAACAGCAAAAATTGTTTATTGCAAATATCCTCTGCAGTGACAGGGATAATTTATATCATACAGCAAACTATCATGTAAAAAAGCAGAGTTCTCTCTCTAATTTTCCTCTGTCCCGAGCGTGTGAAAGCGAAGCGCAGGGGGCATGGGGAGCTAGTGGTCTGGAGGGCAGGTTCCCACATCACAGGGGCTTCAGTGGGGGTGGGTGAACATTGTAAGCCAAGGCTGGAGGAAGTGCTTGTAAGGAAAAGGAGCACCATGATTTGGTGGCCTTATTGACCGTTTCCACATTACAATTTCTGGAATAATATGAGGCTTTCCTCTACTATAGTTGGGTGTATTTTGTCTTTCCGAATTCCTAACTGGTGAGGAGACCTGAGCACCCAGAAGGACTCTATTGTTTCAGTAGGTGATTTAGTGACCAAAACAAAACACTGGTTGGATAGCATTGTCTACATGGCACTTTGTCCACCTGGCTGTGCTGCCATCACAGCTGGTAGCAGTGAGAACTGATGTGGGAGGCACTGCTGCTGTAGGGCTACAGTCTCTCAGCAGCGTCTCCAGTCCCCCACGTGCTCATCATGGGCCCTGCTCAGACATAAAAGTCTCCTCTTCAACCCAAAAGTGGATGTCAAGACACAATCATCACATTACTATTTCTACAAGCTTCCTGTAAGGCGACTGTCTTCTGACTGTAATGTGGATCATATATATGCCAGAAAGTGAGCAGAAGGTAATTTCAGGTCTGTGATTTCTATATAGAAATTACCATCAAGTTTAGATCTGTTGCTGTCAGCACAAACCACCCACCCAGAGACCTGAGTTTTCCTGAGGTATTATGGAAAGCATTTCCCTTTTTGTAAACTCACTGTATGCCCTGCTTCCTAGTATAGTAGCACGGGAGGGGTTCTCCTTGGTCAGAAATCTACTACAGACCTACCCAGTCCCATCCAGCCCCCTATCTCCTCTTTGACAGGAGAGGCTTAGAAAAAAAGTGTTAAGACTCATGAAAGCACAGAATTCTCTATCCCCTGTCTCCACACTCCTCCTACCACTCCCAATAATGAGGCATTTAGAGATTTCTACACCTGACATCATACCTGGACTGTCATGTGGTTATTTGCCTGTCTAATCCACTTTTTTTTTTGCCCCCCCCCCCCCCGCCCCGCCTTTGCATGGCAATGAGTTCCACAGTTTAATTAGGCACAACATGAAAAAATGCTTCCTTCTGTTTTCTTTAAACTTGCTGAAGTGATCATTTCCTTGGGTAACCTCTCACGCCTGCGTTTTGACAAAGTGTGAATAATCTGTCTTCACTTCCTCCTATGTCATTCACAATTTTAGAGGCCCTGCATTCCTGCTTCGCCAGGGTGAGCCCATGTAGAGAACTTCTTGCAATGTAGCTTCCCAATCAAACCCATAAATCAGCATTGACATAACATTGGAGCTGAAGAACATCTGTTATCTGCCAATGCCAGCAGCGAGTCCGAAAATAGAGCTATGTGGACTATAGAGAGAAAGGAACTGTGCCTTAAAATAATGGGGGCTGCAACATAGCTGAAACATTCGATAGCAACCCAGCCTAGTGCCATGCTATGTAGTCCAGTAGCTCCAGCTTGAATTTTGTGAAGCACTCTCTGTTGGAGATTAATATGTCCTGGTAATTGAACAAACTAGGATTGATCACCAGCTTCCCACCTGAGGATCCTCAGTGATTTAACTCAAGCCTTGCTTAATTGTAATAGCATGTAACCAGGACTGGTCCTGCTGTCCTGCTGATCAGCACTGAGTGGATTGCGTTCACCGAACCCTTCCTGACACCTCTTGGGAATAAGTGCCAGGACCTGCTCTCGGGATGCAAGCCTAGCATTTCTAGTGGGTGTATCTGCACAGAAGAGGCTCCAGGCAGCCATCATTGATGAACAGGGTCTTTAATTAGGACTCTGAATAGTTCTGCCCTGCCCACACTGATGACCCCTTATTTGGCAGTGGACGTCTTTGAGGCACGCTGCAGACCCTAGGAGCTGTCAGCCACACTGCTGTAAAGAACTGGTAGCATTGGCTGAGGTGACAGACAATGCAGTTGTAGAGGTCATTGCCCTCTACAACTACCTGAAAGGAGGTTGCAGAGAGGTGGCTGTTGGCCTCTTCTCCCAGGTGAATAATGACAGGACCAGAGGAAATGGTCTGAAGTTGCAGCAGGGGAGGTTTAGATTAGATATTAGGAAGAATTCCTTTCCTGAAAGAGTGGTCAGGCACTGGAACAACCTGCCCAGGGAGGTGGTTGAGTCACCATCCCTAGAGGTATTTAAGAAACGTCTAGATTTGGCACTCCAGGGCATGCTCTAGTGACAGAGATTGTAGGGGGGGGGGGGTTGTGTGGGTTGTGTGTATGGTTGGACTCGATGATCTCAAAGGTCCTTTCCAACCATGAAGATTCTATGATTCTATGATTCTATGACAGTTCCAGGTCCTCTTGCAGTCAGAAGGAGGGAGGGTGCTGGATCACTCCCAGTGGTAGAGGAGGCTAGAAAGAAGATTGCAGGTACTAGGAAGGTGGGAGATGAGGTTGAACACCACACATCACAGGGTACTTCCTGAGATACTTCTGAAATTTCAGGGTCAACACAGTTCCTGGCCCCACTGTATCCTGAGTGTGGCCAGCGCAGGATTCATCAGGTTCCTCCTGGGCTGATGAGCAGCCTGGGCACTAATGCCAGTGACAAATGAGTGTTCATCAGGGAGGATGTTGGAGGAACAGTGTAAAGCCTTTGTTTGTTTCTCTGTCTCATCCTCAGGAGCCTTTCAATTATGTGAGTAGGGAACATTGCTTGAAGAACTCAAGTGAACAATTAGCAGTGCCCAGCTGCTGTCTCTGCATTCTGGCCAGTTTGGGGAAAACCTCTTTTCCCTCCTCTTCACAATTCCCTCCTTCCTCTGTGACTGGCATAGCAGTACCTTAGCAGATTGCTTGGCAGAGTAGCATCCCAACAGGTTCCACTAGCTCTAGGGAACAGGTTCTGTGTTCACAAAAGAAATGTTTGAAAATTTCCAAAAGCTCAGGCAAAGGAAAATGTTCCTGCCACAGGGAGAAGGAGGCACTGCCTGTGCATCCTGTTACCCACAGCTCTGCCATACAGTCATTTTTCAATGGGGGTCTTCCTGCCTCAGCAGACTGAGTCACTCCAGCTACAGAAAAGAAAGCAATGATGACGAGAGCTGGGTGTCTCTGATCATGCTGTTAGGGTCTTCCAAGGGATTCACTCAGCCCAAGAGGTGCTGAAGGCAGGGGTGGGGAAGGAGGAAGGACACATGGCTAGAAAGCAGCAGAGGCAGCTGTCAGTGTACATATGGCACTTGTGACAAGTCCACAGAGCCCTAAATGTCATGTCCGCTGAGCTTTCTCCCAGCCAGCCCTGTGCAGCGTAGCCCTGCAAGAAATACCAGGGTTCATCCACAGGGGCAGCAGCTGCCAAATCTCTGCTGACAGCCAGAGGGAAAGGCAAGGAAGATGTCTGCATTAACTCACCTGGTCCCGAGTCCTCAAACTAAAAGGAGAAGTCTTTTGTATTTGTGTTAGGCAAGGGTTCCTCTTCAAAGCAAGGAATAGCAGTAGCACAGTCAGGATTTTCTGGGGAACCTTGGTTTTCTGAAGGTCACCAGTGACTACAAAAGGGACCTGGGCTGTCTCTGGGAGGAAGGTGAAAGCAGACCTGGCTGCAGTCTCTAGCCTGCAATGGAGATGACCAGAGCGCCCAGTTTATCACACAACCAGCACACCCACTGCAGGCGCTGGCTGCAGCGGCCACTGGAGGTCATGGCCAAAGCTGATGCCAGGCAGCAGGTCCTGGAGCCCTCTCACAGGGAGAAATCTGAGGAAGCATATTTTAGAGTTTGTACCAAACAGCACTGTCAGGCTTGAAGTGTGTCCTGGATTGAGGTAAAACAGAACCAACTTTCTGTTCAGTAATTTTATTTCTTAGATAGGCCTCTTCTAACTCTCTGAAATTAACAGCGTGTTGTGTCTAAAACAGTTTGTTCAGAGTGGTAAGACAGTTTGTGCCAAGGAATGGTATGCAGCAAGGCTCTTTCTTACACTTATTGCTATAACAACCAAGGTCAGCTAATTTCGTTATTTGCCCCATTGGAGGGTCGGAAGTGGAAAAGTGCAGAGGGGTTCCACCTGCGGGGAGGAGCGGACAGGACAGGTGACCAAAAATTGACCAACAGGGTATTCCATCCCATCTGCCCCATGCTCAGTATAAAAACTGAGGCATAGATGGGACTCGAACCCACAATCCCAAAGTTCTGGGCTCCGCATGACTGTATCTATTTCATTATTTTCCTTTTTATTTTATTCTTAATATTTTTTAAAAGTAGTTTAGTTTCTTCTAAACTCATAAATCTCTCTGTATCTCTCCTCCCCCTCTCCGTGCATGAGAGGCTGGGGGGGAGCATGTGTCACCAGCCATGGGCCAATTTGGCCAAAACCATGACAAAGTGCTGGTAGCATCAACCAAGGAGCATCGTGAGGTCCCAAGGGAGGAGAGGGTGCATCCCAGCTCCTTGTCCCCTCCGGTCCCTTCTAACAGCTCTATCGCCATGTGCTGGGTACGGACACAAGGCCACTCCATGCTTATTTCTGGCCATGCCAACAGATATTGCTAGCAGCCTCACACTCCCGTTGTCTGAACTGAGGGACTGCTTTTCACGATGCTTTCCTTCTCTGGGTTTTGCCTCCCTGAGACAAACCAGTTTCTGAATTGCTCCATCCCCTGGGGGCTGCTACTGGAAATTGGGAAGGTCCCAAATTCTTGCTTTCTTATTGAAATTCCCTGCCTTCACACTAACTGCTGTGTCACTGCCAGGTGCTCTCGCCTGCTCCAAACGCAGGTATGATAGCACAGCCCTGCGCTGGACTCACTTTCTCTTGTCTTGTGTAATACTCACATTCCACCCTTTCCTGAAGTTGAAATGCTGGGGATTTAATAGGGGATTCAGGAAATTTAATATGAGTAGCTTACAAAACATTTAATTCACTCTCTGAGATATTGTAGCTGAAGTCCCTTGAATCACAGAGTGATAACGCTTTCCTTTTCTAAAGGGGAACCATCATATGATCTACTTAGTAATGTCTTTATCATTCTTTAATTGCTGCTTTTGTTTTTAAACAAAAAAAAAAGCATGAAAAGAAGCCAAGAAAAGTGTATATTTACATAAAAGTAATTCAGATACATGAATGAAAGGAAATGAACCAATTTAACAAGCAGGAAAGGTTAAAGATGATTACATGCCTTATAATCTTTGCAATCTCTTTGCAACACTGCTCATTCTAGACCGTGGTTACTGTAACATAAACAGTTCTGTATTTTAGACCATTCCTTTTAAATCACTAAAAAAAGTATTTTAATGCATTAGGCAGAGAGTGATGCTGTTTAAGGAAATGGATTGGTGCCGAAGACCAGCACGCACCTGGCTTTTTTTGCACGCTGTGTAGAAATGTGCCCCAAATGTTTCTGGGCCCTAGAGAGCAGCAGGCTGAAATGTCAACCCCCGCTAACAAAGGCATTGTGTTCCCTCTCACATTGTTGTGGCCTCAGCAAAAGAAAACCCACTATGAAACTGGAATGCCTCATTAAACCAGCACAGATGAGAAGAAATCCCATCTGGGTCCCTCCAAACATGCTCAGCTGGCGGAGTCCCGAGGAGATGTGTGTAGGGGAATTACTACAGTCTAATTACTGGCATTGAGGGGCCCCTCCTGGGGCTGGGCTGGGCACCAGCCGTACACAGCAGAAAGACATACCCTGGCCTGCGGGACAGACAGTCCACACATGCAGCTGGTGGGGAGAAGCACACGGAGATCTGGAGAAACCAGATCCCAGTGGCAGAAATAAGACTTTGGTCACTGGAATCTTCGACCCTGACATCTCACAGCTTTTCTGCATAGCGTCTCCTTCCTCCCTCTCATTTTCACCTCCTCGTCAAAACTTTCCCAGGTTTCCCTCCTCAGTTTTATTTCTGTCCCCCATTCAAGTCTTCAGTGTTCTCCCAGGATGCTCTTAGTGGTGGTTTGGGGTTCAAGAGCAGGAGGCTTTTCCATCTTTCTTCTTGTCTTCAAATCCCCATTTAAGATCTTAGTCCTTATAGCAGCCTTCCAGTCCCTAAAGGGGGCCTACAGAAAAGCTGGGGAGGGACTCTTTACCAGGGAGGGGAGCAATAAGATGAGGGGTAATGGTTTCAAACTGGAAAAGGGGAGATTTAGGTGAGATCTGAGGCAGAAATTCTTTGCTGTGAGGGTGGTGAGGCCTTGGCCCAGGTTGCCCCGAGAA
The DNA here is from genome assembly GCA_013396915.1 of Stercorarius parasiticus. Classification (NCBI taxonomy): domain Eukaryota; kingdom Metazoa; phylum Chordata; class Aves; order Charadriiformes; family Stercorariidae; genus Stercorarius; species Stercorarius parasiticus. Next base: position 1,700,542 of record VWZL01003811.1, read on the forward strand.
GCTGTGGCTGCCCCATCCCTGGAGGTGTTCAAGGCCAGGTTGGAAGGGGCTTGGAGCAACCTGGTCTGGTGGGAGGTGTCCCTGCCCAGGGCAGGGGGGTGGAATGTGGTGATTTTTAAGGTCCCTTCTAACCCGAACCATTCTATGCTTCCATGATTCTATGATCCTTTACTGCCCTGCAGAGCTCCAAGTCAGAGGGAACCTCTTGGACATGAGGGGTCAGAGGCCATGTAAATGAGCTGGCAGAAGGCTTGGACAATGGCTGTGATGTGACTGTCTGCTCGAGTCCTTGATGCTCTCTGGAATCACGCTCTTTTGATCTCATGGTCCTCTTCAAAGCAATACCACCCAGAGCCTGCCCCTTTGCAAGGCTTGCAGTCCCTGCCCTGTCCCATGTGCTGTGGCACCCCAAGGAATGAAGATACCCACATTCATGTTTTCTTCCCCTGTTCATGGCAGAATACCAAATTTGTGCCCAGTCCTCTGAGGGGAAGTTGTAACTGTTGCAGGGCAGTTCAGAGCTCATCCCCACATACTCATTCACACTGCTTAATTCGGCGGTATTTCCCCTGTTTTGTGAATGCCTTGGGCATTCTTTTTGCTACTTCACCTCAAAACAGGACAAATTGAAATGGTCCTCAGAAATTCAGGCTTTCCTTTCAGTGGAAAGTTGTTCACACATTTCAGATATGAAGTTTCAGAACTGCACAGGTTTCAGTAGTACATTGAAAAATATGAATGAAAAGCAAGACGTTGGAGCTTCAAAATAGCCTGGGGTGAGATTTTTCTAATGAGAAGGAGGGGTAGTGAAAAAAAAAGAAAGAGAATTTTATGCACAACCCAAGATGGAGCTGCGTGCCTTTTTATGTCAAAAACTGATCATCCTATTTTTGAAACAGTGCCTCTTTTTTGTCTACATGAAGCAGTCCTAGCGAGGGAAGACTGTAGCTGAACTATTCTTTTTTACATTTTTCTCACAAATCTGTGCTATGCACGTTCAGGTGCCTGTGTAGTCAATAGGGAAAGAAACTGATAATTTGGTGCTGAAAGCACAAGTCAGTGCTACTAAGAAGAAATTCCCTGAAGACCCAGGAAACAAGAGTCCTTCTTTCTTTGTCGAAGTCAATCACTGGGAAGAGGCAAATGTCATAGCCCCAGCTGGAAGGCTTCAAGAAGGCCATTTGAGATGTGCTAGGAATAGCAATAGAATCATACAGTCATAGAATGGTTCGGGTTAGAAGGGACCTCAAAGATGATCTCGTTCCACCCCCCTGCCCTGGACAGGAACACCTCCCACCAGACCAGGTTGCTCCAAGCCCCGTCCAACCTGGCCTTGAACACCTCCAGGGATGGGGCACCCACAGCTTCTCTGGGCAACCTGGGCCAGGGCCTCACCACTCAGTGTGAAGAACTTCTCCCTAATGTCTAATCTAAACCTGTCCTGCTCTAGTTTAAAACTGTTCCCCCTCATCTTATTGCTCCCCTCCCTGGTAAAGAGTCCCTCCCCAGCTTTCCTGTAGGCCCCCTTCAGGGACTGGAAGGGGCTCTAAAGTCTCCCCAGAGCCTTCTCTTCTCCAGGCTGAAGCCCCCAGCTCTCTCAACCTGTCCTCACAGCAGAGGGGCTCCAGCCCTTTGATCATCTTTGTGGCCTCCTCTGGCCCCGCTCCAACAGGTCCATGTCCTTCTTGTGCTGAGGACTCCAGAGCTGCACGCAGTACTCCAGGTGGGGTCTCACCAGAGCAATAACCAGACCTATATTTCAGTCAGTCCCGGGACTGAACAAGCTCCACTCTAATTCCTACAAAACATCCTTTTTCACTCATCTCTGAGTCTTGGCCTTGCAGGCTGGGCCCCTGTGTCTTTCCCAGACCCTCCCTGGTCACCCCAGCTCCTGGCTGCCCTTTGTCCTGCTGCAGTACCCTTTTCTCTAGGTGGCTTTGCAAAGCCCCAAAGTTCAGTTGCTCATAGGGAGGGAAAAATTTCTGTCTTTCTAAAAAGTATTCATCCTGACTTTGGGTGCAAAAGAAGGAAATTATTAATGGCCAGACTTCTGTCCAGCATGCTTAATGACGAGGCACACAGGGCTGGGAAATCTGTGAGCTTAGGAGTCTCCCACTGGCACCTGCCAAGGTGTCAAGAAGGATAGTGATAGGACAGACAGAGAAAATTGTAATATGACAAGGGGATACAATTTTATATTTGCCTCCATGGACAATCCCCTCCCTTGAAAGCTGTATTCACGACTCTTCCAGGACCCAGGTTGGTCAGTTCACCTGGCTCGAGGGGCTGGATAAGGGATATGTACAGCTGGGAATTGCCACATGCATGCCTTGGAGATCCATGGAGGAGAAGCTGTGGGGATAATTCAGAGCTGAGTTATGGCCAGGGCTTCCATTGCAGGACAGACCTGCACTTGCTGTTGAGCAAGGCTGACAAGTGAGACGACTGATTTCTGTACACCCTCCTGGCTCCCTTCCCTCCCGTGGCTTCTCACTATACCTAGCAACTCCTGTATCAGAATAACCTTGCTGCTGACCACGGGATGTGATGCCAGCCTGGGGCTACACGTGGATTTCTGAAGAGCTGTAAACACAGGCTGGTCATTCCAGTATAGAGGCATGCAAGTCATCCAACACCGCCAGCTCCACAGCAAGGCAGCAAATCCTTGAAAAGATAGTTAAAAATATTAATAATTGATGCCACAAAGCTCAGGCAGTGCATTAAGCTACAGGTGACCTGGACTGCAGAAGGTCATTTAACTAGGCAGAAAATAGACAGCAGTAGCATGAACACTGCGAGTGGCTAAATTACAGACCAAGTTGAAGAGTTGGCATGATTGATTAATCTCTATCAGAGCATCAAGAAACCATGAAACAAACAGACACTCTGGTGGGGCTTATCTCCCAAGCGACCAGCAGAAGTGTCAGGTTTGGCTGCTGTTTGTCAGGAGGGCGGTTTGTATGCAGCCAGGGTAGCAGCAGAGTTAGCAGTCCATGCAAAATGCTTTCTAAGGGATATGGATGACAGTGCAGATCAGCGATGGATATGCAGTCTCAGGCCCAGGGGACGGAGCTCTTCCATGACTTTGTGCTGCTCGGGCAGTGCCAGAGCCACTGCATCTTAGCGCCGTGGACACAGATCTGAATTTCTAAAGAACCAGAGGTTTCAATGGGAAGCAAAGGGGAAGCTGCAGTTCCTCAAGGCAGCTTTTTATTAGAATCCTGGTACCTGCTGTCATTCGTGACATATTAAATACCTGAGTAGAAAGAGACTTCTTAATACTTAGAGGAACAGCTAATCTCATGGAGAGCAAGTGAAATTCCCACATGTAAGCCTCTCCTTGTGCTGTGCTGCCCATCCCAGCTCCAGCTGTGCAAGCAGAGCTGCCAGGACCTCTTCTGCAGCTGCTTTCCTTCTGCTGCTAGTAAGCATGCATGTTCTTCTGACGTTGGAGGGCTCACTGATGGAGAAAACCTGGGCTCAGCTTGAATGCTAGATGCCTGCAAGCCCCTAAAGTCCTCGAGCCAGGCAGTGTCGGGGTTCTCCTAAGCAGGATAGACCCTGGATCTCCATGTTGTCTGGGTGCTGGTCAAGTGAAAGGATGGTACAGGCAGATGAAATAGGTGAACGTAGCCAGGCTCAGCTCAGAGCTCTGAGGCCGTCCATGGACCAGAGAGGGGAGGGCCTCCAGGGCACACTGAAGTCCAAAGCATGTGCTGGAGGTTTCTTGAGTGGCCCAGTGGGTCACACTGGACCTTGTCCTGTAGACCTTCTCCAGCCTTAAGGCTACTTGTTCATGACAGTGCCACAGCAATATCACAGCTCTTGATTCTTACCACACCAGCCTAGTGAGAAAAGAGGTCCTGGGAGCAGAACTCAGATTCACGCAGAACAAAGATTTGGGGGAATTTTCTGGATCTGCATGCTAAGCATAGAACAACAATGGCAGAACAAAGGGGTTGAGACCCCCTAGGCTCTGAGGAAGGCACCACTGCTCTGTACAGCCTGGTCCTAATTATTAAGTATTCTGCTTGGATCATCCTTCCTGTGGACTGCCACTGTTCCTAGCCAGTCCCAGAGGGTGACAAGGGATGCTCCTCTACTGAGTTGACAGGAGGAGCTGCAAAGACCCAGGATAGCTCCAGGGACTGTGCAAAGGACAATGGCTCCTATGGTCCACCCTGCTGTGGGGCAGAGGGCTGGGAGGCACAGTGACAGAGACTTGAAGTACTGGCTTCTGCTCTGAGAGGAGTCTTGCTGTAAGGACCTCGCCAGGTAATTTGCCCCAGCAGAACAGGCTCTGTTGGCAAGCTAATGCTGAGTTACAGTGGAATCTCACTTACTTGTGCCATCTAGGTGATCACCTGGTGAGACTGATCACAGTAATGTAAATGGTGTTCAATAGGAAGCTACTGACGGGAAGGCACAAACCTGTGCAGTATTGCACTGCTGTAAGTGCTGTGTCTGTTCTTCCTGATGAGTCAGAACGAGGAAGAAAGCCCCGTAAAACCCCTGCTGCTCCCAAGCCATGGGGATGCCAAGTCACAACCTATGTTTGTATCCTCAGCACATGGTGAAGGTGGGATGCTCCACTCCTCCCCGTCTCAGCTTTGATTTTGCAAGTAGGCACAAAGCTATTCTTTTCCTTCTTACCACCTTATTTTATTTTTTCATGTGGAGGCAAGGCACTTGTACTTTCATTTCTTTGTATGTTCTTAGCCTTGTTCCACTTCTCCAGACCTTTACCTATTTGGCTCTGGCTCCAAGTACCAGCAGTAAAACATATATTTATGGAATAAGGCATTTTAAAATTTGATCTTGCTAATTATTATCTTCATTATGGCTCTGTCCCGAGGGAGCGCTTGAGGTTTTGAGAGCTTTCTAATCAAATTGTTCTAAAGCTCATTTTGAGGTTCATTAAAACATGCAAGGATCTTTCATCTTTATATATCTTTTGAAATTGCTAAAACTCTTAAATAAAATAGCAGTCTCGTGAAAAATGCAGCATGGCACTAAATATACTAGGTAGGACTTCGAAGAAAGGAGTGAAGAGGGTGGTAATTTAAAAGCTTTTATGAAGAAAGTTTTCCAGATTAGTTAAAGAAAATGAAGTGGAAAAAGTTTTTTGGATTCAGTAGAGAGCAAAGTTATCCCCCAGACTAAGGTGAAGAGTGAACCTGTTGGAAATTATCTCAAAAGGCCGGCATAAAACCCTAAGGACAGTTCTATAAAATTACAACTATTTGGCACTGAGTCACCAGTATTGTATCCAGCTTGAGGAGGATCAGCAGTTCATGCAATAGATGGTAAAGGAAAACATACCAGAAAGGAAGGTCAGCTGTACTTACTTCATGTCACCTTCATTCATAAAATGCTGCTTTACCTGCTGGGGGTGGGATGTTGTGAACTTATTTTGCTTCTTTTCAAGTATATTCTGCAGATCACCAGTTTTTTAATAGCATGCATGTCTGTATCCATAAGGGAATCATGACCATATTTTTCCTTTTAATTTACAAGATTGTTTGCACACTGGGATGCCAGATGGCCTGAACTTTAAGTTAGGAGATAATGAAGTCAAATACCAGCCTCCCATCCTGAGAGGAGGAAAGAAAATCCCTCTGAATAGACAGCTTCGTGCTGAGCGCTCGCAAACATCTCCATGAAGGGCTTAAAGCCTCTGCAGGGGCAGGAGTCACACCAGCAGGTTAAAACATCCATCCAGTCCTTCCTTAACAATGACTTCAGGCTATTTCGGAGAATAACAGCTGCAGACCCTCCATGCCTGTGATGGGACATGAAGTCCATTGGGTATGCAATCATGGATTCCCAAATCTTACTGCCAGTCAGTACCTCTCTCTGCCCCTGCACAGTCCTCTTCTCCCACGAGGTGCACAGCCTTCTGTGGCCAAGCTGACCCTGCTCCCTGTGACCTTGCTGCAAAGCTGGAGTAGTTGGAGCAAAAGGTCCCAAAGACTTCTCCCTGCAAGCGTGAATCTCACCATGATGGGCATCTGTTCAAAATGAGATGTTGCCATTCAGATATTGCATCAAGCTAGTTGCAGACAACAGAAAAAGCAAAGAACATCATTTCTAGGGCAGATAACCCTCTTCATGGACGTGTTTGTTTCTACATCCTCAGGAGAAGCCTAGGTGGGTAGGTCAGATATCTGTGCCATCGTCATTTAGAGAGAGAGAGGAATACTTCTCTGTCATTATAGACTGCAGGTTTTCACACACCTGAAACGCTATTTATGTGATTGGTTATAACGCGGTCACCAGCCTCACAAAGATAGAGATCATCTCTGTCCCACTGAGGCAGTCTAGTGTCATCTCCCACAATATAGGTGCCCCTCCAACCAGGGAGTGGAGCCTAATGGAGCTGGATGGTCCAGGCCAGACCATGGTATGGCCAACCTCTGGCAATGGGGAGACGAAGTTCGGTCTCTTGACCCCAAATCGCTGGATTACTTCCCCAAAAACTCTTCATTGCTAGACTTTATGATGCAAATCTCTTCACTGCCTTCAGTGGAGCCTAGTGAAGTATCATTGCAGTACAGAGGGCAGCTGTCTTCAGACCTCTCCTGTGTTTCTTTCCTTTTCTTTCTATATTGCTGCAGTTATGATTCGGTTTTCAGCAGTATTCAGTGCTCTCTATGGGAAAACTATTGGCACTAATTGATAAAATGCTTTCATTTACTTGGTGACAGAATTATTAGAGGCTGATAATTGATGGAATGATATCACACAGCTTTTTTCCGATGATCACATTAATTATATATCCCTCCTGCTTTCTTGTCTACGGCACTGTTGCTTCCATTCATGTTCATTTAACTAGATCGTGCATTTCATTAGAAAACAATAAAGTATGATTATATGTAGGAAGAATCCCAGCCATAAATAGTGGCCTGAGCTTCACAATTTAACATTAGGAAGGCAATAATTTTTTGGAGAGTATTTTGGAGAAGAGGAGTATTTGCTTCATTTGTTCAGTGAGGCTGGTCCAAAGTCCATTGAAGACAGGAAGCCATCCCGTCAATTTGGGGTGATGTGGATCTGCATGTTAATGAGTTCACCACAGCCAAAGGAGTGTCCAGAGGTGTTTCATAGCTTCCCAGATCTTTTTAATGAAGATTAAGTAGAAGTTCAGTCTTGGGAAAACACACTGTGGAACATGAAGAATTTATTATAGGGGCCATGACTTCGGGAAAAGAGATTGTGTGAGGGTTGTGAGAGCACTTCGGTCTGTTAGTAGAGTTCTTAGATAACAGCTGTTATCTGGAAAACAGATTTCAGTGCCTGAGCTGAGACTGCAGAAAGAGAAAATTACTGCCATGTTGTTAATTACAAGCTTTGTCCCAGAACTCATTTCATTCGTGAGTGTAAAGTGTCACAGCTAGGATGTGGTCCACCCCTGCTCTGCTGATTCCTGTGCCATTGAAAGGTCCACATTACCAATGACCAGGTCAGAGTGAATAGGAGACACGTTCTTGGCTTTGCCACATGCGCTCAGAGACACAGATCCCTGTGTATAGGCAAACTGCGGGACTCTCAGCTCCTCCTCTGCTGCTACTCCTTCTTTCCAGACTGCAGAAAGAAACCAAAGGCCTTCACCATGGTATGGCAGTGGAGGCACAGGGTGGTCCTGCTCCGAATTGCAGCGTGTCCAGCAGCTGTCACTCATTCCATGGATTTCTGCCCCACTGGTCCCTTAGGACAACACATCCCATCACTCACTCATTTTGTTAGGCATGAAAAAGAAGACGTGTTCCTATGGAGAAGGGCAGTCTTGAGGGATTTTGGTGCTTTCTGATACATCCAGATCCCTAGAACAACAGGAAAGCTTTTAACTGACATGAGGAGACTGTACAAACCCAAGGGCATGAGGAGATTGTACAAACTGCACTTCTGGGTTCAAAGCCATTGGAGATGAAGGCTGCAGCAAGAAATTCAGGCTTGGTGTTACCTTTTCAGTACTTTCTGTTATTTTCTGCACCACTTTTTTAGCTAGTTAATTCATTTAAGAAAGAGAACAGACAACGTGGCATATGAAGCTCTTGTCGTTGCTCCTGCAAAGCTACCCTGAACCTTTCTTTTTACTCATTCTGGGCATGTGAGCATACATCCACTTTCATTACTCATGGAGGTCCCATCTTTGGAGGGAAATAACTCCAGCCCAGCAGAATTCGAGCAACTGCTTAGTAAATTGGGTCATTTGTGCAAGAAAGACAGGTGTGTCCTTCTCCACAAGGCAAACATCCTTGTACTGGATTTATGGAGTCACCATATGGTTACAATGCGTAACAAACTGCACATCTCTGCTATGAATGTCTCTAAAAGCGTTTTCAGGCTGGGTGTTAAGGACAGTGCTCTTGACTCCCATGGATTTTGTTGGGAGCAGAGCTCCTCCCCGCACCAACAGGCGCAGTTCTCCCTGCTCCCACCCAGCGTACACTCCACGGAGAGGAGAAAATGCAGCTGCAGACTCTAGTGAAGGAAAGCTCTGCAAATCCCCCCGACTCTTCCTGTCCTCCTGTCTGCCCTCCTCTCTGCTTTCTTGGGATGAGATTGAGAGGTTCACGAAAAGGTGTGCTTTTACTCACAGTTCTTAGAAGGCAATGATTATAGGTTTTATCTGTGATCTTGTCTTTCAGTTAAAAAGAAGGCAAAACTTAATTTCTGTATTTCCTGGTTTGGAAAAATCGAGGCATAAAAGTGTTGAAAGACTTCCTGCATGACCATGAGAAAGACAGTTGGGGAAAAGCCAAGAAGAATGGAGCACAGGTAGTTTTAGGTTACTTCCCAAGGGACTTAGAATTTTTCACACTCAGATGGTGCTAAAAAATAAGGCACGAATTGAGCCTGAGCCCAGCCTTTTTCCATTGCCTCCCATACAAGTATAAAAAGGAAAGAAACACTCAGTCTCTAAGCTACAGAAAGGCCATGGAAGAGCCCTACAAAGGTCAGGGTGACCACTAGTAACTTTAAGGCACAACACAGTGGCTGTAGTTGGTCAGGATCCCACCAGTCTACAGAGGCAGGAAATACAGCTGTGCCATTTCGGTTCACTGGTCAAACTGGAAAGTAATGTACAATTTTTGACAGACAAAATGACTTGTCTGAGCTGCAGAGATTCTTTTTTTTTTCATTTCCATTACACCAAAACAACCAAATTAAGCAAATGTTAAAAATCAAAACACTTAATTCTGAAGATGTCAAGGGAAAATGCTCCTATTGTTCTGAAATTAAAAAAAAAAACCACCTTTTTTTTTATCCCAGGCAGAATAAAATTAATAAATTCACCGTGAGGATAGATGTAGTCAGCCTGAACTTGTGTCATTGGCAAACAAAGTACTTTCTTTTTCTTTTTTTTCCTATTCACCTCAGTTCTATCTTAAACCCTCTCTATCTTGCCTGCACTTCTTAAAATCCCCAGCCCCTCCGGACTCTGAGCTCTGCTGTACACGCTTCCCTCACCCACAGCAAAATCTCAAAGACCCTGCCGTCTCAGCCCGTGACTCCTCTGGGATAACAGAGCTCCTTTTATGCCCGTGGGATGACTGATTAAGCTGTTCCTAGAGGTACTGCACATCATAGGGCATAATCCTGCTCCTGCTTATCAGGGGAAAACAAATTTCCAACTCAGAAAAAGCTGTCAGTGGATGCATGTTTAAATCTCAGGTTTCTTGGAGGGGCAGGAAGACCTGCCTTTGAATTGAGCTGTGGGGGCAGGCTCGTGTAGCAGTTTGCAGGCTGCAGATGCTCCCTCCCAAGCCAAAGAAGACCTGGGCTGGGCTGTGCTGTGCTACAGGGACTGCTTTGCTTCAGCGTTCTCACCATCACGTTCCCCAGGTCTCCAAATCTTTGTAGCACAATGTGGAATAGCCCCATCTATCTAAGTCTCCAAATGCTTGGCAATTTGCTGAGTTTGATAGGCACGTTCACAAACGATTGTAGCATTGCTAATTCATTCACTGCTCGCTGCTGTGCCAAGATTCCTTGCTTCATTAGAGACAAGGAACAAAACATGCTTCCTTATATGCAGTCACTGCAAGCCTCCCTGATTTTGCATGCTCTATCGTATTATGCATGCCATCCTGCTAACTCGATTTAGCAGAAATAAAAAAATTGTACACAGCAGAAGTTAAACCCAAATCCTACTATACAAATCTTCCCTTCTATCTGTAGGGCCTGTTTCCCCTTCAAAAATGCTCTATCATGCATTCCTGCCGTGACCTTTACTAGTTTTAACCACCTTTGCTTCCCTGGAACTGGTTCACTCAGCTTCAGTTATGAATATTCAGCTAATATTTTGCTTCTAACTGTGGTTACAAACCAAAAAAAGTGTTCAGCAGCAGTGGCAGGGATATTTGCTAGTGCTATGCCTTTAAATTATATGTCCATAATCTCTTAAATCTATGCCATTCGAACCAGGTTGTGATGATGTGCGTCAAGGAGAGCTTCTGGAAGTGGCAAAGGTTCCCACGTGTGGATTGGTGATGGGGAGCAGGGGAAAGATAAAAGAAATAAGATTTAGAAAGGTGAAAAATGTGGTGTGTGGTACTGCACGTGCATTCCAAGCAGGGCAGAGCTGCAGGTGGGAGCAGGAGTGGCTGCCATGCCATGCAGAGGGAGCCCAGCTGCCTCGGCAGGAGTGGGCTCACCCTGCTCCCGGCCGCGCTGAAGAGTCTCTTCACTTTGGTTATTCAAACGCCGAGTCTTACCCCTGCAGGGACAGCCTGTGTTTAACGTACAACTGAGTTTGCTCCTCTCTAAATGGTGATCTGCAGTTCCCCCTGCACTCCGTCCTTGCCCCCTTCAATCAGCAAACTCTTTAGGACCAGACACATTCAGCCCCAGCACAAAGGATTATCTAGGGGTACCTATTCACAAGACTAAAGGAATTAAATACATTCATTACTTCTATCAGCAGCATTTTGCTGCTGTTCTGGCGTGGGAGCCAAACATATGGCCTGCCTTGCAATGGGAACAAGGACTCCCCTGACAGTTATCACTGACATATGAGGCAGGACAAACTCTAATTTGCTCTCCCCTGGCAACAGGAGGCATCTGTGATGCTGGGAGCGCTGGGACAGGGCAGGAAAACTGCAAGGTAAAGGGCATTGTAGAGAGGGGAAGGGAAAAATTGTTAATTGAGATTGAAAACGATCCTTTGGCTTAAACTGAAGTAAGGGAAGCTCTAGTTTCAGGTAGAACTGTGGAGGTATTGCTAAAAATGCAGAGAATGACCTAAAAGACAGTGCCTGGAAGAAACCTCCCTCTGAAGGACGAGGTGGGTGAGTGTCTCTTGGCCTCTAAAGGTGGCCATTGATTGAGATTCAAAATGCTAGTTTGAAAAAATGACACAAAAATCCCCTGCATGTGTGAGATGGGGAGGGGTGGTCAGAGGGGACGTTGTCTGTGCAGGGAGGGGGGTGTGTGGAAAAAGCCGGTGTCTTCACAGCAAAGTCCTACTCTGGATCTTTTTTACTGAAACATCGGAGAAATACCAGGGTGTCCGCCCCTGCCAAGGAAGCAAACAGGAGAGGGAGAAAGAAAATCAAAGTGAACTGAGCTCCGCACAGACACAAACAGCCCCAGATGAGCCCCTGCTGATGAGGTCTGTGCTTGAGTGGCCTCCTGCAGCTCCACATCCAGCAAAGGGGAGCAATCAGATTTGGTCAAGGAAGGTCTGAGTGGCAGAGTCCATGTCAGGGTTAACTCTAGCCTTGGCCAGTGCTCGATTTTGTAAAGTATGTTCAGAAACCTGGTGGGCCTTTGGACCAAACGTGCTTCATGTTTCAGCAGAACAGGCCACTTGATGTTCCTTGAAGACTTAGCTTTAATCTTCATTTCAGAATATAACCCTTCCTTTTCATCTGTCAATAGCACAAAGGTCAGGGTCTTGTCAAAGGCTATGGAAATATCCAGCAGAAATGGATCTGGACTGTGTAATATTAAAACCCTTTGTCTGTGATGCATTTGGCTTCTTTACCTGGAAGCAAATCCCTCCTGGACTGTGAGCAAAAAAGAAGTGTCAGGTTGATGGAATTAGCAATGGCTTTATTCAAATTATTTATATAGCATATTCAAGACATGATGTCTCAGAAGAGGTTTCTAGATCTGGGAACAAATGCTTGGTGTCCCAGGGCCAATGTGTGCAGCAGTGAAAGAAAGCCAAAGCTTCAGGAAGAAAGAAGCAAGTCACAGAGCTAAGGCACGGTGGAGCAGAGATTCGTATCAAGAAAATATAGTAGCACTGTGCTGAGAAGCCCTTATGAATAACTTTCCTCCCAGGAATGGCACACATCAATCACACCGATGCTGAGTTTATAGATTGTGTACTGCTCTATCTTTATGTACCAGATTAAACAGTCTGAAGCTGGAGCGGAGGGGAGGCAGGTTCTGATGTTATTTATTGCCTGTATTGCACCAGGTGCTGGTGTCTGTGGGGAGGCAACGGGGCCCTGAGACAGGAGTGGTAGGAACAGGCTTCCTCAGGGCTGTGCGTGGGGCAAAGGGGTGTCCCTGTGAGCAGCTTACCTGCCAAGCATAACATAAGTGACAGCGGGTAGATTTGCAGTCATATGTGTGAATTATTTAGAGCTATTTTGCTGCAGGTACAAACCATGTCTGCTGCACAGATTCAACGTGGACTTTGGTGGACTGAGAGAAGTCTAAAGTGTGCATCCACAGACACGCTGTCCCCACAGGGCTTAGAGATAAGAGACTGAAAGTCCCAAAGTCTACAGAAGAAAATGAGCCACTCCATGTTCTGAACAGTGTGCGTTCACTGTCTGATTCACATTTCATCTTCATCACCTCGGACTGCAAAAGGCTTTAATTACAATCTGTCCCCCTGTGATTGGGATGGTTTAAATGTTGTCACAGTGTAATTATGGCTTGCCCCAATAGAAAATGGAATGGTACTGGCTGGACATAATACTGGGTGGGCTAAGTTTCAGTTGCGCAATGAGGTGTCCTGAGTAGTACAGGAAAAGTCACATCACTTCTGTCCCTTCTTTCCTAACACGTGTAATGGCAAGCTTGATTCTGGACTTTGTATTAGACGGCTCTGAGGGATGTTATCACAGAATCTCCCCTTTTCCAGTTTGAAACCGTTACCCCTTGTTGATTAAAACTCCCCAGGTTCAGTAGTCCAGTCTGTAGGGCTGGTGCAGGGTAGAATGCCAGAGCAGTAGAAATATGAGGAGCAGAAAACAAATTATTCCATCTTTCTGTTATTGCTTATCCCAGCAATAAAACATCAAAAAGTTGTTCTCCAGAACTCATGAAATTTTAAAAGAATTTTTTTTTTTTTCTGTGTAAATCTGCTGAATTTGTGCATATTGTATGTTAATCCTCTTTCTCCAGCCAGCAGGACTGAAACTTTTTATTTGTTAATAAAGCTGGGTTACTCAGGGAGTATATAGAGTCTAGAAGATGGAGTATTAAAAAGCAGCAGGAAATAATGCTGCATTTCAGTGGGTAGAACCATTGGATTCAATACCATTAATTTTTTTTATTGAACTACTGGGCTTTTGGGCTGCAATAGGCAGTGCCACACTCTCTGTACCTGGCAATACCAAACTGGTATTACTTAAAAGCAGAAAAACATTTTAACTAGGTAGTCTCAGAACTGGCCATTACACTTTTTTTTTTATTGAAGCTTATATTTCATCACTCACGAGAGACATGAAAAATCAATTTCACAAGACATATTTTTTAAAGCAACATATAATTGCTTGCAAACAGGGACTAGACCAGAAGTGCCTCCTTCAATTATACAGCAACAGTATTGCAGAATTATAACGCGACGTATATTACTTTCTTGACAAATCAATAAAAAAATAAACAAACAGCAGCAGATTGGTCCCATGCTGATGCCAAGTCCACTCCCAGAAAGAATTTTATAGGCCTTATGAAAACAGAGTTTATATTATGGCATCTTAATTAGAGCAGCACTTCCGATGCTGCTGTGTATTTGTGTAAATTGTTGGTTCCTGCGGATGGGACAGCCAGGCTGGGATCACTGCTTTTACTGGTGCTTGCTATAGCTATAGAGAGCTGCTTTCTCACAATTTTGGCTACTTTGAGAAAAGACGAGACAGGAAAGCAAAGTTGGGAGTGAAGATTAGATGAGAAATGCTGAGATTTTGATGTTTTTCCCTTTCTGAAAACAGAAAAGATATTTTGAAATAGTCACTCTAACCGATAACAGAAATTTGTGACAGATCTTGCAACATTTCCATTTCACTTTCAATCTTTGAAGATATTTATTTCTCTTGTAGTATAAGGGAAATTTTGAAACAAGTATCATTTAGAATGGAAAAAACCCCCCACAGATCCTTTTCAAAATCTGAAAAGAAATTTAAAGAATTTATGATTATTTGCTTTTAAATGTGTGATTCAGATTTGTCAAAATTGTATTTTGTCATAACTGGTTATTTTTTCAAGAAACCATCATTTGCCAGCTCTAGCAAATGATGGGAGAGGAATTTGGAGATCGCTGAACAGTATCACTAAAGTGTTAAAAATTAACAAGATACTATAAGTGTATATGGAATGCTTTATCTGTAATTTGAACCAAAATTTTATAGATCCGTATAAGACTCTGCTAAACTCTGCGGGAAATTAATTGCCATTTCTTAAAAAAATAATATTTCTAGTTCTAGCCCTACAACTACACAGAGATAATATTTTGTTATAGTAGAAAATCGTGATGTGTGGGGTCAGATGAAGAGATGTGTCTATGCCACAACAATAGACGAGCACTTATTTTAGTGCTATGACCACAATGTAGTTCAGAAGAACCGGGCGCCTGAAAAGAGAGAAGACACTCTTTTGGCTAGGTAGTTTGAATGTTTGTCCAGAATAAATATTTTAACTGCAGGCAGCAAGCTAGGATTATTGGCTAAGTTTGTAGAGAGGAAGAAATTGGGAGAGGGCTCTGGAAAGTAGGTAATTTTCATGAACATCAGCGGTTTCTCTTCCCCTGTGGGCTCAGACACTTGCAGAGCAATTCACAGCTGCTGCTCTTGGCTTCCAGCGGTCAGGGTGGGATGTTTTTTTCCTAGGATACAAACAGGTGAATGGGCGTGATCCAGGATGGATCAGCGATGTGACTGGACTGACAATCTGGTGGTGAAGAGTCCTGACCTTTCCTTTGTGTGGCAATAGTCCCAGAAATGTCAAGTCTGTTCCAGAATTTGGAGCTGGGCAGTAATCAGGTTTACTCAGTTCAGCCCATTTTGTCATGAAATTCAGGTTCTCTGTGTTTGGAAAGGGTCATTGGTGGGGTCCCAGTCCAACTTCTTTGCTTGCCCTCATGCTGAAGGCTAGGTCACCTACCCGGAGGGCAGCAGATGCTGAGTGTGCGTTGGTGGCTGTCTGGTAGGGTCACAGAGATTTCCCCAGCAGACAGACTGTGCTGCCCTGGGAGGTCTCAGACAGGTCGGCCTGCGTGGACCATGCAGGGAGAGGACACATGAAGCCGGATGGTCCAGAGAGGGTCCAGGGCCAGCCTGGAAGCATGCAGCCCTGCTGCAAACATGACAGAGCATCGTCGGGACCGTGCACGTCCCCAGGGCACTCCTACATGCCTGTGCCAGTTTTAGCTGTGCTATGGCAGCTATCTAACAGACCTTGTGTCCTTGTTTGGAGTCTGTCTTCCCTTGGCACACCTGAAGCGTAGCTGCTCTGAGGCAGTGGCAGGAATTTTCTCCTGCAAGAACCTTTCCCTTGCAGGGGGGCAGCACGGACACGCCTGTAGTTTCTTTCCTGGTAACAACTGCTTCCCTGTTACTTGAGACAGACCTGTTTGCCAGCAGACTCCTTCAGTCTGTCAACGTCAAGTGATGCTGAAAGCAGCCACCGACCACGCAGCGTCCCTCCTGTACCTGCAGCGTCCATTGGTTTCTGTGGGCACTGGAAATGCTCAGCACTCCTTCACCCAGCGGATCTCAATTTGTCTTCTAGCAACACCCCCCCATCCACCGCGAGCCATCCGGCGGTGATGATAAGAGCCTTCTCCTGAAACTGAGGTTTGCACTGAAGCAGTTGGGTTGCCCTTCTGTAACACCTGTCTGTCTCTCTCCTGTGGTGAAGGTTGTCTTTCAGGCCGGTTGCCGAACAGCCAAGGTGCAGATGTAAATGTACAAATACCTAGACGGGCGGAGTGGAAATCTCACAATATTTGATTAACCTGAATTACTTGCTTTGATAAACAAGTAGGTTTTGAAGATCTCTCCAGGACTGCAAATGATTTTGGCAATTATCTCAGAGAGATAATTACAGATTTCAAAAGAGGATGCTCTAACAGGGATAAGGGAGGATACAAGGTGACCTACTGCAGTAATCCACCATGAAGATTAGGGAGGAAGGCATCAAAAGGAGCTGGGTTTATTGATGCAATTTCTATTAACAGGATTAGTGGTGATAGCAGAGGAAAACTGCCCCAGACGAGACATTTCTGTTCGGAGATCTGAAAACAACGATCACATTCACTATCCTGGAATGACCTGGGTGAGAGGCTGGTATCATCCTTTGGTCCTGCCCCCACCAGAGATTGTGGTGGAGCGCTCCTGCTGAGGACAAGATATTGTGAGCTGTGTTGCAGGCCACTGCTCTTGGTAAAACAGCCAGACCCAGGAGGTATGGGTGTGAATCTTGGCACTGCCACCGTCCCCTTTCCAGCAGGAGGGAGTCTCCCTGGTCCGCTCCTCTTGTCTGCCTCGTTAAGAGGATGCAAAGGTTGGATCCTCTATGGGACAGGTGCTATTTTAGTACGTGTTCTCTAATAGGAGAACAAGAAACATGGAGCAAAGGAGCGGGGGGATTTCAAATTTCTCTAAAACCTTGGCAAAGTCTGGTAGGTTGTACATTGTTTTTCATGGGCAAAAGATCTGGTGTATTTTCAAATGCTCAGTATCTGGGTTTTAATGAAAAAAAAACCCACAAACAAACCAAAACCCAAATCCAGAATGAGAAAGAAAGTCTTTCTCCAGTTCACATTCATCTAGTCAAATTTTGATTTTACTTCTCATTTGGTTGGACAACTATTTACAGCGATTTATGGGATGGGAAGGCTTCTTGCCTATTTCTGTTCTTCTTGTCCTGCCAATACTGTGGTCAGAGGGAGTCTTCATCCCAGCAAAATGGCAGAGTCTGCAGCGGCTCTCCCTGCCCGTGTCTAAAGGTGGTGTTTCCATCACCTGTTTCAGTGGCCTAAAGACTTCGATAACTCCAGGGATCTACTAAAGCAAATGGGGAAACACAAGCAAGTTGTCTTAAATTCATTTTGCGCTGGCAGTATGCATATGGGAGTCCAAGGTGCCATGAGATGTTTTGGCTCCTGCTTCATATGGAAGAGATGCTGCGAACACATTTTTATAACGGAGCTTGCTATGAAATGACTGAGAAATACCGGTTCAATTGGATTCCCAGACTCCCCCTTCCCAGGCCAGCTTCTGGAGTTGGTGTGTGCTTGTTTACCCTTCTAGAGAGCTAGGACTTCTTTAAAAAGCTTGATTATTATTTTTTTTTTAACTTAGGAGAGAAAACCTAAGAAATATAAAATCCTCTTGACTTCTCAAGCCATTGTGTCGGGAAAAAAAAAGATTGCCTAGTTGGGGATTCCAGGATGGGGATTTCTGACAACTTGGAGATATTTTTTTAGCTGTTCATGCTGCATATTCTCCAGTTTTAAAAAACTTGTCTGATTTCTCTGCTAACGAAGTGGGGTTTGAATTTAGAGGTCTTCTTGTTGTTCTCCCATTGCGAACAGTGGAAAGCAGCAGGCAGGTGACAGACAGGCCAGTGCTGCAAGCTGTCATGTTGTCATTCCCATCTCTAATTTGGGGATGGTCTCACTGGCCTTCTGTGGAACCTGGAGCCTGGCCACTGCCCCTGCTGCCAGGTGCCCTGGGCCTGGGCATCCCAAAGCAAAGCCCAGGAGACCCACCCCATCTCCCCAGGCGCTGTGCCCAGAGCACACCCCCACGGGCGCACACCAGTACACGGGGCAGAGACCCATCTAGTTTCCCATGTACATCCTTGTTCTTCCTTCTCCCATGCCTCCATGGGGATGCCAGGCTGCCTCCTCTCTGGGGGTGCTGCATGGTGCTCCCCCCAAGCAATGGTCCAGCTTCTGCCCCCTGCCCCCTCCTGAGGTCTGTTTGCGTAAAAATCTGCAATTTGCCAGGCCTAAATGAGTTCAACTGAGTGCCCAAGGTTGTTAATAATACGTTTGTTTGAACAGCTTTGACGCTTCTGCATACGTAAGCTTTCTTTATTCCTATGCCGGGTTATTCTCAAAAAGCAACAACTACCGTTATCAGAACTCTTGCCATGAGATTTATGAAGTGTCACATACCAAACAAAGTACAGTGGAGTATCCACCATCCCTTGGCTTTCTGATGCATACGTAATACTCAAAACTCCCACAAGAAATGGATGGAACTGTCATTTTTTTCAGTCTAAGATAGCTAAATTTTTACCACTAATTGCATTTTTGTTGCCCTAGAATACTTGAAACCATGTGATAAAACACATGAATCATCCTTGATTTTGGGTTTGGACCCCCAAAGCAACCATTGGTTCGGAGTGAGAGGGATATAATGTTGTGCTCAGAGTCTCTGATTAAATTTCCAGATTGCAGAGCTGAAATGTAAATGATAGATGGTGGCATGTAAAGGTGTCACAGTGGCAGATGGTCAATACATTTCCAGAATAGCTTTATGCGGAGGGAAAATCTAATTTTCAACCAGCCAAGATTTTCAGAAATTGAAAAAAGTATTCTTGAAAATTATTTGGATTTCAATTTTCTTTTTTTCCCCCCCTAATATTTCCTGAAGGAAAACTTGGCTTCTGCAAGAAAAAGAATATCTCTTTCAGCCTGCTTTCCCTGTGATACGGTATTCTGGCTTGGACACTTTGGCCAATCAGACACAGATAATTCTGTCAAGTTAAAAATTGACATAAAATTTGCCCCCCAAATTCATATTTTCAATAAAGTGTTCATTTGATGCAATACAAAAAGACAGATCAGTTCACTTCTTAAAAATGTCACCAATATCAACAAAACAAAGAGTCTTTGAGTTAAATAACCTGAGAAACAAGCAAATTCAGGGTTTGAACACACGTGCTCTCTCCCAGTCAAGGGCACTGAGCCCCCAGCAGGGGAGGAGTTACTCCATTTGTTGTCTCTGGACAGCTGCAAGGTGTATTTCACCATGATCTGGGATCTGTGAGTGTTGACCGTACAGGCAACAACCTGCTCGTTGCTCCTGGATCGTCTGGTGTTCTGTATGAATTCTGGGGCCAATATTGAGCAGAAGCGAAATCTGTTCCTGTTCTACAATTTCCCAAGGGAAATTTCAGCCCTTGCTGGGCATCAAAGTAGAATCAGAAGGAATGAACAGCAAAATCTTTTGGAATTAGGGATCATAAAACCCATGGATTTGTTATGTGATCCCATCCCCCAGCAGAAGCAGTGTCCAGAGACCTTTCGCGTTAGTGCCTCGTGTGTGATGAGTTCCGGATCTTACTGTTGCAGGCAGATGTGAGATATTTTGGTGCAGGGGTCTCGCAGGTGCTCAGGATGCAGAAATGGTACTTGCAGGATCTTACACTCATGATAACATTTCCCATCCTGAAGGTCACTGAGGACCAAGAAAGTCATAGAAATCATCAACAGAGAAAGCGTGGCAGAGACAGCTTCTCCCCAACTCTCTCTGGGAGGCACTGGTTGGCAATCACAGGCAAACTAACCTACTTCAGCAGCATGCAGGGCAAGTGGCCTCCTAGGCAACTTTCTGGCCCCTTGGCAGCACATTCAGGAATCAGAGCTCATGGTCCACAAGCTTCTCATTGTCTGGAGAGTTGGTTTTAAGTTTTTAGACCTGTCAGGGTGAAGTGCTGATGGTGGAAATGGGAATGTGCCTAAGATACGCCTACAGAACATGAAATGAGGAGCTCAAATCAACTCTAAGGAGAGATGTCTGTTGATTCCTCCCATGCTCAGAAATGGGTGGTAACTTGGGTGCTCCCCAGCTCCAGAAGCTCCAGGACAAGTTAGAAGAGCAGTAGGGTATTTGGCTCAGGGTTCTTTATAAGCAGTCTCAAGTGACAAAGAGCCAGTAAGAGCCATGTGGCATGAAGAAAAGAAGGTGCAGGAAGGGGTTTCAGTGGCAACTCATGATCTGGTGACGGAGGCTGCCAAGACACTGGTCTGAAGCCTCCTGCTTGGGAAGGACTTGCTGGAGCCTGGCCAGCCTCCAATAGCCAGCATAGATGAGAGCAGCACATCTTCAGAGCTTCAGTACTCACCATGTTCTGTCCTAAAGGATCTGCTAATGAGCCTCTCCTTAATTACTTCCTCTTGAACAAAAAGTGAGAGACTCAAGCATATAAAATGCCTCCATGTATGTGACCAACTCATCAGTTCAGCAGATGGAGACTTTAACCTATTCCGGTATCGAGACGAGCTGCAGGATGAATTTCCCCTTGAGCAGCAAACCAATGTCACAATAAAACAGAAGTGCTGTGAACCTCACACCCGCCCCATCTCTTTCACCTGCTACCTGGCCCAGATTAGGAGAGCAGTAGTTAAAAATAGTCCCATTGCAGAAGCTGTGGGAGACCACCTGGCTTCAGTGCAGAGCAGGCTCACACCTCACAGTGTCATCTTCTCACCCCAGTTACCTTGCTGGCCTCCCACACCCATCCCCAGACCCAGCACAGCGCTGGATCCCTCATGCTGATGTGAAACACGATGAATAATTGATGATCTAGTTTGCTGACTGAACTGAAAAACGTGGTTTTTGGGTCAATCCAAAATGAAATGCTTCTTTTTTTTTTTATCCCCCCCAATCCAAGATCTGAAAAAGAAACACACAGTCAAGCACATTTTAAGAGGGAATTAAGCGTTTTGTTTGGAAGTTTAGTTAAAGCTCTTTCCTGTGTCCTCTTCGGTCAAAAGAGGCAGAGAAGAAACAAGGGGAGAATAACAAGAGATAGGAAATAAACAGATTATGTCCCTGAAACCTCTGGTTCCATGCTTGGCTACCCACAGACTGGGTTTATGCTATGTGACCTTATCAGCTATGCAGTGTCCTAGAAAACTGTGAGGCAAAACTGAGCTACAACGACATCCTGCGTGTTGGCTTAAAGATCCTTGCAAAGTCTTGTGAGAGTGACCTTACCTGCTGTGGGGAACATGGTATCATTAGCCGGGAGATGAAAGAAGACACATTAAAAAAGAAAAAAAAAGAATGTAGAGAAAAACCTGCAAAACCGCAAGGGTCCGCCAGAAACGGACAGACAGCAGGAGCTTTGGGATATCTCCAGGGCTGCTGATGGCACAACGGACCAAACTGTGCTGAGGAAAACCTCTGTTTGCCCTCCTGATTTTCAGACTATTTCCAAAAGATTAAAAAAAAAAAAAAAAAAAAAGAGTGTTTCCAAAAACTCAGACTATTTCCAAAGATAAGGAAAAAGAGATGTCTTGAAGGTGGCACCCTCTGTCACACCTGCAGGGATAAGGAGGAAGAAGCAGTATGTCAAGGACCCTTTGTATCTCTACTTAGGGTGTCCTGAATCAGCAAGTAGCTACGTGAATGGCCCCAAGGAAAATTCAGAACTCCCACCCCTGCTGGTTCACAGAGGAAGACGGTGTCACCGCTCTGCTGGTGTTTGTGTGCTGGTCCCAGCTCGCTGTGACTGGTCTGCTTCCCATTGAACGGCTCAGAAATGGGGGAAGCAAGAGGGGAAGATAATAGGAAATGTAGATTCCCATTGAACAGCTGAAAATGAGAGATTTTTGTTTGACAGCCATTTTCTGGGCAAAAAAGTAAATATCCCTTTTTGTCAGAAAACTGAAATTGGCAATAAGAAAACATTTTAAGGAGGAAAATACGTCATCACTATTCATGATCCCACCTTGCTGCTTTGCTCGCACCGTGTTTTACAAGGCCAAAGGAGCAAGTCCCAGCGTGACGTGCCTTTCTGCAGGATGCTAAGACCCGGATCTGCTGTCCTGTTTCTTCAGTGCCATTACCAGCCCATCCACTGCTTTGTTCAGTTCCCCCTGTGTTGCACTGGTCAAAGGCAGCACAAGAGGCTCCTTGTAGGTAATGCAGGACCTCTTGTTCCCTCAGGCTACCAGACAGCATTAGCTGGGAGGGAGGTCACAGTGGTCCACCTCTCTTGACTGACTGTGCGAAGGACCCACGCACACGCAGTTCCCCTCAAGGATTTTTCAAGCGATGAAAGCGTATTACTCGCTTCTGAGAAAAATGCTTGAATGGTGAGGCCACATCTGGAGTGCTGGGTCCAGTTCTGGGCTCCCCGGTTCAAGAAGGACAGGGAACTGCTGGAGAGGGGACACCAAAGGGCTACCAAGAGGATGAGGGGACGGGAACACCTCTCTTATGAAGAAAGGCTGAGGGATTCGGGTCTCTTCAGTCTGGAAAAAAGAAGACTGAGGGGGGATATTATTAATACTTATAAATACTTCAAGGGTGAGTGTCAGGAGGATGGGGCCAGGCTCTTTTCAGTGGTGCCCAGGGACAGGACAAGGGGCAACGGGCACAAACTGGAACATGGGAAGTTCCATCTCAACATGAGGAGGAACTTCTTTCCTGTGAGGGTGGCAGAGCCCTGACACAGGCTGCCCAGAGAGGTGGTGGAGTCTCCGTCTCTGGAGACATTCCAAACCCGCCTGGACGTGTTCCTGTGCCACCTGCTGTGGGTGACCCTGCTCTGGCAGGGGGGTGGGCTGGGTGATCTCCAGAGGTCCCTTCCAACCCCCGCCATTTTGTGGTTCTGTGAAAATGATGTGCTTGTCGCTCCCTGAAACAATACTGACTCTAAGTTCAGATAAGATGTGAACTCAGAATTAAAGGCAATAAAAATAAAGTAAAATAAAGCACAATACTTTTACAACTAATACAAAAAGAGGATTTACAAAACAGAGTGTGCTATTATCTATATTACATTACTGAGACTCCTGCAGAGTTTAGTGCTGCACAAATCTATCATGAAAGGCCTGCTTGATTTTAGACCTAAAGCTTCCTGCTGCATAAGAACCTGGGATTATTGACCCCTGAATCATGCTATAATGGCATAAATATTGACAATCATTGAGGTAAACATCAAGGTTTATTGACCAAGGTGCAGTAGCTATCCAGGTTTACAGAACGAGAAGGAATAGCAAATCATGTTTCATGAGACAGGCTGTCGATACAGGCTTTTATCACTTGCCCAAGCTGGAAATGTCTGCCCTGAGATTTCATGGGCAGAGAGCTCATCCCTGCTCCTGGGGTAGTGCGCTCCCAGGAGGAGCTGCGCCAGCCCCAGCTTGGCCCATTCCCCCTCACTGACTCACGAAAACACCTGGGGATGATGCATTTTTATTAGGATAGCCAAGGTAAAAGACTTTCCAAGGAAATTATTCCGTCGACCATTTCTATGCAAGCCACCTAATGCAGCGTGGCAGAGAGCGGAAAAGACTCAGGACTGAAAAAAGATAAGTCATGCGCATTCGAACTCCTGCACATGTGCACACTATGATTAAAATGGCAATTAGGAAAACCAGAGTGGTGGGTTTTATTAGCCCATCAGCCTGCATTCCATGATATATGTATGCTTTTCAAATATGGTGTGTGTCCATTCACATATCTGTTTATACACTACTTCAGGAAGCTTATGTAAGCTCCGCTTCACCCTTTACTTGTGCGTACACATGGGAAATATTTCTGGGTCATAATCTGTTATCTTTCAGAGCACAAGCCAACTACCAATAACTGCTGCAGTTCAGAGAGAACATTTTCCCCAGGCACTTTATTTGATAATTATCCACCCTGGGGTTCCTCATCTGTTACTGGCCCCAGTTTGGAGCAGAAGCCAAGCTGGAGGGAGCCCTGTTGTGATCAGGTCTGGTGATTTCAGTTATTGTAGGTCCTACATGATTACCTTTCCTGAAGCCTTTTCTCTTCTGAGGAGACTGACAGATGTTCTCGCTTGCCACCATGACTCTTTCCAGGCAGTCCTGAGTCAAGCTTTTCCCATTCTAACAGGATGACTTAGTTCGGACTGTGCCTCGGCACCTCCTGCACCCCTCAGCCATTCACATGTGCTTCCTGCATAGCAAAGTATCAGTCTCCTGAGAGTTTCTTGTTTCACTGGCAATTTTTCCTTTCTAGAGAGGTGGAACTGAACTCAAATGTGAGGACATACAGCAAACAAGATCTCCTATTTTGCATAGCAGTTTTCCCTCTGTCACCCAATATTGGAGCTACCTGAACACATGCATAACTATATGAGATTCATAGTGGTGGAAACTCTCGCAAAGTCAGATATTTCATTTCCACCCACGGACTCTGATGATGGACCAGTCACTATGGAAACCCTCCCAGCCTCCTTCCTTCACCTTCTATTATAGATTGTCACTATCTATTTGCCACCAGTGGCAGACAGCCTATGCAGAGATATTCAAGAAGATGACCTAGGAGCTCTGGGGCTGCTAAAGGAAGAAAATAGAGGACACTAACATGCCTGGCTTCCCGACGCAGCTCCGCTATCTTACTGATACTCGTTGCACACATCCATCCTCATTTCAAGAGAAAAACTTCTCCTGGATTAATGCAAATTCAGGGAGGGCAATGAATATTCAACAACCTCCAAAAAGGAAAGAGGGAAACACAATGAAATTTCAGACTGAATATTAAGCAATAATTCCTATTAATTAAAATTAGACTTCAAGGATTTGAGCAGAGATCGCAGTCAGCAGTAGTTAGATGAAACCGAATGAATATTTAGCATCTTTTATTCCTAGGATTCAAATTCTCACTGAGCTGTGTAATATTCTGACTCTATGCTGTCCAGAGTAGTAGTTTGAATTTGAAATATATTATGAGACTCATACAGGAAGTGGCAGAAACAGTCTCATTATTGCTGAAACATATCTTGGCAGATAAACTGCTTTGATGCAGCAAAGTCTCAGAATTGTTTGATTATTAGTTTTTAGAATGTTTTGCGTTTAGTTTTGTTCATTGTCCACATTCTTTTTTTTCTGTTGAGGTGCCATAGACACTAATTTTGCAAATGACTGGGCTTTTCACAAAATTTGTTGTTTGTAATGGTTCGTATGGTTTGACAGCATAAAGGCTCTTTCTTAAAGGTAGGATTTGGCTCAGGAAAGTGCTGGATTGTATTTAAGCACATGCTTAAGTACCAGGCTGAAAAAGGACCCCAAAAGCAAGAAACTAGCAAATCCTCATCAGCATCAAGTCAAATGGGCTTGAGCCACAGGGTTCATTCCTGGTGGCTCTGAGCATCAGCATGTGTTGAGCTCAAATGCAATCTCAGCTTCAGAACTTTGGTGTACATTACTATTGCTACTGCTATTGCTATTGCTATTGCTGTTGCAGTTGTTATTGCTATTGCTATTAACATTAACATTGATATTAACATTAACATTATTTTATTTATTTACTTTTTTATGCCTTCTCCACATGCATTGTTATTATTATTCCCCACACTTGTTACTAAGTCTGATATGAAATCTTTCTGTTACCAATTACGTAATGTCTAGGACAGACCCTGTAGCGTTGAAATTTCTTCTTCAGCCAATATTAATGCATTTTTAGAAAACAGAAATTCTGCATTACAGTAGATCATGCCTTTCCTAACTACATTGGTGACTTTGCATACAGAAGTTTCTTTATCCTTTAGTCAGCCCAGAAGCCTGGAGGTCCAGTTTGCCGTTGCAGTTGTTCATCTCATAGAAAGTAATAAAATATTCATTGTTTCCTTGTTCTTGCTATAATTTTTTTGGATGTTCACATTTGCCCTGCAGCCACCATGAAGTATAGCTCTAAGTTCACTGCAAGGACCCAGTGGGATATGTCCTAGAACTGAAAGGATTTAAGCAAAACACATTTAGATAGTTCATTGGGTACCTATCTCATAATCTTGAGATGGTAAGACATGGGCCAGTGCATTCCTTACTCCCATGAACCATATAATGAAGCATAAGTGAGACACAAGTGGAGCATTAAAGCTTCTGTTGAACTGGACTCATCTCGAAGGATGCAGATATCAGATCTCAGCTTCTTCCAACATTTTAAACTTGATCTATTAGGTCTGTGATCCCACCTCGGTGCTGGATGGCAGCCATTAGGGACAGATGACAGTTGAACATGCCATAGAGTAAAAGAAGAATTAATCAGTCAGCTAAACCTCCTTGCATATTTCTCTTTTTCTTAAATGTCACCAAACTAGATCTCAAACACGGTATTAATGCAATGGCCTGGTGCTGAGTTTACATTTACTGCCATCAGAACAGTCACGGTTAACTCCATCTCAGCCACATGGCACACGGGGAACCCTTAGCACAGGGCACTGTGGCTTCTGTGCAAACAAAATGCAGAATACCTGCCTCAAGGCGTCTGGCCTCAGCCCACTCTTGGCTTTGAAAATCTGTCTGACACAACTGTTTTGACAAGTTAGTTATAACGGATTAATTAGCATTCTAGGGGTAATGCAGGGTCGCTCTCTTGCAGTGAAAGGTTCTGACTTCCTCCTCACTGAATTAATCCTTTTATTCTCAGGTTTGGACTTGCTCACTCTGTGGAATGACCCCAGATCTATTCAAGGGCTTTCATTAAACACACACAAATCCTCCTTGAAAAATTGCTATTCCTGTGGTGAGCAATACTCAAATGTTGCAGCTCTGCTTAACCAGTTCGTGGGCCCCCCCCAGGGGCCACGCATTTCCAGTGACAGAAAGTCCTATGTTTAAGTGTTCTCATTCAGAGGAATCAGTAACCTACCAAGCAGTAACTGCAGCAAAGGGCCCTGCTGTCACCGCTTGCTAAAAGCTGCACATCCATCCCCTGAACTTGTCTGCTGCAACTCCCACTCACAGGCTACAAAGACAAGCATCTTGAAAGCTTTTGTGAGCTGGTTAAGATCAAAGAAATTTGGTTGCATAAATCATAATATTTCTGGAATACTAAACTGGAATAAAGGGAAGCTAGCATCGCAAATGGAGGGAAATGTAAATAAGGAATGTTGAATGATCTCCCTTAATGGACCCGTCTCAAGCTCGCCAACCTCAGCCACCGAACCATGCTGGCAAGGACTGTTCCCACTTCTGACACGGATGAGAGGCAGTGAGGGTGCAGTGCTGAGGTGGATTCCTGCTTACTGGGGTTCCAAGTGTGTTTGCAGAGTGCTCTTCATCCCCTGGTAAGAGTGAGCTGTGCATTAACACACTGGATGTTCTTGCGGAGAAGGTGACCCTGTTGCAGAGCCCGTGGGCTTGTTGCTTAACGCGTTGACTGTTATCCCAAATCCCCGAAGGTGTTTACTGTAGCAGACGAAAGAAATACAGAGCCCCTGATTCAAGGTGGAGCTGGAAGCCAGCCCCGGCTGGAGCGGTTAGTGCTGTGGTGTTGTGTGAGTTAAAGGACCACGCAGGTGTAACACTGCCCACAGCTGCAACCAGGTCTCTGGGGTCTGGTAACCTGCACAAGCTGCTCGAGATGAGCTCTGCTTTCTCCTGCCAGCCAGACAATAGTATTTTCTCAGACTGGAGACTGACTAGAAGGTGGATTTACAGAAAGGGATGTGGGAGTCCTTGTGGGCAACAAGTTAAATGTGAGCCAACGTTGTGCCCTTGCAGTAAAGAAAACCAATGGCATCTTGGACAGGATTAGGCAGAGTACTGCCAGCAAGTTGAGGGAGGTGATCCTCCCCTTATCGTAGCCCCAACAATAAACATCCGTAGTGCTGGGTCCAGTAACAGACTCCCCAGTAGAAGATAGGCAGGGATATCCTGGAGCAACTCCAGAGCAAGGCAACGAAGGTGCTTAAAGGACTGGAGTATCTGTGGCATGGGGAGAGGCTGAAAGACCTGGGAGTGTTCAGGCTGGAGAAGAGAAGTCTCAGGGGCATCTTATCAATGTGTATCCATGCCTGATGGGAGGGTATAAAGAAGACACAGCCAGACGACTCTCTCTGTTATACGGTGACAGGACAAAAGGAAATGGACACAAACCAAAATACAGGAAATTCCATTTAGAAATAAGAAAAGACTTTTTCTACTCTAAGTGTGATCAAACAGTGCAACAGGTTGCCAGAGAGGTTGTGGAATCTCCATCCTTAGAGGTATTGAAAACCCAGCTGGACATGGTCCTGGGCACCCTGCTACAGCTGACCCTGCTTTGAGAAGGGGGTTGGGGCTGGAAGGCAGAGGTGCCTCCAGCTTCAGCAATTCTGTGGTTCTGTGATGCTTCTAACATTGCTATTTAGGCTGCTGTTTTGTAGGGCAGTGGCTGACATTAAAGGTTCTCATCTTATCTAAAGCTTTGTGCTTCCAGTAAGATAAACCTAACCCCACGCTAGGACAAATGTCCTGGCCCAATGGAAAACAGCTGCCCGTTAAATCCTCAGTGCTAGGCTTCATAAGTCTTTGGAATGGGTATGAGTTCACCAGCATGGTCTAACTGTGTGGCGTCCATTTCTGACCATAGTAGATAACAATAGTGTCATTTCTACAAGACTTGAAAACAAATAATTAACTGAAGAGCTCTGAGCTCTCTTAGATTGGCATTTCAAGTAGGTAATAGAGAGGTCATGGAGCTGAGCAGCAGGTTACAAGCAAAAACCCTGTATTATTAATCCCAGATGTATCACTGATGATTTACCTGTCAAATCACTTCATATTACTATTTTGAATACCTCTTGTAAGCTGGAAATGCCCCAAGCAAAGCCAAGTCGCTAACTTGTACATAATAAAAAAACCCATATTTTTGAAAAATCAGTGTTCTGCTTAAGAAATGAGTCTGCTTTATATTAAGTCTATCCATAAATAGACCAAAAGAATTATCCTGAGCACACAGACACTGGTGTGCAGGTGTCAGCTGAAACCATGGATTTCTGTTATAAAATAGCGCCTCTTCCTCCAGCTTATCTAATTGTTTGTATGAAATAAGTTTACCCCTCATTCCCTGCAGAACCACACTTTCTCTGCACATTTCTATGAGATCCAGTCAGACTAAACTCTGTCCTTCTCTGAACTGGTCCAGAAATACTTCTGTGGCAGGACAAAACCAAGAGCTTCAGGACGGAGAACATGGTGGACAGGTGGTTGGTACCAGCCAGGGCTCCTGTTGTATCTAGGAGGTGTGACCACACTTCAGCAAGCACCTGCTAAGGGAAAACATCTTAAATGCTTCCAGCAATGCAGCCCGACCAGCAGCCTTCCTCCCGGCTTGGAGTAGCTGTGCTTGAACCTACAGGACTGAAACTCCATGTTCTCTGCAGAAGGTGAACGCCCTCGCCACAAGGCTCGAAAAATGGTCTCTGCTCAAGTCTCAGCTCTCTCCTTCCCTCTGATTTTTGACGAGAAATTCCATCTAGGTGCCAAGACATGTTTCCCTATTAAGAATGTGTTGACACTGGTACATTCCCACAAGCAGCATTAGTTTGAAGACATCTATGTTTTTTGAGGAAAAGCTGTTTCTGGGAAGGCTGCTTCCCTGCTGTGATCCTGCACTGTTCTGTGAGCCATCTGGGTGACATTTCCTCCCACGTCCTGGGCCAGCACCAGTCCTTTCCTCCACTTACCTCTACCTCCAGCACATGGTCTCTGCACCCATCTCTAGCCAGAAGGTGCTTTGCTCTGCAACGTGCCACCAGTGGTCCTGCTCCCTTGTCAGGGCATGCAGAAAGGCGTAAGGTGGTGTGTGGCCTGACCCCGTTGGATCAGGGCTTCTATTTAATTTGTCTTCCACGGCCTCACTGCTAACTATCTGCATACAAAGATTCATTAATAGATTAACACGTGATTTGCCCACATTAGGGAAATGAGAACAGAATTGCTATCTGTCCATTACATTTGCATAGGCCCCGAGATCATTTTACAATCAATTGAAATTCCTACTGAGGACATGTACGGGCCTGCAGAAATGCAAATGCATTCCCTTTTCTTTTGCACAGGGATGACTTTTTGAACTCAAAGCTTCCTAGAGCAAATATCAGTACTGTTACAATTAGACACCCCAGCAGAACTCTCTGAATGGGGTAAGAGGAGCTGGGAAGTGAGGATCACCTGTTGTCTCTGGTAGAAGGGCAGAAAACAGTTAAAAACTGCCGAACCTAAAAAAAGAGAACAGGAAAACAAAACACCCCTGGCAGTGTCCAAACTGCCCATTGACAGGTTGCACCCTGCTTGAGTCTTGAGGGATCTTGCCAGCAAAAGCTTCACAACTTTATTGTCCCCATGAGCACTTTGCACAAGACCACGCTCCGCGGCAGCAGTCAGTGGAGCAAAATCCCGCTTCAATTCCACCATCAGAAAGGAAAGAAAAAGTGAGAACCAAGGAGCCAGTCTGGCTTCAGAGGGACAGACTGAAAGATTCAAACATATTTAAAGTAATAACACCTGAAAAAGATGAGAGGGAGAAATCACACTTCTGCTCTGAACACACTTTGCACAGGGAGGGCTGCAGCAATTTAAATTCATCCACAGTGTGCTGCAACATTGTTGATCCAAACAGACATGTTTCACATGCTCAAACATGTTAAGGCTGCTTCAAGACTAATTTATTCATGCTGGTCTGGAGAACCATCTTTAGGACTTGGCATGGGCAGCACGGTCCAGTCTCTTGATATAGTGCAGGCCTCAAGACTGTGCAGGTTCTTCTGTTCTCTCATTGCAGGCAAATCTCAGCATGCTTTTGTCAAAGTTTGGGCACCCAACCTAAGAGCCTAGGCTCCCCATGTTCAGTGAATGTATCATGGAGACAGAGGCACTGCCAGATGGTCATTCACCCCACCTAACTCCACCAACGTATACACCACTCTCAGGGAATCTGATAGTCATAATTTTTAAGCCACTGCTGTGATTTTGAGGATATATTTCCTGCTATTTAAATGTCAAGCAATAGTTTTCAGATAGCTGGTTTATGCATGAGTCATGTTCTTTTCCACTTCAGGGATGCAGAGGCAGGTTACACCAGGACTGGAAAAAAGCGCTACCAAATGCTCTGTCCAAACATGCAAGGTGATTATAATTTGGAAGAGAAAGAAGGAGACAAAAACTCCTGCAGCTCACAGAGTCTCCCTCAGGGAGCATCAGAAGACACCAGGCTGTTGGGTTTTGCATTTGAAATCACGGGGTCCCTTCCAGTGCAATTAATGTAGTGGAGAGATAGGCAATGAACCACTAAGGCAATAAGACTCAGAGGGAAGTCCTTTGTGTTTTGAGCTCAGGGAGGAACATGTCCTTGCTCAAGCAGTAACAAGTTGCAAGCAAAAATTCACTGCTGTGCCAGCTGGATACCATGAGCATCAGACCTTCTGCAGTGGGAGACATGAGGGCAATATTATCAGGAGAGCTTCCCCTTCTTTCAAGGATAAAAGCAATAGAATAGGTTGCTACAAGCTGTACAGTTAATTATTTTGCATATGTCTGACAAGCTTTTTTCATGAGCTGGGAAGGCTTTTGACATCTTCCAGAATCAAGGCCAAGATGTGAGTTACAAAAGGACAATTCTCCACCCCAAAGCAATCCTTTAAAAGAAAATTATTTGAGCGGGCACCGAGGCCTTGGTGGGCTGTGGGAGTAGGACAGGGCTCTTTTCTGCAGGGTCGTGTGTGTGGTGAGGTCTGGCCCAAGGTGATTTTGTGATCTGACATTAGCATGGGATTCCCATGGGCTGTGCAGGGATGTTTGTTCAGGCTCAGCTTGCTGTAGCAGGGAGTGGTAAAAAACAGTTCTTAGTGTCATGGACAGAGAGGGCTTTCAATACTATGCTGATTGGCCCTTTACATCTATAAAAGATGTTTTTCCGTTTCTCTAGCGTCATTTAAACCAATGATTCAGTGTGTTCCTCCCTACCAAACCCACACAGACTGTACCACTAGCTTATTATCCGCCTCAATAAGTTGTTTTTGATCGACATTGATTTGTGTTTGACAGAATTGTCACCTACAGTATTGTTCACCAAGTTATTTTCTTTAGATATTAGTGATGGACTTGATCTTATTTCTTTCATCAATTAGCAAGGCCTCAATATTAAACATGGTGTTCTGTTGTTTCCTAAAGTCTTGTCTTTGTCTTTCATAACTGGTTCTCATCCCTCTGTTCCCACCTGAGCTGATGGCCAGTAAATCCAGCATTCAGCCTCTCCTTTCCACTGTTTTGGGGTTCATTTCCCCCTTCTCATCAGCAATAGGCTTCCCCTTCCCTAAGTCCAGGTTGTTTAAAGTGGATCTTCGGGCTGTACAAAGGGTCACTTTTTCCTTTTCCCAGAAATGTGACACCAAAATACCCCTCTGATCCACACTAGGAAGGTTTAGTCTTAGTCGATTTAAAAAAAAAATAAGAATAAATGCAGATTTCAATGAAATTAACTTTTGCAGTGGAAAATAATTCATACTAAAACTTTCAACCAGTTTAGCAGGACAAATCTATTCCCTCAGCTCTGGTTCTGGCCACCCACCTTCTCCAAAGCCATGATCAAGGAAACCTCAGGCTCTGTTCTTGCTGCTTCCTGCTTCTTCCAGTCGCTGTGCAAATCAGGAGGGGACTCTCTAAATAGCTCCATGGTACTGGTTATAAACTG
The DNA here is from genome assembly GCA_013396915.1 of Stercorarius parasiticus. Lineage (NCBI taxonomy): Eukaryota > Metazoa > Chordata > Aves > Charadriiformes > Stercorariidae > Stercorarius > Stercorarius parasiticus. The sequence goes on from VWZL01003811.1 coordinate 1,733,175, forward strand.
GTGAGTGCAGAAACAGGGCAAGTACTACACTGGACTCTCTTTGGAAGGGTTCAGAGAAGAGCAAGGACAGTGGGACGTGGAATAGATCATAGACTGACACTGCATGAGTAAATTTATACAGTTTAGCTAAACAACCCCTTAAAGCCCAGTCTGAGGAATCATGAACAACAGGCACGGCACAACTCCCTACATCACGCAAGGACCTCTCCCTCCTGGAGTCCTGGGAACTGCAGGAACACAGTGGCTGCTCCTCAGCTGTGCCATGTCCCAAAGGAGCGAGGACCATCAGGAGGAAGACATGCCCTTGCCCTTCCACACCAGCTGCGCAGGACTGCTTGTGCTTTCCTGAGTGCTGTGTGGAACAATGTCATGCTGCACGCCCCTGTCTCCTCCTACAGAGTTCAACACCACCATTGAGGGCTATGAAGGCATATGACCGATGGAGAGCGGAGGGGCTTAGGCAGAGGAGAAAAACTGGAGGGTAATGTTATTGGAACTGCAAAGCAAGAATGAGGACAAGAAAATAATTTAAATTCTCTAGTCTCATACACTTCTATCTTTCTGCTCTCTCTGCTTTTCTAACACAGCGAACAACCTAGTAGCTGTTGTTTCCCAGAGACTGGCAGGTCCTTTATCTCCCAAGATAGTCTCTATCAGCCAGTCTGCAGAACCACAGGAACCTTTGGTCAGGCATCAGCCCACTACTGAGTATGTAGGAATAAAGGTAGTTTCCTGTCTTTAACTCAATAATTTGAAGGGAGACAGGTGTGGGTAGGGCAAAAAAGAAGCCCTTTCCTTTGGGGGAACATAGCTGCTGGGTTTGGAACACTGGCTCATCAGCTCACACCCCTCAGATTAGCAGGTAACATTACTGTTAGAGACAGCAGGCATCTCTGCTTTCTGGAGGCACATAGAATCATAGAATCATTTAGCAGAGGCTTTAACCAAAAGGCTATTTATATGGAAATTTGCAGACATGATTCATGAGTCCTCATAGGAGCTTCAGCTACAGTAGCCTTCAGGAGGGAAAAATTGTGCCTTTGGTCTTGATGATCATGGGGACGGGATGGAGCTCACAGCAGGGGAATATGTGTCTGTACACTGCCAGCAGGCCTTTGAATGAGCTGAGGGAGTTCATCTGAACATTGGGGAACTGAGCCATATGTTCAGTCACATGCGTAGCTGTTTTCTTTGACCTTTCAAGGTCCAGCCCAAACCTGAATGCAAGTTACATTGATTATGTGATGCAAAATGACTGAAGGTTGTATGCTATGAACATGGCTGCGTAGTAAGTTGTAGACAGTTTTGTCTGAAGGCACAAAGATGTTGCACATAGAACGTTTGGTCTAAGAATTGACTCACATACAGTTTATGATGCTTGGGATAAAAAATAATATTGCTTGTCTTGAAGTGCATTGTGTGCTTGGCCGCTATCAACTTGAGCATAGAGGAGAAACAAGACAATTTTGGCAGGGGTGATCCCGCAGAAGTTAGCAGTTATCCAAGCTGCCTTCCCATGAACTGTTGTAAGAACCCTCAAAGTCTTGCTCCGTCAGACTGCAGTCCAAGCATAAGAGTTAAGAAAGATTTTAACTAAACCTTTTCAGATTGAAGTTCAGCTTATGGTTTCCTTCTGGTTTTTTCGTATAGCAGAGGATTATCCAGGTGCATGCGCTGGTGATATGTCAAACTTGTGTAACTTGCCACCGATTCACGAAGGAGAAGTAGTTTGATGATATCCTTTCAAGATTATCTTAAGACAAGTTTATCATAAGACTTATTTTAAGACTTTTAGTATACTCTCCACTTGAACTAGCTACCTGGCACATGAGTGTCCCCTCTCATGTCCCTTTTCAATAGAATCCTCCAATTACTCACCCTGTCTGCTGGTAGCCTTACTGTGTATCAGCGATCATTGAGGGTACTCATAGCAACTTCATGATGATCCAATTAAAAAATAGGACATTCTGCAATGACTAATGCCAGTTTCTGGATGAATCTTGTTACATCTGAAGGGTTTGTGTTTTATCTGAAAGGGTTTAAGATTTCTTAACAGCAAAATAGTGGTTTATTTTACCAAGAGGAATACAATAATATGCATGCTGCTGGGATTCTGCTGTTAATTTGGTGCATACACTGAAATAGCTAAGAATAAGAAAAATACAACACATTTATTCTCTTTCAAAAGCTGTACAAGCTAACTTCAACTTGATGGAAAACTCTGTGTGTGTGGAAAGTGTGGCCACATCTCCCAAGAGAAAGCCCAGTCCTTTTCAGATCAAACAGATAAAGGACATGCTGCCACTTAGCTCAGGGAGTAATGACAGGCGACAAGAAACTGCCTGCAGACATTTATTTGAACTGTTGAATTAAATTTCTTTGGTTGCACTTATGACAACATTTTTTCCTTAGATTTCCAGGTGTTCTTGTCACCTGCCTTTTATTAGGTGAAATTACAGGAAGCTAGTTTTAAGACTTTGGTTTTGAGTATTGGTGCAGGAAACTAGACAATGAAAGGTCCACCATTTGAAAAGGCATAAAAATGCATTACTGAACTTGAGGTACCACAATACTTACAAATACTTGGTTGATGTGCAGTTTTGAAGTGGTGCATCACATGTGTGCAAACAACCACAATGAGATAGCACAGCTCTTCCTCTGAACTTAAACCAATTAACCATGAAGTAAGTGAAAATTGTGAATATTACAGTTGAACAATTGCTCGATTTGAGAAAATTGAGCTTTATTCAACAAAGAAATCAGGCAGTCAGACAGCATTGAATACACTGAATATAAAGGCAGCACACACATATCAGGTAAGCTGAGACAAGATGACAGATCTAATAAATTGTTTCTTTAACAGCTAAGCCCAGGCAGAAAGAGAAAAAAACAGCTCATCTCAGGAAAGGAATATGACCAATAAAGTCTGGAAGTCCTCCATCCCTGGAGGCTTTCAGGACAAAGTTACAACAAAGACAAAGTCCACCTGATGTAGCTACAGCTGCGTAGTAATTGACTGACCAGGATCCGACTGATCACAACTGAACTTTAGGAATTTGCTTAATGTGTCCAAGCTCCCAGTATAGCCTCCATCAGGAGCCAAGGTGCCTTCTGCAGTCAGCAGATAGAAATGGGACCTTTCTAAGTACAATTCCTCTTATCTAAGATCAGAATTGCCACCTGGAGGGGGTTGTAGAGAGAACATAGACTCCTGGATTTCAGATAGCTAATATTTGGTGATATGTATCCCTTCTGAGACTCATCCTAGCTGTACTGTATTTATTGAAAGAATGTGCTGAGAGAAGAATTTTGCCTGGGTTTTACTCTACCTTCTCATATTGGAAGCTCAGCAGACTCCTTTTCAATGTCCCAGCTGCTTGTGATAGGAGGTTAATCTTTTAATGAGATTTTAGAAGTCTTTATTGCTAGTTTTATGTAAGAAGTCCAGAATCCCAGTGTCAGGAGCTTAATAAATAAGGTTTGTTGGTCTGGGGGAATTCCACGGATCTGGAGAAAAAATTACAAGAGAATTTACTCATGCATTAGGCCGTCTAATAGTCAGGAGCTTATTCTTCTGTACAGTCAGTGAAAGGAAAGACGTTCCTCTATTTGACAATTCAGATCTCAAATGGAGCCTATTTTCTGTTGCTTCAGCAGTTCTTATAGTGTGTTAAGCCTTGAGCTCCATCTTTATAGCAGAGACACTGGAAGCAAAACCAATATACACATTTTCCTATTATACCATTATTATATGGAACAAATGAGTTCCATATAACAATAACAGTCATGTTTATTAAATACTATTAATCAGCTGTAAGGCCCATAGTAGCTTAATGCTACATGTGGAATGAAGTTTCAGGCTTGGATATATGATTACCTGAAAGTACGTATTACCTGCCGACTGTAACTGATGGGTAACTCATGAAGATCTCAAGAATGCAAATTCCTCCTGAAGTCTCCTCAGTTTTCTCAGATTGTTTTTCATTGAGTCTTAGATTTTTCAGGTGAAATGGGAACAGCATGAATAGCATATTTCTTCTCTAGCTTCAGAGATTTGGAAGTTGCTAGCATACCACGCTTTTTCACAGAAGAGATTTCTTGGTTTTATTAGAAGGCCATTTCTATAGCTATAAAGTAAAAGCAAGGTCACATGAGAGGGACTGCAAGGAAAATTTGAAGGTTCATTTCCATTTTTCTCAATAAATTATGCATTGAAATCAGTCATTGTATTAAAACCCCTGGCTCTTCGCTGTCAGGTGGAGTTGGGTAAGAGCCAAGGATGGTTTCATTAGCAAGACAGGACTAAATGGCAATGACACTTCTCAACCCAGTAGGATCTCAGTTGGCTAAATAGAAAGCAGCTGCTGAATTGTTTGTTTAAACTCCAGCTTCGTAGTCTGCTATCGCGCTTCCTGTGCTTTCTAGGAATTGCTGTCTGGAAAAGGGAACTTCCCTGGCAGCAAAGCTGGCTGTCTGGGCACCTGCAAATGAGAAGCCACTGGGTATGTGCTGGTACAAGATGCAATTGTTCCAGCACTCTGCCCTCCATGTACGCTGTACCTCACTCTGCTCAGTGCTTCCAGCTGTTTATGGTGAGCGTTGCCACCCACCCTTCTGTCCTGACATGATTTTGCAGTATACTTTAATTTTGGCCTGAACTGAAACATGTGATTATTCCCAATGAACTCTTTGTTGTGATTCCAACCTTCTTTGCTGATTTTCCGCCTGTGTTTCTGGCCTCTCTTGATCCTTTAATACTATTTCTCCTCCTTTCTTATGTTTGGATTACCTCTTCATGCAGCTCATCTGTGAATTTAATCAATGGGTGATTGCAGTGGTATGGGAAATAATAGGTACAATGTGACATAACATATCCTGTCCTGAGTACACATGGTTTTATCCATTACTGTCCCTCCCCACCCTTCCCTCACAGCCCTTGATCCGTTATTCAGAGCTTGCAACACTGCTTGTGAATTTTTCTGTGGCAGAGTTTCGAGATGTTACATCAAAAGCCCCCAGGAGCTCTCTCCAGGCCGTTCCCTGTCAGCACCGGGCTCTCTGAGCAAGGCAGGGATGGCTCCCACCCGTGGCCCTGGACCCTGTTCCACGGGCAAGACACCCAAAAGTCAGGCTCTGCAGCACTCAGCACTGCAGGGCCACGATCAGTTCTGGGCTCCCCGGTTCAAGAAGGACAGGGAACTGCTGGAGAGGGGACAGCAAAGGGCTACCAAGAGGATGAGGGGACTGGAACACCTCTCTTACGAAGAAAGGCTGAGGGATTTGGGTCTTTTCAGTCTGGAAAAAAGATGACTGAGGGGGGATATTATTAATACTTATAAATACTTCAAGGGTGAGTGTCAGGAGGATGGGGCCAGGCTCTTTTCAGTGGTGCCCAGCGACAGGACAAGAGGTAACGGGCACAAAATTGTCCATGGGAAGTTCCACCTAAACATGAGGAGGAACTTCTTTCCTGTGAGGGTGGCAGAGCCCTGGCACAGGCTGCCCAGAGAGGTGGTGGAGTCTCCGTCTCTGGAGACATTCCAAACCCGCCTGGACGTGTTCCTGTGCCACCTGCTGTGGGTGACCCTGCTCTGGCAGGGGGTTGGACGGGATGATCTCCAGAGGTCCCTTCCAACCCCAGCCATTCTGTGGTTCTGTGACTGCGGTTTTGATCTAGCCCCTAAATCCCCTTTTAAAACAAGAAACTTAACTGCTGGCAATTTTGGAAGGCTTCTCTTTCAATCACATGTATTAAGATTTCAAAAGCTGGGAGAAGCATCTCCATAATTTCAGAGCACCAGTTGCACTTTAAATATCCTTTAGCGGAAGCATAGTGAGCACCCCCAACAAATTCCCACTTCCTGGCTTCCTTGTGGCTTCTTTTCTTTTTCTCTCCCTGCTTCCCCTTCTTCTTTTTTGCTTTCCAGGAGATTATAACAGAGGTTGACAAAGTGCTAATCTTGCTGAGGATTACGCACGAGGAATCTCTATTGATTTCCTTTTTTTTTCTTTTACAGAAATAATAAAAGCCTGCATTGCAGGGTTTCAGGAGCTGCTGGGGATGATAAGGCACTTTTTTCTAACATTAACTTTAAGGTTTTTTGCTTGCATGAAGTATTGATTTATTAGAGAACGAACAAATAATATACTTAGCAGAGAACAGGTTAGATTTGTATAACTGAAAATCCTTATTAGTATATATAATAGCTGAAATACAATAATGCCGGCAAAGGGGTGTTATTATTATTATTTTTATATAGCGCTGTAAGTTTATACATTGCTATACAAACTATGCATGTAGTCCCTCAGATACTTACACAGCAAGTGTGTGGTGTGTCCATCCTATTAGGCAAGTGTTTGATTTCTAGCAAGTGGATATAATTTATTTTTTCCATTGCATTTTCATGAGATTTGCCCAAGTTTGAAAAGAAAATCTGCCTCACCAGCAGTAATTACTATGGCCAGACAGGAGAGGTTGTAGGGTTGTATCTGAAGAAAGAGATGATCTCACAAGCATTAGGCAAAGGTGTCTCCCACTGCATGGGGAAGAGGCATGAACTCATGATGCTCAAAATCTTAAAGAGCAATATGAAACAGCGTTGTGAAGGCTATGGCTTCAGGCAATTGATTTATCGGTATACCCATAGTTTCGCATATTGATGCTGCAGCTGAAAAAGGACACAGGTGGATACATTTTAGCCTGTGTCTCAGAGCCCAAACCTGAAACCTTTGCTCAGAGATGTCAAATGAGGAGAGTTCCTTGAGAAGGTGACAGAGTGTTTCTGGAGGGCACGTGGAGAAAGAGAACATGAGGGGACTTTGGTCACCCAGCATAGCCCCGGCTGTGCAGGCTGGAAGAAGTCTCCTGGCAGTACTGTTCACTGGAAGCAGAAATGCGTTCAGGAAGATGGGGAAGGGCATTTCCACATGTAGCAGAAAGCTGTGGCTGAAGCGTGTCAGGGCAGGGCATCTCTTCAGGCTCACGGGCAGACGCAGCATGCTGCAGTCTCTGAAGGGAGCCTGAAGACACCTGTGAGCTTGGCTCTTTCAAAATTCAGGACAAGTGGGGAGGGAAGGATGTTCCCCTGTTGGTGGGTGCAGCAGGGTGAGCACATCTAACAAATCCTAAGCAGTGAGGGCTGAGGTTTGGGAGACGATTCATAATGCAACCTACAAGCAAAACAAATTCTCCATGTCCCAGAGAGGGGCATGGCCAGGAGAGAGGGTACCATGCCCTCTCAGTTCTCTATAGAAGAGGCCACTACTTGCTGAGGGAAATGGGATGGTATGTCCTTTCATTCCCCTGACAGAAGGTTTTGCAACAGGTGAAGCCTCTTGGTCCCCTCCCCTCAAGGCACAGACAGGACCTGGTGCCTGCTGTCAGAGATTTGTCAAGAGTCAAGAGGAAAGATGGAGAACATTACCACCAACTCTTGTCAATCCATCTCCTCAGACAGCCTTGGGTCATTACAGACTGCTTGCTATTTATTTATTTAGATTTATCCAGAATAAACATAACTGTTCCTGCATGTACTCCAAGGATCTGTGAAGGTCTTTAAAACCAGACAGATCACCAGCCCTCTCCTCCCTCCTTGCCACCTAGCTTCCACCAGCAAAATCTGGACACAAGACAGTGAAATAGGTTTAATTCTTACCCTCCTGCTCTTCCTTCTCAGAGCTAGCACAGGTACTGGGGCTTTCAGAAATCTGTAGAGTGTAACAATTTCAGGTCATTTCCCTCCTGGGAGGTACATACTCAAAGTAAGGGCTTTCTCGGGAAGGTACCCTGTCACCAAAGGGCAGCTTACTTGCCTGCCTGTTGCAGAAGGATCTCTTCCACTGCTGTCACCAATGCCTACAGTGCAGGATGGCAACAACTCATATGTGGTGCACTGGAAGTGATGACAGCACTGCCGGTCAGGACTGCCAATTGCCAGATTGCTAGAGGGGCTCACCAACATTTTAATGTAGTGGACATGCTTCAGAAGAACATGGGAGGTGGACAACAATCTCTGCTCTTCTGTGGGGGAATTCTAGTATCAAGGTGCTCAAGAAGTGCAAGATCTTGGTTTTGAAGGGCTGGTGGGTGTTTAATGTCCTTCTGTAAAGCAGCACCTGTAAAAAAAGTCATGGTAGCACATAGTCAGTGACCAGTCTGTCCATGCTGGATGGGAGGGGAGTTAAAATGCACTCAGTAACCGAGTGCCTCTTTTAATGACTCTAAATGGCAGGATGATGCCTCATGTCCCCAAATCATCTAATGTGGTTCTTAAAACGATATGGCATTGGGGAGTGTAAAATTAGGTTCCTGAAGTCTCTCTCCATAGTGCAGTAGCTGTTAGATCTGTAGCTTCAAGGCTTACCACTCCATAAGGATTTTATTGCTCCTCTTCTCATTTTAATTAAAAGATTTCCAGTCACCTCTGTGTAAGAAAACACCTTGTCATTTGGATGCTGAGAAAGTCCTGAATACTTAGACTTCTTGGGATGCTTGGCAGCTGTTCCATCAGATGGTTCTTTATAGCAGACTCCAAATCATATAATTCAAATGAAATATTTGGAATGCCTGTATCATGTCCTTTGCTCCAATAATGGATTATTTCTCTAGGATGACCGTAGAGAAATAAGGGTTAAAGCTCACACTACTAATCCTGCTTTGGCTGTTATCATTCTCTTTTAACTTCCCATTAATTAGGTTTCTTTCCTATCAGCAGCTCCAGAGGCTGAGTCCAACCAGCAGAAAGTCATTTGCCATAGAACGGCGTGGTTTTGGAATTCAGCATTAGTTTTCAAGGGAACTTTCCCAACTATTTCAGCAGGATAATAGTCAGCAGATTAATGTGAGAGATTTGCTGTTTACTGCTAGAATTGCTCACCACTTTCAAGACTAAAAAGTAATTGTGATAGCTATCAATACAGTTATGAGGCAGTCATAATGTTAGCTCCAGGAGAAATTGTCCATCCAAAGAGCTTCTGAAGCAGTTAACCTTGAGTTTGTGAAATATATAAGAAAATTATTGCTATTGGGGCGTTATTAGAACTATTTACTACTACAGCTAAATTTAGAGACCCCTTTAAACTGAGCTCATTCCCAAAAATTTATAAGGTACTTAAATAAATATATCCCATTTACCTGAAACTCTTGAATTCAAGCTAATTCAAGGTACAATCAGTACATAAAATCTGTTCCTCATGGAGATTCAGCAGAGCAACATGATTTGTTTCTTGATTTCCCCACACGGTTTTGTGTTACGAGTCCCAGAAACACAGTTATCCACTGCATTTAGACTTTTAGCAACTGTCATGACTCCTTTATGGCTCTTCCGCTGTATGGAATAAATGTCCATACTGTCTTCAAGTCACCTACCCAGAGGTCACAGAATTTCATTAAGAAATGAGCTGAGACATGGGACAATTTCCCACATATGAAAAGAAATACTGACTAAGGGAGCTTTGGCCACCTACACAAGCCAAGGATCTTTCCAACAGACAGGATCCAAGACTTCCACCACTTCCTGACTTCTGCAGTAAGGAGGAGATGGGCACCACCAGAAGGTGATACATCACAACCTAAGGCTTTCTCTGTTGTCCTCTGGAGGTGCCTTTCTTTCTCCTTGTATGGTGGGAGGAACCCAGAAAACTAGCTTAAGACACCTGACTTGAAGTTGACTAAAGACTGTGGGATGAACCGCACACTGTGTTCAACAGACAGGTCAATGCATGCAAACTTTTCTCACAAGAAGACTGCTTTAGGGATGTCCAAAACCAAGACGCATGGTATGGGAAAAGCAGTTTCTGACGTTGTAGATCGCGCCTCACATTGGGCTCAACTCAAAGCTGCAGTATTATTCCATGTTGTCTCAATGCATAAAGACATGGAAGTATACATAAGGATAAAAACTGCATATTAAGGAAGGACCTGAAAATAAATTACATATTCAGATTATGGTAGCTATTACAGTCTACCTTAGAAAAAGTGTTGGTTGGAGCAAATTAGTTCACGTTCAAGCATATAGATACAATAAAATAGCATGAGACATCCTTAGTATGATGGATAGTGGATGTACCCTACTCACTTACGCTATTATTAAAGTTTCGGTTGTACAATTCCTACTGAGATTCCCTGAATGCTCACTGCCATTGGAATCAGCAAGACTGTTCTAGTTATTACTTGCCAACAAGAGTACAAGAATTGCACATTCTAGCCATAAATAAGTGAAAGGTAGGCTTCTGACTGTATCTGTTTACCTGGGACCTAGTCTGTATTCTGACATTGCGCTGGATTTCTAGAACACTTTGAAGATAAAAGCAGTTTGAGGGCAAATCTTAAAAAAGGATGGTGGGAGGGGAAAAAAGAAACACCTTATCACCCCTTTCAGGTCCTCTTTTGTCAGTCTTTCCATAGATAAATCAAAAAGAGATCCAAGATGCCAGCAGATGTCTTGGTTGTATTATCTTAAGATGGATTTATATCAAATACACAAATAAATTGATTTTTTTTAAGTCAACTACACAGATGGTTGCATAATGTTATTGACATTTAAAGAGACTCAGAATTTTGTGTTCATTAAAAATGTTAGGGAAACCATTCTCCCATTTAATATCCGTTTAACAGATTGATTTACTTTTCTAATGTATTCTATTAACAAGCATCAATACATCAGCATTTTTCCTCCAAGTCAAAGCTTGGAAGGGCAAAATTTTACAGATAATTGATGGACCATTTAAAAGTCATTATGAAGAAGAGGATGAAGTGGAGTCATGCTGGAACAGTGCAAGGCTGAAAGTATTCTGGACCCATTCTGAAGATGTAGCCAGAGGCATTAGAGGGCTTGCTCCTGTCTGATGCTTCTTTACCAAACCCTTGTCTCCTATCACTTGGGTGAGACTCATCGCATGCAAAATCTGAATTATCCTTTGGAGAGAAGTATCATCCTTCACTGACTGCGTAGGGAACCGGTGTTCCCACTGTAAGATGGACTGCTTATGGAAGTGCCTGGGTCCTTATCCGATACCTAAATTATGTGGGAAGACTCCAGGGCTTTATCTCCTGGACCAACCATTTCATCAACTTGACTAACCAGAGTGAAGGAATAGGGGACTGAAAAAAAGCACCTCATAACTCACAGTGAAGTTCTGGTGTCTCAGCAAACAGCTTAGCAGCATGTACACACACACTTAGCAACATGTACAGACACTTCTGCTCACATCTCAAAGAGCTTCTAAACTTTTAGTGCAGTGCTGTCTGACTCACTTGCTGTATGGCACCCACATCTCTCAGCATGTCTCAACCTCGTACTGAAGGAACGCATTGAAGGAGCTATTATTTTTTTGTTCTCATTACCTAAAATGCATCATCCCTGTAGCAGTCACTAGCCAGCTATTGAAGAAAAGTCAGGAAAAGGGGGGCAAATTCCTGGATATAGCAGAAAAGTTGAAAAAGCAGGGGAGAATGAATAACACTGAAAACTAAGCTGCTATAGCTGCCCAGCAGTTAGGGATGATTTGCAACACGACCTTTCATAAACTTATCAGATCAGCTGTCAGTGCGCTCTATGTCATTCAAAGAGACAACTAGTTATGAAGAATTTCCTCTCATTTCAACATGTTTAATTGTATCTTAGCAAAGGGATAACCAGGGATAACCACTGTCATCCTGCTTCTCTGGAAAGAAGAAAGGTGGTAGCTGTGTCTTCTGTGACATTTGCACTAAATGATGGTGTAGATGTGCTCCTCAGAGCTGGGTGTGCAACAGATTTTTTTAGACTGGAACCACTGGGGATCAGTATGGAGATCTAGGTTGTCCTCCTCCGTGACCAGGCCAGACACTTCACCCAGTGATCCATGCAGCTTTCTTATCTCTGCTAGCTGAGAGAGAACATTTGGTTTAATAAGAGACAGTCAGATCTTTATTAAAGGCCTGAAGGGAAAAAAGACTCCACCATGTCCTTTGGGAAGCCATTCCATTTATCATTCGACATATCTTTTACTTAATATCTTGTGACTAATTTCATCCCTTGCCTGAAGAATATTCAAACGTATATTCATTCTCCGTGAATCCCATATGAATTTCGATCACCAAGGTGATACATATGGTAACTCAGATTTACTCCCAGAGAAGGCTGGGTGAATATATTATTGATGTGGTAAGACAGGGATAAGAGCTTTCTCTTTCCGACCTAGGTTGCTGTTTCTACCATAGCTGGGATGAGTGAATTGGAGTACTCACCCAGGGTTTTTAGTTCAGGGTAAGAAGTATCCCAAAGGAGGAGGAAAGGTCAGTCCATTCTATACTTAGATGGCTAGACTCCATTTGAGAAAGGGGAAAGCTGAGAAGTATGGGAGCTTATTTTGGGAGTGATTTGAAGAACTCCTAGATGGTGGCTGTTGAAATCGGAGCTAGACTTGGCAAGGCAGTAGAGAACCTCTGGCCTTGCCAGGTTTTTGCTTTTATTTTGAATTCCTAAAGAAATCTGTTTTCCAGTAATGTTTATTAGTTGCCCTATAAGACAAGGAGTATTTGGTGTCATCAAGAAATTCCTTTTTTTTGGAAGTATTAACTTGGTTCCTAAAGTGAAAATTGCATGTAAGATAGTTTCTTCCAGAAATGTCCAGCGGTTAAATGATGTGCGTTCATCATCTCTAAATCAAAGCACGTGGTGTGACTCACCCCTGGCCAGCTTCATTGTTGTTCTTATTATAGGATCTCCTACAAAGGTCACATTTAATTACTAAAAATAAATCTATAGCCCAAAAAACATCCGTTCCTCAGCAAACAGTTTGAGAAAATATAGGCTACTCCTGTATTAAAAGTACAGATCCAGGTCACTGAGCTGACCTACTTAGGGGATATTTTAGGGCTTCCCAAAAGATTTCACGTCCTCCAAATGCCAATCTTATTTCAGTTCCATGCATCAGCATAAGTCTTCTTACTTCAGAGGAGACTGTTACTTAGATGTAGATTTTATCAAAGTTTAACCAGCTTAACATTTCTTGTGAGAAACTCATAGAAAGTTGAGATGAACTTGACTATAGTGTTTAGCAGCAGGAGAAGGACTTGAGTAAAACCTTATTTAGGTCCCAAATCATATGACTGATTCACGTCTTAGTCCCTTTACTACATGATGTGTAATTCTACCAAAACCAGAGAAAACCTGATATGTGAGCAGAGTCAGGCCTCTCTGTTTAAATGCTCTTTGTTTAGTGCTGTTTTGAGAACAGTCTCTTTCTGAGCTCAGACAAGGGATAGGACCCAAGGAGCAACCTGATTTTCAACCTCATGTTCCAGCTCACAGAATGATGAGATGTTTTCTCTATAGCGTAAGCATCCTTAGCCTTTGCCTTTCTCTTCTAGGTATGATATTGAGTGGAGTCGCTTAGGGAAAAGGCATCCTAGAATTGACGCAGTAAAGTCAGGCCAGCATGAGCACCGGTCTTCATTTAGGCTGGTGTGGCTGGACTATCTATGTTGGATCATCACCTACACCTGATGGGGCTGAACTTTCAAGAAATTGCTGTCACTGACCATGGGCTTGGCCACAGCACTCATGATGTTGCAGTCGTCCAGGCTTCAAAGTCTTAGCTCCTTTCAGCTGGCTGTGTTTTCAATGGCTGGTGCAGGACGACTTCTCCAAACATACTTACCAAGCTGGGCTCTGCATGGCACGCTGCAAGGGGAGGACAAGGGTGTTGCAGCTAACAAGTCAGAGGAAAAAGCGTAGGAAGTCAGAAGAGAAACCTGAGTGGAAGGAGAAGTCAGGAGCAAAGCACGAAATAACGTAAGAGGACTGAGGCTTAGGTCTCCCTCTTCAGCATTTCTTGCTGACTAACCTGGGGAAGTCCCCACCCTGTGCATTGGTTTCTCTGCATTCTGTCTTGAAGTGCTGAACTTTCTCTCTACCTTGTGCAGAAAGTCTGGCATTTCACTTTGGGCAGACATGTTAGCAGGTACCAGTCTGAGGTATGCGTGTGAGCCCAGTTCTCCTGCAAAGCAAGGAAACTGCTTCCGGCTGAGTGGTCCTTGGCAAAATAATCTTTGTAAAAATAGTCCAAGTAACTCTGAGCAAGGTGCTTTTAAAGACCCTAACAAACCCCACAGGATATATTTAGATACTACCAAAATCTGATATTGTGTACCCCCTGGCCAGACTTCCCCAGCAGGAAAGACAGAACTATCCCTATTCCCAGGAGGGCTGTGAGGAAACATCAGTAAGAGCGTATGAGCTCAGAGCCTCTCATGATGGGAGTCAATACAGGCACAGGTGCAGATAACAGTTAGCTGGAGCAGAGAATCCATTAGGATTGTGCATGGGGAACAGAGCGGAGTCTCACAGAAGCCATGGAGCAGGTCAGCTGGAGACCATCCTGCAGAGCTCTGCCCACGCTTCCTCTCCCTGCAGAATCATCAGTGGCTGCTCAGGCTCTGCCTTCTGCCAATTGTACCCAGAGGCCACAACCTGCCTCCTGTTTGCCTCACAAATAGATTGCTCAGGATTTCTAATGCTACATTTTCCCTGTTGATAAAACTTCAGCCTTTTTCTATTTTCTGTGCCCCATGAAGAACAAAGAACACTGCATCAAGAACTCAAATAAATTTCTGATCATATGCTTCTAAGTGGCAACTATTACACTGTTAAGTTTGAAATGCATCTTTTGGAAGAAGCCAAGATTCTGGGGACAATATGCGTGAATGAGTAGAGTCAGGTGGCAGTCTGAAGTGTGAGAGACACATCACTAATGGGCAGACTGCTTATTGAAGCCTGCTGTAGAGGTATTTCCTGGTGGGAGTGAAGGATAGCACAGCCCTGATATCACAAGGGATTCTAATTAACTGGTGACATTACTAGAGCAAGACCATTAAACCCAGCCTTGTGCATTTCAGTCTAATCACATCTTCAGATAGAATAATACTTTAATAAGCCTTAAGCTGGAATTGAGTTTTATTTCATAAACCAGGAATTGAAATCAAGGCAAAAATGGTCGGAAATTATTTAGCAGTTACCAAGAATTAAAGAAAACCCTTTATTGTTAATCAAAGTGGATTAATATTTTTTTTAGTATTGAGGAGTTATAATATATTTTACCCAGTTTATTAACTAAGCTCAGCTGAGGATCAGTTAGAATGGCTGTCAGTGAAGATGACTGCTGTTCGCTACTGTATGGTTGTTTATCTGCTTGCATCCAAGCAGCCCTCTGATGGATAAGTTGCCTTCCAGTGCTTTCAATTTGTATAACAGCATGGTGCATCAAGATGCCATTAACACTGAATAAAAGAAATCTATTAATAGAGAGGTCTGGATGGTCAATAACTCCTCAGCGTGGTAAACACTCAAGACGCCCATACTATCCACAGTTTGCTATGCTTTGGGTCTCTGGAGATTACTTTCTATAGATCAGATGTCTGTATGTGGCCTGCTACAATAGCAGAAGGCGCCTTGCAGCCGTCCATCAGTCCCAAACACAGCACCTCAGCAGTTCAGTGTTGACAAGCACCGTGGCCTCCTCTATGGTCTCTAGCAGGCTTGGTGATCTGTTTGTTCGGGTGATGAAAGTGTCTTCTAGAATCTGTCCAGGTCATACCTGGTGCAGGCAATGCTGTGACCATAACCCATTCATAATCCCTTGTTTCTCTTTAATTCTAGCTAAGTGCTTTTATTGAGACACTCTGTGCTTTCACACTTTCCTGCAATTGGCACAAGCTCTTTCATTGTTTCCATGTGCTCCTACACCTCTCCAAATGGCAGTGTTTTTTCTTTAACATTCCTTGTTCTCAATTCACCATCAGTTCTGCCTCCTGACCTTGCCACGGAATCTCATTTGGCAAAAATGACTTCTGCGGCCATCCTCCACAGACCAGTCCTCCCAGACGCCACCACTGAGGCTGGTCTTCCCTGAATTCTTGATAGTCTGTTGATGTTGATCTTCGCATTGAGACTGCAGTGTTGAAGAGAGCCACGGCCCTTTTTAACTGTGCTGTGCAGCTCCACATGGAGAGTTCCTGGAGTTATTTCACTCCTCCTCAGTCCCCCTAAATTTTTCTCTAAAAGACAACTAATTTTCCACTTCGCTCATGACTGCTTTCCCCATAAGAGACACCCACTGTACTGAGGGCACTGTGTCACTATCAAGCAGTTTAATATAGATCTGCTCAAAGCAGATTTGCTTCACCAGTGCCAGAAACTCTCATTGTCTTTCTGAGGTTCCTCATATCAAACCACTTTGCTGAGAAAAAGGTCTGCTATGGAATCGCCCATCTGCAACACATCATTCTGCCTTGTGGCTCTGTTGGCATTTTCCATCTCTTAACTCTTCCAGCTGTCTGTGTTGATAGCAAAACCTGTCTGATTTATACTTGCTGCTGGTGCAGGTTTCCTGGAGGAATAGGGGTCAAACAGTATTTTTTACTCAGGGACACTTGCTTCAACCGGCTGTGCGCTCCCATTGTGGTATTTCCTGCGCGACTCATGCCAAAGCAGCTGCTAATGGTGAGACTGTGATTGTAACCCCTTAGAAATTATAAAGCTCCATGCCTGCTATCACACTATTCTGGTAATTAATCCTTATAAGCAGTTAGTGTTGAAGGAATTGCAGACCTGTGAAGTCAGCTTTCACAGTCACTTTGACAAAGGAAGTGCTGAGCAGCGTGGTAGATTTACTACATGGCACAAGAGTCTCTGTCTCAGATGTAGGAATGGAGTAATCGGCCTGCAAAGACCTGATCTCATCCTGAAGCCGGGTCTTTCTGGCAGCGGTTTTATTCTCATTTGCCTGGATTACTGGAAAAAGCTGGATGACTGGAAAAAGTTAGATGACTTTTTCTAGTTGCACTTCTTATTCAATATAGACTCCTTGGAAAATTTTGGACATTGGATTTGCTTGTGAAGAAAGTAAACATGAAGGTTTTACAAAATGGAAAGTCATAGTGATAAGTTTGCAGATGACACCAAGCTGAGTGGTGCAGTTGATTCATTTGGGAGAAGGCATGCCATCCATGGGGACTTTGACAGGCTGGTGGAGTTTGTGCATGTGAACTTCATGAAGTTCAACAAGGCCAACTACAAGGTCATGCACCAGGATCAGGGCAATCCCCAGTAACAGTACAGACTGGGGCATGAAGGAATTGAGAGCAACCCGGTGGAGAAGGATTTTGAGGGTGTTGGTGGATGAAAAATTGGACATGAGCCGTCAATGCACGCTTACAGCCCAATTGTATCCTGGGCTGCATAAACGTGGCTAGCGGGTTGCAGGAGGTGACTCTCCCCCTCTACTCTCCTCTCATGAAATCCCTTCTGGAGCACTGCAAAGAAGGTAGATTTAGATTGGACATAAGGAAGACATTTTTTATGAGAGTGGTGAGACACTGGCCCAGGTTGCCCAGAGAAACTGTCAATGCCCTATCACTGGAGGTGTTCAAGGCCAGNACAAGGTCATGCACCAGGATCAGGGCAATCCCCAGTAACAGTACAGACTGGGGCATGAAGGAATTGAGAGCAACCCGGTGGAGAAGGATTTTGAGGGTGTTGGTGGATGAAAAATTGGACATGAGCCGTCAATGCACGCTTACAGCCCAATTGTATCCTGGGCTGCATAAACGTGGCTAGCGGGTTGCAGGAGGTGACTCTCCCCCTCTACTCTCCTCTCATGAAATCCCTTCTGGAGCACTGCAAAGAAGGTAGATTTAGATTGGACATAAGGAAGACATTTTTTATGAGAGTGGTGAGACACTGGCCCAGGTTGCCCAGAGAAACTGTCAATGCCCTATCACTGGAGGTGTTCAAGGCCAGGTTAGACAGTGTTTTGAACAACTTGATCTAATGAAAAATGTCCTTGTCCCTGGCAGGGGGGTTGAACTAGATGATCTTTAAACGTCTGTTCCAACCCAAACCATCCTGTGATTCCATGAACTATAACTGGTCTGGACTTTCAAGGGCACTTAGAGATCTTAAGTGCAGGGAGATTCAACATCACCTAAGCAAGATATTGTCTGACACCAATGAAAATCATTTCCTTGGGTAGACTGTGTTTCATGTTGTTGAGTTATTGGATGAGGAGAGAAAAATATCTCATTGATCAAGAGACTGGAATTGAGGTTTCACTTTCCTAGGAATGGGACATTCTTACTAGGGTCCAAACTATTTATTACCTTCTTCCACTCTTTCAGCACAACTTGACTTTTCTCTGCTTTTATGTAGCAGCTTCAGCAGGAGGCTTGGAGACTTATACCTGCTCAATGTTGTCTGTAATCTGATGGGTTTGCAGGATTCAGAAGACCAAGTGGGAAGGGGGCACCATCCCCTCGTTCTGAAATTCCTGTTGCGTGGAATTGCTTACAGGTCTTAGGCATGGTCCAGCTCTGGTTGTATGCAATTTTGGGCACAAAATGGGCTACATGATGCTCATCTTGGGCACAGGCAGAGGAGGGGATCAGCTCTCCAAGGAACCTGAAAGTTATAAAAATTGAGCTGTGGGTGCATTGAGAGTTAGGTGGAATCCTGACTGGTGACATTCAGGAGGGCAAATTTGAGCATAGACTTGTTGTTCTTCCAGTGTCTAAATCTTTCTAAAATCAGGATGTTAGCAACTGGACAATAATACAGTGCCTAGTTTTCGGAGCAGCATGACCACTGCCACACCATGCACTAATTATTCATTTCTGTGTTTACATGGGTTTGGTTATATCTATATTTAAACCTAACTGTACATCTCATTTTCTTATTTTCTTAATCGGACTATTTATGATATAAACTTATTGTGAGCAAAGATCATCTTTGTGTTAGTCACATATGCTTGTACCTTTGCTCAAGTGCTAATAAAAACATCTGCAGGCTGTTTTGCTATTTGAGTTGCTAAAAGATGTGTTTGACATGTGGGTCATAGTGCCTCTTTTTCTCATCAGCTTCTCCAGCTCCCATCACCTAAACTATCAAATTTATTTCTGTTTTCTTAACTCTTTCTACTGTAACCTCGTGTCAAAATAAATACAGTATTTTGGGTGGCTTCTTATGAGAATCATAGACATGTAAAGAGTATCAATAACAGATGATGGCTGATGGCTGTGTTGCTGAAAAATATATTGCCCTTTTTTGATTCTCTTTCGCATTCCAAACTTTATTGCAAACTTAATCAAGTGTTTTGAAAAGTACTAAAGCCGTGTAAATAGAGATTGACAGAAAAATATCTTGGAATAAATAGAACTGCTGAAAAAATACAGAGTTTTAGAGCGTGGGAGAATGCCAATCTCACATGTAGACAATTTCAACAAAACAGGCTTCCTTGAGTGAATAAATATATGTGTAATTACTGGTGTGGACTGTGTGGAAAAAAATCACTGGAAACTGGGTGCAAAAATATGGCAAAGTATAGGGCAAATTTAGATGGCTCAAGTAGAGCAGTATCAAACTTCAGATAGGAGTAGGTGTTTCCATCTCCTGAGCAAAACATTCTGGAAATACAGGCAAAAATGTTCAGCAAAATTTCCTGTGTTGATGGTGCTGCCTGTGCCATCCAGCACTGCTATTTCATCTGGTTCCATCAGTGGTTAGTTGTCCTGCCAAGAACAATGAGAAGCCCCAGAGGCACTGTGGGGACGTGAACTGTGGAGATCTTGCACAAAACTCCTAAGATCTATCAGGTATCTGTTCAGCACAGCCTGCAAAATTACAAAATTAATACATACCTTACTGACATTAATTAGAATCCTATTATCAATTAGCCAAGTAGATAACAGTAGTGTAAATAACCTATTCATCTAATGTGTGAGATGGGTCCCTCCCCACTCCTGCTTTTGAGCACAACCATTTGACAATGTGCACAAAACAGAGGATCGATTGTATTGATCATCCCAGCATGTTTTCCCTCTCTCATACAGCTTCTTATTCACCTGCTTTAACAAACAGTGATGCATCAACAGAAATTGTGGTGTCACATATGATACATCATAGAATCACAATATCATGGAATAGTTTGGGTGGGAAGGGACCTTAAAGATCATCTCATTCCAACCCCCCTGCTCTGGGCAGGGACATCTCCCACCAGACCAGGTTGCTCCAAGCCCTGTCCAGCCTGGCCTTGAACACCTCCAGGGATGGGGCAGCCACAGCTTCTCTGGGCAACCTGGGCCAGGGTCTCACCACTGTCACAGCAAAGAATTTCTTCCTAATATCTCATCTAAATCTCCCCTCTTTCAGTTCAAAACTGTTACCCCTTGTCCTATCGCTATATTCCCTGCTAAAGAGTCCCTCCCTGTCTTTCCTGTATGTTTCCCCTTTTCCTGTCAGCAGGAACTTCATCGGACTGCCATGACTTCTCAAATATGATGGATAGTAGCTTAGCAATTTCATCCATCAATTCCCTCAGGACCTGTGGATGAATCTCATCAGGTCCCATGGACTTGTGCACCTTCAGGTTCCTTAGATGGTCTCAAACCTGGTCTTCTCCTACAGTGAGTGGTTCTTCATTCTCTCAGTCCCTGCCCTTGCCTTCTGACACTTGGGCTGTGTGGCTGGAGCCCTTGCCGGTGAAGACTGAAGCAAAAAAGTCATTGAGAACCCCAGCATTCTCCATATCCAGGATACCCAGGTCTCCTGTTTTCTCCCGGAGAGGGACCACATTTTCCCTCGTGTTTTTCTTGTTGCCCTTAATGTTCCTGGACAGATTTAATTCTATCAGGGCTTCAACTTTCCTAACCTGATCCCTGGCTGCTCAGGCAATTTATCTCTATTATTCCCAGACTACCTGTCCTTGCTTTCACCCTCTGTAGGGTTCCTTTTTGTATTTGAGTTTGTCTAGGAGATCCTTGTTCATCCATGCAGGCTGCCTGGATTTTTTGCCTGACTTCCTCTTTGTTGGGATGCATCAATCCTGAGCTTGGAGGAGGTGATCCTTGAATATTAACCAGCTTTTTTGGGCCCATCTCACCTCCAGGGCTTTACGCCATGGTACTCCACCAAGCAGATCCCTGAAGAGACCAAAGTTTGCTCTCCTGAAGTCCAGGGTAGCAAGCACGGGAGCTTGAAAACACCAGGCACATAGTATACTTCTCTTTAGCTATCCTGGTCTGACCTGGCCAACAACATTCTTGTTCTGCTGTAGGAGACATCATTCCTTTAAATTAGTGTTAAGAAGGATTTTAAAGAAAAATCAGAAAAGACCTATAAAGCTGTGAGAAAGTGATAGCCTAGAGGCCCAATTCCAGAGCCATCTTGCTGGTGGAGAGCCAGCTTAACATGAGCCAGCAACGTGCCCAGGTGGCCAAGAAGGCCAACAGCATTCTGGCTTGTATCAGGAATAGCGTGGCCAGCAGGAGTAGGGAAGCGATCATGTCTCTGCACTGGGCACTGGTGAGGCCTCACCTTGAGTACTGTGTTCAGTTCTGGGCCCTTCTGTACAAGACGGACATTGAAGTGCTGGAGCGGGTCCAGAGGAAAGCTACCAAGCTGGTGAGGGGTCTGGAGACCAAACCATATGAGGAGAGGCTGAGGGAACTGGGCATGTTTAGTTTGGAGAAGACGAGGCTGAGGGGAGACCTAGACCTCATTGCCCTCTACAACTACCTGAAAGGAGGTTGTAGAGAGGTAGCTGTTGGCCTCTTCTCCCAGGTGAATAATGACAGGACCAGAGGAAATGGTCTGAAGTTGCAGCAGGGGAGGTTTAGATTAGATATTAGGAAGAATTTCTTTCCTGAAGGAGTGGCCAGGCACTGGAACAGCCTGCCCAGGGAGGTGGTTGAGTCACCATCCCTAGAGGTATCTAAGAAACATCTAGATTTGGCACTCCAGGGCAGTGATTGTAGGGGGGTTTTTTTTGTGTGTATGGTTGGACTCGATGATCTCAAAGGTCCTTTCCAACCATGAAGATTCTGTGATTCTATGATCAATCTACACTTCAGTTATACCAGATGTCAAGGATAATGGGAAGTAACAGATTCCCACTGGAGTACTGTATTATACATAATTGTTTCATCTTGACCGGAAGTCAGAAGATTATAATTGGGTTGAGCTGATCTAACACCTCCCATTCAGTGACAGCGAGTTGAGTGCACAGTCATCAAAGCTCAAAGAGAAGGTGGTAAAGGAAAGACTGAAGACAGATGTAACAGCAAGAGTAGCAAAATATTGGTGACCTCACAATGCTTACCTCTGATCTCTAGTTCATGTTATCCATCTTATGGCAAGTACTCTTAAGCACCAAAAAGAAATGAAAAGGCAATGATTGTAATTGTTTCTGTGGGTCACCAAAGGAGTTCAAGGAAAACATGGGGCAGCCCAGCTAGCTAATCGATATTGGACCTAAGTATCCCAGGCACTGTTGTAAATGTCCCTGTAAAGTAAAGCCTTGCAGAAGAAATCAAATAATTAGCTGATACACCATCACTTCATTTGACTCTTCTGAGCTGAACAAACTTTTGCAGAAAATCAGTGTTTCCAGGAATCCTGATTGTCCAGCACAAGGGTGGTCTGCAGCTCCAGGACTTAAAAGAAAAAGAAAGAAGGCAGTATTTGGCAGGGAGAACTCAGATAATACTTCTCCTCTCAGTGGTCATAGCAGATGCTAGTCCTGGGGGAACCCACAAGGAAATCAGTCCAATGCTGGAAGACTTGATTTCAGGGTGTCTCTCGAGCCCCACAGTAGTGACTTCCTCAGGACTGTATCTCAGAGTCCCTCTCTCCAGGATAACCAGGAATACAGGGGCTGCAAGAGTGTCCGTGCGAGTCAGTACATGACAGTCCAGGAGCCCAAATTTAACTGGAGATGCTGAGCAGGGAATCCAAGGGAGGAACAGACATTTCTGTCTGCTTTACTGCAGCTTGTATCAATTATACTGAGCAGCTACCGGGAACAGATACTGTTTTGTTAACACTGCATATTATTGTTGCCAAAGTGAAATTTTCTCTGAATTTCTGGTTTGCAAGACGGTAGTTCAGTCAGAAACCAAATTGCAAAAAATGAGAGTTCCTGTGAAGTGTAAATCATGCGTTTGTGGCTGCTCTTCCTGAAGTTTTACAGACCAGATCTCTGCACATTTTATTGTGATCAAGAATTTCTGGACATCAGCTTTGTGTTTTGCTTTCAGTCTAGTCTGTGCATCTGTTGGTCTCTGTCAAATTCAACTGCTACCATTTTAGTCAGAAATGAGAGCTGAGGCTTCTGTCTGGTATGGGAAGGAAACCACCCTCTCTGTGAATTTTTCAGTGTAGGAGTGCACTGACCAATCTTCCTCAAGTCTGTCTCACACTCGCTTATGAGTGCTCCCTCTGAAAGGCACGAGATGTCACAGTATGCCTGGGACGAGTGTCCAGGGAAGGAGGGAGCTTGGCCACATGGGACGGATGCCCACCTCCAGAGGGAAGAGGGCTTGGTACCTCCCTCCCTTGCAGCCTGTGCCCCAGCGTCTCCTTCCAGTGAGTGAGTTGTCATCAAGCTTTTCTCTCCAGGGAAGCTGTTTCTTCACAGCTATAGCAAGGTCCCTGCTTACAGCCTCCTCTTACTCAGAGTATATCTTGTGCACAGCAGGGAACAACTTCAAAGGAGTCCATTTTTTTTTTAACCTCCTGCAAGTTTTCCAGACAGCCCTTCCACTATCTTCCGCAGAGCAAAAAGAACGGTTCAGCATTGAGGTGCCAGCTTCAGGCGCACTTTCTGGCCTGAGCTGACTTGTATCTTCAAGCCCTCAGAAAACTGGCTGAAGTTTATGCCTGATCTGAAAGCAGATGTTTCCAGGCTGTCGAAACCATCTGCATTCTGCTTCCAGGTACGTGAGGGCTGAAATGTGGAGTGACCTCTGGGACCACCAAAGCATCCAGGGTTTGCAGAATCTGCACAAGGGATCCTCAGAATTGTTGCCCTTGCTCTCAACTAGTTTCACAGAGAAGGAAGTTGTGACTGTTAGAGAATGAACTCGATCCTTCACCTTCATTTTGTATTAGGGTGGTAACAACAGGGAGAGGAAAGACCCAGCCTGCAGGAGGAAGCACCTCAAGGGTGCTACTCTGGGACACCTACAGAGGGTGGAAACCTTCTGCTGTGTCCCCGGAGAAATGGCAGAGGGAAGCACAGCAGGAGGCAGCAGGGGGGCTTTTCCCACACTAAACCCCGCAACTCCAGCCTGCACTGACCAAACTGGCATGGCCACACCAATGTGACCACTACATGGTAGAGCCATGTCATGCGAAATATCCATCACATCTGTCCCAGAGCTGGCTTTGTTTCAGGCAGGTGGAGCAAAATCTACCCATTGATGACACTGCATGTAGTACAATTTCACATCTCCAGCTGCCTTAGAGTGGTTCACTCATTGGTCTTGCCTCGGCAGCAACACATTTGAGGACCAAAGACTCGCTACTTGAGGCCAGCTGGGCTGTGGTGAGCGGCTGAGCAGATCATTGCTGTTTTGCTCTTGGTCCCGTAGCACAGCACCGGGCAGAAGTTAGTCTTTACCCCACAGAGTGGGAAATGCCACCACATGGTGGTGTTGAAGCGAGAGCAGTGTTTAGACCTCATTGCCTTCTGCATCCTCCATGAGAGGACATGTGATGCTGTGTTGCAAGAAAGGTACGGCAGTTTAAAGCATAAACCCTGGTAAACAAGTTTATCTTACAATGTGGAAGCTCAGTCTCTGCTCTTGAAACAGAGGAAATGGGGAAAAAAAATAATCCTGGCTCAGAAATGTTCTCCGCCTGGCATGTGAGGGACTCAGACCAGTCCCTCTCACCTGAGAAACTGCAAGAGTCAGGGTCTGAGGAAGGCCTGAGTGTCCCGGGATATTTACAGAGAAGACATAGCCCATCTTCTTCCTCACTTTGTGCTTCCCCTGGCCTGCCGCACTGCTTCGGGAAGGATATGATGATTCAGCGGTACTTAGTGACACAGATTGTCCCTTCAATACTTACTCGTCAGCAGATGCCTCACAGGAGCCATCCTACGACCTGCAGCTGGCGATAAGCATTCTTCCAGATGTTCCTTGCTGCTTCACAAAAAACAGGCCAATATACTGAAATTTCCTAAATCATTCTGGAATCCAGCAACCCAGGAATTTACCTGCATAGGGGGGGTTAATTGCTTTCAGGCAAACATAGTCCCTCCAGCTCTACTTGCTCAAAACAGCAAGCAAGTGAAATCTTGCATGAGTTTATCTGCATTATGAAGAAGGTTAAGTTCCTGGTTACGAAATTGGAAATACAGTTGTAAAAGAGGAAAGTAATAAGAAAAAATGCAATCTTAGAGCCCCCCACCCCCAGACTGCCTTCCCTACTCTCCTTGGGTTTCTGCAAATCACATCAGAGTTGTAGGAGGTGAGGCCAGCTCGGAAAGCTGGTTTCTTCCCTGCCCAGTTATATTCATAGTTTCCTTGCTGCTGTTGAATGTAAATGAAGTTTCAAAGCACTTTGGAAGAGCTGCCTCTCTTCTCCCTGTCTCTCTCCTCTTTGAGGGAATCTGGCTGGGCTTCAGCTTGTTGTGAATTCTTCGTGTCTGAGACTGCAGATGAAGCATCCTTAAGCTTCTCTGAGAAGACTGAGCTTTGATGTTTAAAAGGTTTTGAGGAATGTTGACTTCTCATTTCTGTTCACCTTTTTTTCCCTCAGGAAGGCAAATGACTCGTAGCCGTATTTGCTTACCTCGTGAAATCCAGCTATATATCACAAATGTGCGAATGGGCTTTGTTTTTGCCCTGAGACCACACCTTGCAGATGCCAAATGCAAGGAGGGCTTGAGCCACTTGCCCTGTACCTGCGGGGCTGCGGCACAGCCATGGAAAGCTCTCGGGCTGTAAGAGCCAGACGCCTTTAGGTCACGTGTAACTCTGCAGGATATCTCGGAGCTTCCTTAGCACTTTTATTTCAGATGTTCACTGGAAAATTAATTGCTAAGATTCATTTTGTAGGACCCCGATGCGTGCAGCTCACGGAGTGCTCTCCCCAGGGTGTTTCCCAGGGCGCTGAGAGCGGGATGCCTCACTCAGCCTCTGCGCCAGACCTTGTCGACACCCCTCGCTGGCATTTCCAGACAGACCTTCATGTATATGATATATTACTCAAAAAATGTTCTAAATCTAGAGGATTTCCCAAGCTCTGCAGAACAATTGCATAATGATAAAAGAGCTTTTAAAGTCCTCAAACATTTTTTTCTCTTTCTGTGGCCATAAAATGAAATGTTTTATTCACATCCATACTCCCATGGGTACAGTTTCTGTAATAAAAGATGCCACAAATGAAACTCTAACACCAGCATTGGATTAGAGCATTTTGTCATTAAACTGCTTAGAATTGTTTTCAGTCTTTTGCTTTAACTTGGATAAATTAGTTCATCATTAGTTTCCACAGTGAGATTTCTATTTTCCTTTCTCTGTGTTTGATACCAAAGCGCTTCAAAGCAGCTTTCCTAGCGAGATACTGTATCAGGGAGGAGACATGCTTTTCCCCAAACACGGTTGCCTCTCATTTCTTAACCAAGCAAGTCAGAAAGAATAGTTCCAGAGAAAAATATTGTAGTGTTTGTTATTAGGCATGCATATCTCATTTAATATCAATGTCAAAAAATATTAATGTGTCAAAAATGTAATTCATTCTAACAGGAATTATAATTTTTGTTGTGATATTTATGAATTAAAATAATGCCGAACACTCCCCTGCATTAAAATGTTTGCCTGGCTCAGCAGCAGCAGACAAAGGCACAGTGTGCTGACTAACAGACTTTCCAGCATGGCAGCAGGAACCCTGTTGCGCTCTCATGGCAGGGAGATGGGTCCAGCCTTCTGCGTTCTTGCAAGTCACCACTGAAACCTTATCAGTGGGCTGTGACAGTTCAAATATCCTCCCTCCCCATCGTTATATCACACATGTGTCTGTAACAACCGGCAGCAAAGGTCAGTCAGAAGTGAGCCCTGGTCACTGCTTGGTTGACCTTTTCAAGTGGCTGCGCTGGAGGCTCTTAGTCAAATACTCTCATCGCTGGGTGCTCTTCTGCGGTGCTGGTGCTCAGCCTGTCACCAGTAATCTGTTACTGCACCCAGCGTATGCTCTTCTCTGCTATTGCAACTCTTGGGTCTTTATTCAACACAGCACAACACACAGACAGGCAGAGGTGCATCAAGACCCATTTCAAGCTTTTTCATGAAGTATCTCACTTCAGCAGCACATTGTATGTAAGGTGCATAGGCTCCCTCTTTAGTCAGTGAAGAGAAATTGGCACTTTCAGGAGAACAATGAGTTCATTCTGAAAATGGCCATCAATCCTGGCCCAAGTGAAAATTGGGAGTACAAAGGACCACTTGCAGTTTGGTCTGTCAGGGTTACCACTGCTGGACACCTCAGCCAGAAATCTCTCTTCACACAACTGCATGTCTAAGCCAGCCCAGGCACCCAGGTGCCAGCCCAGGACTCAGGGCTGGAGTATATCTCTTGGCAGCCATGTTTTCCGTAACCCTCAGCACCTGTACCTGTGCCTCAGTCTCTGTACATGGGGGTGGCACTGGCACTGTGGATCAGTAAGGTTTGATATATCACAGCAGAGGTTCTGCATGATCATTCCAGTTGTGAGGACACAGTGCCGGTATGGTGCCATGGCTGCCCATGCTCATTCCAGCTGTGAGGACACAAGGTGGGCATGATGTCACGGCTGAGCATCCCAGAGCAGTAGAGCTGGAGTGTGCTGGAATGTAGAGTTCTGTGGGAAAGGGGTGTTTGCTCAGCACCCTGCCCATTTCACCAAACCGTAGCAACAGGTGGAGCAGCTGGGGAGAAAAGGAAGATATTTTAATTCCTAATTTACAGGGCTACAGGGAGGAGTAGCTGGGTTGTTTTTCAAACAGTTAAAATATCATTTACCAAGGTAATTTCACAAATTGCTGTGCGGAGAAATCCTGATGCTTACTTGAGGAGCGCGAGTGCACAAAAGCCTAATGGGATTCTTTGTCTCAAATAGGAAATATGCTCTTTGTGATCATGATGTAAAGGGGATCCGTGTCTGCCCGGTACCAAGCGGTTTGGGAGCACCTTGGGAGCTGGAGCAGCTGCTCTGTGTAGCTGATACAGGGCAGTCGGTGCTGGCCTGACACTTGGAAACTGCACACAATCTGGGATGAAGGTGACCTTCACACTCAGCCTGTTAAATGTAGTTGGTCTTAAGGGGCATCATCACTCTATGGAGGACTGGTATTTTTATGACAACCAGTGCTTTCTGATACATCAGGTACCTGATGTATCCTGACTTTGAAATTAACTCTTTCTTTTTTGGGGGTTTACTGACTTACTAGTGCAATTTCTTTCTCTCCATTTGTGTGAGAGTGGCTCATGCCTTTTAACCGTCATTAGCTTCTGTGTAACTTTGGTAAAAAAGAGTGCCCCTGTTTTGGTCCTGTGAGAACAATCATTCCACCACAGAGGTGGGTGGTCCGGTGGCCAACCCAGGTTTACGTGTTGCCAGTCTGACAGTATCCACAGCCCAGGAGAGATGCTCTGCAGAGTGGATCCTCATCATCTGAGCAGGCAGCTTGGTCTGAAACAGAGGGAAAGGGATGAGAAAGGGTATAAACATCCCATCAGCATCACATCTGGTTAGAAATGAGCACCAGGCCAGGTTTGTGCAGGAGCCTAAGCCATGAAAACCTCTCCTGGAGGGAGATGCTGAGAGTTCCCCTGTGGGCTTGGTGGCTTTGGCACAAGTTAGGTCTGCTATGTCCATTACCTGTGATGTGCCATGGGACAGCAGAGGTAGAGACCAGGCAACATCCGAGATTAGCACTGTGTGAACAGTGGCCCTCTATTATACAGCCTTAATCTCCAGTGAGGAAGGAATACCCAAACATACAGGCAAATTTGGGTCTCTGTGTCTGTCAGAAAAACAGCTCATAGGTCTGCTGTATGGTTAAATACACAACAGGCTGTGAGGCATCTGGAAGCTGCATTACTGGGTACCAAAAACTGCATGGGCTGGGTAGATACTGTCTATGACAGAAGCCAAATGTTATGTTGGTTGCAGACATAAATAATAACAGTCCCTTGAAGATTTATAATGAAAGTGAGCAGAAAATATTACCTGGTGGTACAATTTTCAATCAGTAGCAAAAGTTGTGTGCTGTAGTCTGTTTTCCAGTTACGCTTTTAGCATATATTTATTAATGTTAATTAGCACAAGTTGTTCAAATGTATCTGCTAGAAGGCAACATCAGCATATCTTATACTGATTCATTTCCCAAGGAGGACTCGATGAAATACCTGAGAATAGTCATGCTGGTTCTGTAATGAGATCTTTATTATTCCAATAATTATCATGGATGTGAATAATATTTTACACTTAGAAAGAAATCTTATTCTTAAAGGATCCCTATAGGCCTTCCAATTGTCTTCGTTTCTGGAGTACATTCTGAAAAGACCAATGACTCAGTTGATGTGAGCTGCAAATCACACGCAATGCTCAGAGATAATGGACCTCAGGACACTTTGCAGCTGACCACTGCCCCTCAAAAGCTCTCCCTAGGAAAAGGACCTTCTATTGCCTTTCTAGCAGTGTTTTTTCAAGAATGCAGTGATCCCTATAAGTCATCATAAAATTGCATTTATATCTCTATTTCACAAAGTATTCTCCACCCCTGGAGGTATTCAAGATCTGGCCAGACAATGCCACAGCCCATCTGACCTCCACCAGGGCTCTTTCTCCCTGATACAATATTGGTAATAACGAGACAACTCAGTCCAAGTTCAAACCACATTTTGGAGACCTTCCCTCCCTTGCATACAGCCTGTCTCGGGGAAGCCTTTACTAATGGGATGAGCATTAACAGAGCGAGCACCGAAAGCCACATGGGAAGTGGCACCGCTGGCTTTCACGGGTGGCTCTGGTACCTTGCCCCTTTGCATATTTTCCAGCATTTTGTCAAGTCCCAATTTAAATAACTAGATTTCCACCACCCTTCAGAAATACAGTATTAAGCAGTATTAGACCTTTTCTTAGAAAACTTTTCCTGTTTGCAGTCGGTGTTTTCCACCATCAGTCTCACCTTTTAACTTTAGGTTGTCCCTCATCACTAAACAGTTTTGCTCCTTGCCTGGCTATTTAATCACTATTTGCCCGAGCCATGCATAATTTAGTTCCTTTAATCTTTCCTATTTAGCTTGTCCTTCAATCATTTTGTGGCTGTTCTGATCTCCCGCTGCACTCCCCGGGATATGCGGGACTCCTGCTGTCTCTGTTGCCTACAAATCTACAGGGTGATTCTTTTGCAAAGCCTATATGCAGACTAGTGTCAAATTTGTTGTCCCTTTCTACTCCAAGATTTTCTTACCCATAATCACTGCACATCTTTCCCTTCATAACAAGTATTTGCAATCCGTGCTATTTCCTTTGAGGTTCTTGAAGTATTTTCCCAAACTTAGTCCCTCTTGCTGTTTCCTGCTCTCTCTCAAGCTGCCCTTGACTCTTTGCACGCCCTCTTTCACATTCTCAGGCCTGAGCAGTAACCACTCATTCAGGTAGAGACATATGTTCTATAAAAATCTTAGCCTTTTTTAATGAACCTTTTGGACAATGCTGAGGTCAGTATAGACGTACCCTTTCTGGACATTCTTATATCTGCTGCTAAATGGGAAGTGGAGCATCCTACAGAAAAAGTTGAAAGTTGTGATGTAATCAATCTTGTCTGAATTTCCCTGGATAAGATGGAGAAGAAAGGGTGTGAAAGGTAGAAAAGTCCTGCTGAACTTTTCAGGGTTTCAGATCCTGAAACACAGACTTTGTCAGGTCTTCTGAAGCAGAGCCTTCCACACTAAGAAAAGCCCATTTAGAGGGCCCCTGCACTATGAGAAGATGTCTGAGAAGGCTCTGCCACATTAGGCTTCCAAGTGGGAGAAGACGTCTGAAAATAACATAAAGACCTCCTTTACGCATTCATAACAGAAACTCCACAAAGGTATTGCCACTGCAGCAAGACTGTCCACTTTGAGAGCACAGAAAAGCACTGAGTGCTGCTTGGAAAGTGTCAGGTACCCAATGTCCATGCCATATAGAGATGCAATAGCGTAGGACTGTTCATGCAGTCAGGATGGGAAGAATGTAAGTCGGTGCAGTGCCTGAAGAATGGGAAGGGCATCTTAATGTGGGAGCCAAGCGGAATAAACTCTCTGAGGCAGGGTTTAACGTTGTGTCCCCAGTCAGAGAAGAGGAGTTCTCATGCTTCAACTTTCTCGTGCTTCACTGCCATCTCCTGCTCTTCTTCCCAAGGACTGACCCCTGGACTGGTCCCTGCACCCCAGCCACCGGGGTGGCTCCTGTCCCTGCCTCTCTTGCTTGGTGGAAGCTTTCATGCACTTCCTCAACAGATACCAGCCACTGTGACAGCTCCGACGCCTGGTGAGCATGTCAGCTAGCCCATTCAGCAAGGCCCCGGCTCCACCCCACACTGAAAGGACTGAAACAGCTCCACAGTAAATACAAACATCTAATGGAATGTAATTACCATCTGCTGCTTTCCAAAGCAACACATCCAAATTACAAATTGGGAAATAATTACAGCCCACAAGTCTCCATCACAAGGGCCTCAGCTTCCCTCTTGAATCTGCATAACTTCCCAATTCTTCACAAATGGCAGCCCTGCTGCAGGTGCTGATCCATCTCTCACCTTTTTTTGGTTACTGAAATGCATCAAGAATCAGGAGAGTATTTGTTGAAGGAGTAAATAGCGAGATCCATTCTCCGAGGGCTTGTCTTGTATCAGCCAGAGGTATTTCGTAAGCATTTGATGTTACTTACCCCTTAAGCAAGGATTTGAAGCTGTGAGGGAAGGCAGGGTGGTACAAGCCCAACTTCTGTTCACCGCTTTCAGGAATTTTAGCACCTATTTAAAAAACTAAAATGAAGAAAGGAAACCAGTTACTTGCAACAGGGTCTTCCAGGGCATGAGTTCTGCAACACTAACCACAGCACCAAATCCTCTGCACAAAATACCTGTGCCCGCATGAGGTCCCAGGCTGAAAACCCTGGGTATAAATTAGGCAAATATATATGAAAAACAGCCTCCTTTGCTTTGCTCTGTCTTTGCCTCACCCTTCTTTCAGCCTGGCAGCAAAGGGTGGGACGTGAGCTGCCTCCCTGCCAGCCTGCGGAATGCTGCTGAGTGCGCCGCAGCATTCAACTGATGTTCCAGCTACGCAGAATCACAGTCACCCGAGACACCTCTTGCGGGGCATTCAGCTTGTCCCACAGCAGCGCAACAGAGCTCATTTCATTGTGTCAGAGCCTCCCTAATAGCTGGCTGTGTATCAAAAGGGAGGTGGAGAGAGCAGCGTCTGATCTGTGCACTGATAATAGAATGATTAGCGAGGTCTGACTCAGATTCTCACTCTCTTCACAGGCTAAGGACTTCATTAGCCCACAGTTAAGGGTGCAAATATCTGACAGCTACTTCTACAGTGAGGCTTTTAACTCTGCTGAGTGCACTGTGCTTTCCTTATATGTGTTCCTACATGAGTAATCCCAGATTGCCAGGGAGGATGGAAAGCCCTTCATAGAGGAAGGCTGCAGAAGGAAGAAACTTTGCACTACAAATTCCATTTCCACTTGATATGCAAGTTACAGTCTTCCAGGTCCAGTCTTTTAAAGGTTACATTTTGGAAGCACTGTTTGGAGGGAGCTGTCATCCATAAAACTGTGAGCAATGGAAGAATATCTTTATCTGATGACTGAAGAAAGACTCAAGCCATTACCATATGGTGTAAAATCATAGAATCATGGAATGTTTTGGCTTGGAAGGAACCTTAAAGATCATCTCGTTCCACCCCCCTGCCCTGGGCAGGGACACCTCCCACCAGACCAGGTTGCTCCAAGCCCCGTCCAACCTGGCGTTGAAAACTTCCAGGGATGGGGCAGCCACAGCTTCTCTGGGCAACCTGGGCCAGGGGCTCACCACCCTCACGGTGAAAAATTTCTTCCTAATATCTTATCTAAATCTCCCCTCTTCCATTTTGAAGCCATGACCCCTCGTCCTATCACTACATGCCCTTGTAAAAAGTCCCTCTCCAGGTTTCTTGTAGGCACCCTTTAGGTACTTTAGTTTAGTTGCCGGTGTCAAGTTCAATCAGTTTCCCAGAATGAGACTAAACCAATTAGATGAAGTCCTCAGAAGCCAGAATTGCCATGGTATTTGGCAACGCCTTTTACTAGAAGCTGTTTTTTTCAGCTTTTTTTTCTGTAGCTTACAGTGTGTGGCAAAGCTAAAGTTAAGAAGATAGCTTTTTTATTATCACATCCTTGTTATGTGTTGCCTTTCCAGTTTATAGACTTTGATCTGTACAGAATGCAATGAAAAAGGTTGTCCCATGACCCCAAACCCAGATGTTTGTGCTGAAATTGTCCCTAATGGGAGAAGGCCACTCTTTAATCAGTCAATGAGTTTGCAGGATGTGTTATTGATTTAAGTGAAGTATTATATGAAGAACTGAGCACTGAGTCATGGATGAGTGGAAACAACAGGTTGAAGCTGGCACTGGAAAAAAATTTAGAAAGTCAGACACTCAGAGAACTTCAGGAATTCTGTCTTTCATAGATTAAAACCAAAAAAGCAGGGCAGTAGTGATGGGTTAAATCAATATCACTGTTCAGAATAATGCTAGGCATAGAAAGGAGCACTGGACACATATTACTCTTGAGGGGTACCTCTCCAAGGTCAAATACATACTGAGCTGATGAAAGCCAAGGGCTGAAAACAGACAGACAGGATGATAAATTTAACATGGAAATGACAGGGTAGAAATGACTGTCCAAGAAAGACAAAATTTGCAGAAAAAAGGTGATCAGGAGAATTTGGAGGCCATATAGCAGAGGAAGATGCCAGATGCTGGTAAAGAAGCAGATGCAAGGAACAGATTTGCTGCAGCAATGAATAGGCAAAAGAAATAAGCGCAAATGTAGATGAAGTGACTGTGGAGCAGGGAGGAGCACCTCATCCTTTAAAAATAAAAGGGGACAGTAAAAGTAAGAAGAGTTGGAGTCCAAGTGGAGGGCAGAGTATACAGAAAATGAAATAGGAAAGCAGAGAGTGTTCTCAGACAGAAGAAAAAGGAAGAAGACTGGAAACACACAAAGAACAGTAGAAAGGTCTATGTGGTCAGGGAGTCTTTATTAAGAACTTCTAGTGGGACTCACACCAGAAGAATTCAGGTTGAAAGGAATGTGATGTAGATATAGCATAGAAAAGCATCTGGGACTGTAAGGAAGTATCCAGTTCACCCTTTCTAGTGAGGCAAATGACACTGCTGCATTCCCAATTAAATACATAAAGGAGGAATGTGCCAGATGAGGGAAAACTTTCTGTAACCTTCTCTGGGATTTGTAGGATCTCCTGAGACACAGGAGAAAAAAAAAGGACAAAATAATGAGAATTAAAAGACAATGTTGAGAGAACGGCTTTGGGATGTTCATTCTCTGGAAGCAACTCACAGAAGAAAGTACTGCTCATAGCATGGACTTCACATGAGGAGAAAGCTGGCATGATTGAGGAAAAAATGAGGGGGAAAAACAGGGAGAGACTCATGTGTTCTCCATATCTAGTAATAGTACACAGGAGAAGGGAAGATTGGTAATCAAAGACAGCAGGAATCTTGGTGAGGAAAGGAAGTGCAGTGAAGAAAAGAATGGACAAATACAAGCCAACAGGATTCTGAATAATAGTAAAAATCTGTCTGAGCACCTAAATGGGTCACTATAAAAGGACTGGAGCATTAGTGTGTGAACAGCAGCAGCAGCAGCAAAAAAAAAAGGGAAACATAGCTATTGTGAAGATGTGAAATTGGAGCTGACAGAGTTAACAAACACAGAGGGTCATAATTGAGACTGGTTCTTGGGTGTGCAGGCTTCAAGAACTACACAAGTTAGGTGGTAACATGCTGGACTGATGAGAAAAGCAAGGAGACCACACCAATGGAAGTTTGTCATGACCATACCTGATCTAGGACAGAATGGTAAAAGAGGTTCTGTTGGAGAAGCGTTTATAATGAGCTGAAGAATTACAGGGTTGGGTCTGGAAATGGGTAAACACTTATGGAGTGTTAGTGGAGGAATTTTGTCATCATGGGGAGATCTTAATTTCGTAGATAATAATTTACAGAACAAGAGCAAGTCACAGTAAATCTCTGTAAATCACAGCAAATCACACCAGGTAAATATCTGGTGTCTTCGACATGATAACTCATGAGTTTCTTTACCAAATATTTACTCCATACGCAAGAGACAATACTTACACTGAGGAGTTGTGAGGCATTATAAATGCAGGTTGAACAAAATGGCCTTGGGTGGAATGATCATAAAAGGTTTCAACTGAAATGAAATAATACGACAAAGGATGGATCTGTGGTTAAAGTTCTTCAGTTCAAGCTCTAGGACTTCAGTTCAGAAACAGCATA
Source organism: Stercorarius parasiticus (assembly GCA_013396915.1). Taxonomy (NCBI): domain Eukaryota; kingdom Metazoa; phylum Chordata; class Aves; order Charadriiformes; family Stercorariidae; genus Stercorarius; species Stercorarius parasiticus. Next base: position 1,768,562 of record VWZL01003811.1, read on the forward strand.
TGAAATTCCAGGTGTAAAACTATTATGAGTCTGTATCCAGGCAAGGTTTTCAGTGAAGAGGGTGCCACAATTAACTGAATTTAGAAAAGGCATAATAGGAATAAGCAGAGCCTGGAAGGAAGGAAGGAAGGAAGCAAGCAAGCAAGCAAGCAAGCAAGGAAGAAGAGCAATTTGTGCTGCAAGCAGTGCAACCAGTAAAGCGTGGTCGCTTATGGATCTGTGTTCTGTTTCCTGCATTCTACCCACAAAAACCCCCACAAAACAACCAAAATAACAACAGAAAACCCAACCTCAATACCTTAAACAAACTCTCCCATACCACTTATATCATCCCTGCCCGGCAAGACTCTGCACAAGCTGTGGAAAGCCTGAAGAAGCGCATGCTCTTTTGCAGGCAGAGCAGGCTGGCCGGGAGGCGTGCGCCGACTGACAAGAAGGCATCTGCCAAATGGAACGTATAAGGCCTGAGAGATGGTTCCTTTTCTCTCAGTGGAGGCACTAATTTGAATCTCTCTCATCTACTCTGCTGCCAATTTTTGAAAAAACTTTCAGAATATTAATTATGATAGGTGCTTCTGCTGTCCTTTCAGGTGTGGTTGAAAGTGGCCACTGGGTTTGAAAGTTATTGCAAGAGAGGAAAGGGGAGGAATGAAAATCCTTCTTTTCCTTGGGAAAACAAGCTAAAAGAGGTTGATCAGCAAAATAGTGCATCTTAGAGGTCAAGAAGCATAGTGATGAAGGAAGAACTGTCAAGTGTCAAAGTGAGTTATATGTTAAGCCACAGAGAAAAAAAACCCTCTTTGGTTATGTAAATGTAATGAGGATGAGAGAAGAATAAGTGAGGCTACTGCGAAATGAGGGGGATGCTAAATTAAAGCCATACCCAGTGAGACTCCAAAATAAAAGGAGGACTTGGCTTCCTTTTTCAATGATGTGGATGTTGACCAGGATATCAGAAAGAGGGTGGACAGTAGGAACACCAGGACAGAGGGAGAGCAAGCGTAACCAAGCAGAGGTAATACTGCAGGAGCTAATGAGCAACCCCAGGGGGCACCAGATATTTCACCACAGGTTCTGAAACAAGCAGCAGCACTGTAGACTCCTGGGATTAAGAATCTCCCACATCAGGCCAGTTGCTACAGGCTTGAAGAATGGGAATTTATCATTGTGTCCCCAAGCCATCCACAACTCTGAGGTGGATCTCTTTAGACATCTTCCTTAAAGGAAGCTGGCCAAATCAGACAAACAGCTTTCAAACCCACTAAACTGGATTTTATTTGAGCAGCAACTGGGACACGTAGGTCCATGCAGTCAGACATGTTCAGTCCAGTTGCCTGAAAGAAGTGTCAAACTTTCCACAGTTCCTCTAAGGGACCCTCTTAGGCTTGTGTCTTGGTGCCACATCTGAGGTCTGTCTGTGAGCCTGTTTCCAGCAATCACTGCTTCCCTGCCTGCCAGAAACTCCTCTTAGCTGTGCCTCACTGAGTAACCTCTGGGAGGTTTGATCTTCCCTCCTGGTCCCAAGCCCCACAGCCCAGGAGGGAGCACACTCCACTCAGATGTACCCTTGGTGGGGACAGAACAGATGCCACCCACCATGGTCCTGATACAGAGGGGCAAACAACGTGATCTGGAGCCTGAAAGATGAACTCAGCTTGATGCAAGCTTTGAAATAGATTTTGAAAGCAGAAGTAATTAAAGGCATGGATATAAGTGGGAAATGGGCCAGAATGAAGCATGGCTTTATCCAAAGGAGATTGTGGCAGGCTAATCCGATATCTTCCTCTGATAAGGTAATGGAGTTTTTAGACAAAGGAAACATGCTAGATATAATCTTTGTGGACTTTAAGAAAGCATTAGATATGGTGTCACATGAGGAACTGATTAGTGATGCTAGACGAACGAGGATTACAGAAGTATTATAAGGGAAAGGAGGAAGTGCACAAAGACAAGACAGCAAAGGGCTTGTGTTAAAGAGGAGTCAGGCTAGAAGGAGGTTACCAGAGCTTCTAAAGGGCTAGGCTTAAGGCCAATCCTATTTAATCATAATCATAAATCATAATCATAATCATAAAACCTAATAAATCATAGAATCGTTCGGGTTGGAAGGGACCTTAAAGCCCATCCAGTTCCACCTCCTGCCCTGGGCAGGGACACCTCCCACCAGACCAGGTTGCTCCAAGCCCCATCCAACCTGGCCTTGAACCTGTCCAGGGATGGGGCAGCCACAGCTTCTCTGGGCAACCTGAGCCAGGGCCTCACCACCCTCATAGTGAAAAATTTCTTCCTGATATCTATTCTAAAGTGCTAATAACCAATGGTTGGAGACCACTGTAAATACAGCCAAAGTCTGGATATTGTGGCAAGAACCAGAGAATCTTGAGGACTAGAGAAATCAAAATTCGAAGAAACATTCTTCCAAAAAAAATTGGAGCAGAATCTGGTTGTGGAGGAGCCTTGGTGACCCGGGAGTCTCTCTGTGTCTAGGTCTTTTTTTGGGTGTAGCTGCTTGTTGCTTCTTTGGAGTTTTCCATTGTGACATTTAGTTTGCCTTGCTGAAATGCCCATCATTTCTCTACCCGAGGTTGAGCTTTGTGAACTACACCATTCCTGAGATATTTTTTTCCCTTAATGAACTCCCTGTAGATATTTTCAAATTTATGAGCAGGTTACTTGGTTTTGCAGATCAGGATACCCCAAAATTTTCATTTCCATGCAGAGAACACTCTGACTCTCCATCTCCTGGACATTTATTCAGGATTGACAAGCATAACAGGACTGACTTCAGTTTTAGCACACAATAAGCTCAGGATCCACAATGTGGCGGAGGAAGACAGGTGGTGAAGTTTGGTGCCATGGATGGCCATGGCCCATGTGGCTGAACGGCTCTGATACAACCCTTTGGATGAAGTACCATCAGGTTTTGGAAGGAAAAAGTTGCATGGAGTTATACAAACTTCAGAGATATCCATTGCATGATCAAGAGTATCAGAAACACTTTTTTCACTTCTTCTTACATTCTGTAGAAAAAACTTCCTGTTGGTTCAAATTTCTGCAATTCTGGGGACTGGCCCAAACCAAACCACTTTGAGTTTATCCAGTCTTTAGGCCATCGTCATTTCTGCCTCTTGGTTACAGACAGACAAGTAGATTTTCAGGAAGGAAAACTCATAATTCTGCTGAAGATGTATCAGAACTAACAGATTCTTCATTTACCAAACTGCCAAGCTTTGTGTCAGACTCCTCTTCTGCCGTGGCCCACAGGTGTGCTAGATATTGGGGTGGAAGCCACAGCCAGAATTACCTGAAGTGCTTCTTTTCCCTTCTAATATAGAAGCAAACAAGTGTTTGCTTTCTGTAGGAACATCTTCCTTTTGCTCCTTCCCCCCCACCTTTCCCTTTGCCTCATGGAAAAAAACCCAACCCTATTTGTTTAAAGTACTTAATCCTAAATATCTCTTGAAACCTGTATGATTGGGTGGCCTGTATCTTCCTCTCTTCTACAGGCCTTTATATAGGGGGGGAAAAGGTCACTACCTTGAATTTTGCATGTGGTGGAAATTCCATGTTTTTCTCACATGTTACACGTTTAGGATTTTCATTCTCACCTGGGACACATGGGGATCATTTCAGCAATGGGTCCTGGACGTGCTGCTCAGCTATTAAGGTGTTAATGTGTGAATCAAGCTGCATCCTGACTCCATCTCAGGGTGCCATCTGGTCACACATCTCCCCCTTTGTGGTCTGTTTTCTGTACAGATAGACTCAGCCCATCACCTGGAAAGACGTCTACAGTAAAGTCCACAGTCTCTGTGTCAGAAAGCAAGTTCTGCAGGGCCCCTTTGCAGATTAGAGTCATCTGGAGCAGCAAAGCAACTGGGAGAGTGTGCAAAGCCCATTTCCATTCTTCTCAGCTTATGAGCCACAAAGTACAGGTTGTCTGTATATGAAGTATCTGGCCACAAGCAGATATCACCATCTAAGACAATCCCTCCAGGCTCTCTTCAGTCACCAAAAAGAAACAGGCATTTCTATGGTACAATTCAACACACACATCTGAAAAAAATGCTTCCCATTTCTCCTCCTGCCTGTTAAGGGAGTCTGAGTGGACCAGCTCAGAGGGAGATGTCTGCATCAGAGGTGTCAGAAAGCACGGTCTTGGAAGCCAGGGTTCATTTCACCCAGCTTCCAAGTGTCGTGATGCTGAAAGAGCCTCTTGTTCGAAAAAGGTCAGTTCCCTTATTCCTCATTATTCATTATCTTTTCATATCTATTTAACATCAGCTGTTTGAAAAGCTATTATTCCAGCATGTTTAGTGGTGAAATGGATGAAGTGTTCTTCTCCCCCCATGCTGTGACCTCTGTGATGGTCGTGAATAAAACTAATGACAATAAATTATAGAGGTGTTGCTGGATATTGCCAGAGGAGCGATAAAATGTGATGGCAGTTAATAGAGCGTGTTTAAGAGACAGAAGGCAACTGTTGTCTACCAAGAGACACCCAAATGCATTAGTAGAGAGAAGTGGCACTGTGGTGCTCAGGGCTATATCACTCAGTGGCTTTTATCTCTAACCTCTCTGGTGCTCCACCTCGTAGGGCATCAGTTGCACTTCTATGTGCTGCTTCTCACCCCGAAGCCTACTAAAAGCACATCTGGACATAGAGCAGCCAGTTGCACCTAAATTCACCTGCAGCTCTCTGCACTGTATCAAGCGTGTTTGGCACATACTAATGCAGGATACAGGTGTCTTGATCTGTATGGTTCTGATAGGTTGTAATTAGTTGTCTGTATCAAAAAATAAGTGTCTCTTTCCCCAGTGGACAGCCTGGCAGCCTAAGCATAGCCCTTAACCCACCTGTAGAAAATTATATACATCTGTGTTTAGCTTTGCTGTTGACCCACTTGTAAGCTGCTTGAATGCTATCCCGTCCCTAAGTCTTGCTACTGGGTGGCTCAGCTCATCCCTCTGTTGGCTGCTTTCTTTCTCAGATGTTAAATCACTAGCAGTGAGACAGCTGAAGGGCTGGCACAAGTGGCCATGCCAGGTTGAGCCCAAAGGTCTGTCAATCTCATGACCATCAGCTAGAAGCTGAGGCTCAGGAAAGGTGAGAACAAAGCACATCCAGGATGGGTGGTGGACTCAGATCCTCAGCTCCTCCAGCCACACCTGACCATGGGGACCCTTCTGCTCATGTTCGCCCAGTGTTGTCTCAGCCAGATCCTACACCAGAGGACCAGCTATCGTCAGGCCCTGGCACCTTCTCTGCACAGGTACCTACATTTTCCGAAACTCCTGAACTCCAGCTGCCGCTCTGAGCTCTTTCCCTCAGTAACTCACAAGACCATGGTTTTCCAGTCTCTAACTCTGTGCCTGGGATGAACAAATGCACTAGTTCCCTTCTAGCATATTCTAGCACCTCCTAACTGTTTCAGTGACCTGGGTAATTTGACATAGACCTAGAGCTTTTGCAGCTCCCATATGTCAATAAGGTTGTAAGCCCCTTCCCATCACTGTAACCACCCCACAAGCCTGCGGTTTCCTCTCTTACCCACCTGCTACCTGTCAGTTCCCATTACCCTGTCCCCATCCCACAAAATAACGACAGTCTCCCTGCCTGACCAAGGCAATGCCAACTCCCACCTCCCTCCAAAACCTTGGTTTACCCCTTGCTCTTCTAATGCGAGGTAACTCTTGTTAGTACTTTGTTATACCCATTGACTTTCTGCCCATGCCTCTCTCCCCTGCATATCTCCCCTGTGCCCCAAGCCTTCCCAAGAGCAAGAAACCCTCCATGTGCCTGAGTCAAGCTGAAACCCCACCACCAACACCATGGTTAACCTACAGCAGCTAAATCCACCACTAGTCCACCGCAAATGTCAACCTCCTCATTCCCTCCACAGCCTCCCCAAAACATCCTCTCTGTAATCCTATGGGATCCCTTTTTCATACGCCTTTGCTTCTGCTCCCAAAGTCCTGTCCCCTCTGTGTGGTGGGGATGTGTCTGCTGCTTCATTCATGTGCCTGTAGTGTTTTTCTCAAGGTCCGAGGCCGCTGGAGACTAGTTTAGACACTGAACCAGCCGGCTCAGCTTTTCTCGCAGCCCAGGGCTCCCTAGGAATTGCTGTCTGTTGAAGATTATCTATGCTTCCTCTCACCATCCCGGCAGTACTAAATAGTAATACATCACCTCGGTCTTTGCTGTAAGACCTTTCACTCAATCTGGGATGTGGAGCATTTGTGCAGGAATTGGGCAGCGTGACTAACAAATAATGAACGATCTTGGACCAGGATTAATACAGCAAAGGCATGAACTAAGAACACGTTCTATAGAAGCAAGGTTGTAACAGACCCTTTCTACATAGAAAGGCATAATTACTTTCTCAGATATGCCACAGTCTAGCAGAGGAGTACCTATGTGGTGTAAACCAAGTGCAGTTCTAGCGCTCACATGCCAGGCTGCAGAGATGGAGGGTGTGGAGCAGCAGGGAAGGTGAGGCTGGACAAAGACTTCACTCGGTCCCTTATCACAGGCCTGTGCCAGCCACTCTTCATCCTGACTCTTCAAAATGCTGTCAGAAACACGAACAGCCATCTCCTTTGAGAACTCAGAGCTCAGGCAACTCATCTGACTTACAGATGGCTGAAGTTACAGGAGGTGAATCCTGCACCAAGTAAATATCCAGACTTACAAGAAACAGGGAAAGTGCAAAGTCAGTTCTTCTTTGCACATCTTTCCCCAGCACATTCTTAAATGTCAGCTGTCTGTGAAAAAAATTAATTTCAGGCCATTCCTAAAAGAATCAATGGTAAACATCAATGCATAAGGTTTCTGCCTGACACAAAGGGCCTGGGACTTCCATACCACATAGACCTCCATGCTTTATAGCACTAAACGAGATGGCTAGGAAGGAAAGAGTGCTTTGCCCTAGATGTTTTGGTCTGGGTGAGTGCAGTCAGTTGGAGGGCAGATTCGTTTTGAGTAGCCATGTCAGGGCCTGATCTGAACAGGGGAAAACTGTGCTATGTGTGTTAGGTGAGGAGGTGGGTGGAGGAGTTACAGTCTCATAGAACTGCCTAGCAAATCTCTGATTTCAAATACATTCCTCCCAGTCTCTTGGGTAGATAGTCTGGGAATACAAAGGACATGAGGCAGTGACTAAAGTTACGCTGAAAACAGCTACCTAGGAAGGTATGAGCTTTGTCCAGAGACAAGAAAAGCTTTTCTCAGAAGACAACACACAACCAAAGGACTGCACTTGCAACTCAGAACCTAAATATAAGGTCTACACATCCCACATGTGCAGCCCTGTGATGTCCCACAGCAACAGTGTCAGGATGACCAGCACACTGTCTGTGCATCACCTGTACAGGTGGAACTGCTCTGAGCTCCTGCAGGTATGGTCCCCACATTAACAAGGGTTCTCATAAGCAGGTGTGGCAGACAGTGCCTCTGTACCATGGGAATCCCAGGTTATCCCAGATTTGGGCTACAGCAGCGTGGTAGTGTTGGTGGGTCAGCTGCTTTGCGCTGCACAGATGTGCTCTTGCCTTGCGAAGCCATCTGACAGCAGAAGGCCCTCATGCACCTCTGCAAATCAGGTACTCCACTCCTCCACTACAAGAGTAGATGGTGTCCCTGGTGCCGAGTTCAGATCACTCTTGTCCTGATGGCAGAGTGGCATGAACTTCCCATCGATCATTGCCACATATTGTAGCCTTTCTGGATCTAGCTGGTATGAGATGATAAGGATGCTGTGAGGACATTTCTGTCATTAGCTTGCAGTCTTGGCAGAAGAAGTATAGGAAGACAACACGTTTTGCTACTCTAAAAAAAAAAAAAAAAAAAAGGAGAAATAGATGGGTTTTTAGGAGGTTCTGAGTGTCTTTTTGCTTTTCTACAAGACAGTTTCCCAGCAGTACCAACAGAAGCAAGAGACTCAGCACTGCCATAGTCTGAGTGAGAGTGAAGCAGACTCCTCCTGACAAATCGTTGCTCCAGAGTTTGGTTTGTCAGGGCATGTACAAACTCCCTGTCTGCAGAGATGAGATAATCACAGGCTGTGTCTTTAGAGGCTGCTGGGGGATTTGAGTAGCTCTGAGTGTGTTCAACAAACACAAAGGACAGCAAATCTGGGATGATGGAAAAAAGGCCCATGAGCATGTCCTGTTCACTACTCATCCCACCCTAGGCTGAAGCGCAAAGCGCCAGTGCCTACCTGATCTCTTAGCAAACTGAGATTATCCAGAGACTTCAAAGGTCCTTCATACCCTCTCTTGTAGGTCCTGTCCAACTGTCTAAATGTCTCTGGCTTTAAAACATATTCCCTCAGTCCCCTTACTCCCTCCATTAGCATGGGGTTGCAGAACCCAGCTCAAAACTGGTCTCCTTTCAGCAAGGGTTGCTCCAGCTTATTCTCCTCTGTGATCTTGTCTAACCACCAGTCCAAGATGGCTTAGGCTGAGCTTTCTTAAGAAACTACCTGCCTTTAAGTCTACCCCAAATTTTGGAAGGTTGAGGCACTTCCGTCAATATGAACTTACTGTTCTTTTTCTCTTCCACCCTCTTGCCAGAATGTCCTTAGGAAAGGCAACATTGCTGGAGCGCTGTGGCTGAGCAACTTGAGGACTTCAGCTTAGTGGTCATGAAATGCAGCATAAATCACAGCCAGAGACTGAGAAAGGTGGCTGTGGTTGTTACATGTGAGACACAGATCCTGGAGGAGGGCAACTCAGAACAGTGCCCTGTTTTCTCTGTGGGCCTGAGAGCCACTGCAGATAAGAAAGGCCACTTCCCACTCCTGAACAAGAACAGGAGAAGCAGCAGGAAGGGTAAATAAAGCACAGCAGCACTCATCTCCCATTCCAAACAGCAGCAGCCCAGAGGCTGTGATTGCTAATTAAACAATATCTCCCATGCAATGCAAGCAATGAGGGTGACATTTACCTTTTGTAGGCTATAAATATCCAGCCATAAGCAAACATTTCTAATCAGTGATTATGGGTGAGATTATTTTCCCTGACGTTATAAGTGATTGTTTGTTTATGCAGAGTTAATGGGCAAGATCATGCTGGAGGTGCTGGCCAAGGATTCAGACCTAGTGCCTGCACCAGTGCATTGGCGCCGTGCTGAACTGGGTCACCAGGCTTGGGAGGACATCCCAGATCCTCCAGCACAAGCTACATCTGAGCCCTGCAGACTTTGTTTTCAGGATCGCTGAGGTAAGGGGTAGAGTGGCGATGGTTCTGTCTCAAGGAGCATCAGTTCAGCCCAGGGAGGGTGGCTGTGCATGGCCTCCTTGTTCCAGAGGCTGCCTCCCCAGCCAGACATGGAGGCTCTGCCCTTGCTGCGAAGTGAGCAGCACATGGGGGCATTGCTTGCCCACCTTGCTGGGTGCAGCCACCTCTCAGATGGAGTGAAAGCAGCCATGATACACATGAGAGGAACTGAGCTTGGAAGCTTGCTGACAGAATGGATAGAGGAGACCTTTTCCCAGCCCACGTTCAACCCCTCCAGAGTCTGAGACCATGCCAAGGTGGCAAGCTCCTCTTCTCTTGCAGGCTTCTGTGAAGGGACTATATACAGAGTGTGAAACCAGCGGGGACAGTGAATGTGTTTGGATTATCCCTTAGCTCTTGTCACAGCCATCTGGGGAGACAGAGACGTTTTTTTGCTGCAACAACCTTTTCCACCCCAGTGAACACCCCTGGGCTCTCCACACCACCCACCGCCTTCAGCGGCTTACAGCAGCACAGAGCAGGGAAATCCAAAGGGTCTGCCTGGCTAAACTCCTGCATAGTGACAAGCAGTGCCAACAGTCCTGCGAGGGATGCAGGGAGGTATGGAGACGCGCATGCTGTAACGATTTGTGACAGCTCCTCTCTTACTTCAGGGAGTGGAACACACCAGTGTGTGGGGAACATGTGGGAAGCAAATGTAGCAAAATAAGCTCAGAGAGCTGGGACCAAGTGGAGCTAGGGGAACTCCTATGCCAACAGCATCTTTGCTGATGTGTCTATATTTTATTCAGTATGTTTTTTCCTCCTAAAAAAAGGAAGCTGGAGGGACTGAGACAATGCCCTTTTCAGAGACATCGAAATGTAACAGCTGGGTTTATCCCTCCTGGCAAGAGTGGTACTCAAGCTCTCCCGGCTGTAGCCTAGATGTTGACCTGGACCTGGCAAAGCACCTGCTGGACTCAGGACTCATAAACATTTTTTGGGCTGTTCATGTGCTCATTGCTAAACTACCCATCTTCTGTCTCACCTGTTTAGACTGGAAGGTTGTTATTGCACATTCATAGAATCATAGAATTATAGATTGGTTTGGGTTGGAAGGGATCTTAAAGATCATCTAGTTCCAACCCCCCTGCCATGGGCAGGGACACCTCCCACTAGATCAGGTTGCTCAAAGTCCCATCCAACCTGGCCTTGAACACCTCCAGGGATGGGGCACACTGTGTCCTTAGCACACTGGGCTCTGGCATTTTCTGGTTGCTCTTTGCGCTAACATCATGCAAAGGTAGTAACTAATCCCTGTTTCACTGCACAAAGTAACGAGTGGCACATCCCACAGACCACCACGCTCCTTAAAAAAAGATGGCTCTGTTCTAGATACTGATCTCTCGGTGGCAGTGGTGCTGATGGAAATCATCGTCAAAGCAGGTCAAGTTCCAGTGCTCAGGTATCACAAGTTGCCACTGAGTAGAGTTTCAGAGACCAACTCACAGCTGCCTGTGGGCTATTGATCATCTGGGAGGACTTGTTCTTAGCCCTCATCACAGGGACCTTGGTGGTTGCATGGGAATTGAGGCATTCCTTTTGCAGCATGGGTTACCTACTGATCATGAGTTGATAACTCAACTGTCATGTCATTAGGTCTGATGTATTTCTCAGATATGTTGCTAGTTCCTGAAAAGTCCCCTGAGAAAGTAAACAGATGAGGTGAAGAACTTTAATTTCATCATTAAATATCCTAAATAAATCAGTGATTACTGACTTGGAAGCTCAAAGATAGGAGGCAGGCTGTTTTCCTTTGTATTGTTCCTTGCAAGTACCTTGCTGAGAAAGGTTGTACTGTTGGCCCAACTTAATGAGCTGGTGTCCTACTCCCCACACCTGGAAACAGGTGTCTCCTTATGCCTTTACAGTTCCAGTGGCTTGGATGTGCACTGAGCTGTTCAAAATATTTTTAAAACTATTTTCATTGGAAGCTGAATTCACAGCAAAATGAAATTTACCATAAAAAGTATCTGCTGCCCAGGGAAAATGCCAAGGCTTTTCCTGAAAACAGAGTGCCTCCAGAATCAAAACATTTCTGGTTCCTTGCCAAAACACATAGCCATGGACTCCCGTGATATGCGCTCTTGCTCGGTAAGAGGGAGAAAGTGCTGCACCGTTGGAGGAGTCCAACCAGAAAGTCCTCATAAAAACCCACAACTACAGCCGCAGCAACCATAACATGCTACAAATCTGTTCAGAACTGAACTCTGCAGGAGCTTCTGTGAGTTCCAGGAAAGATGGGAATTTATGCAGAGAAGAAACTATGAGGCTGAGTAGAGACTTAGGTAGTGGCAGAATCAACCAAGAAAACAACACAGTAAGCTCCCTCCATCACTGTACATTTGCAGATGATTTTCATAGCTGTAGATGAATGTGGAGAAAGCTGTCCCACCTAGCGTGGTGTTTCTGCATGTGGCATGAGCTACATGCTTGCTTCTTTTGCCAAGTCCTTGGTATCTATGTTCTTCTCTTAGGGTCATTTCTTCTCACTTCTTCCTTGGAGGTCACAGTGGGGCCTCCAACCCCATTTAGAGGGCAGCAGGGCATCTAGAGAGTATCCAAAAGACCAGAATCCTCTAAAAAATATCTGCTATATCATGGCAGTCTGTAGTATGCAGGTGCTGCCTGGTCCTGATTTCAGATCAGCAGCCCTTCTCTTTTCTCTCCAGCCAACCAGATTTTGCTCCTATGATAAGGCCACTTGCCTTATGGTGACTTTGTACAAGCCAGAGAGAAATACCTTTAAATACCAACAGCACACTGGACACTGGGAACCAGTTCTCCTCCATCTTCCCAATCTCTTCTGGGCACTGGCTACAGAAATTTAGCATATATATTGCTGCAAAGTATTATTACTTACTGCTTTATTTCCAAAGCCAATGTCTCCATCACAAGAGTTATTTTCCTCGATCAGTCAGTGACTAGCAATGCTGTTAAAGAGGTAATGAGAAGATAAATTGTGCAAGGCGGCTGACAGCAAGAGCATGAAATTATGTCTCCAAGGCTTGTTGTCCTCAGGGAAAGATACCCTGATCGTTGGCACTGATTGCGAACCGAACTGGGTTGGTAGGAGTGCTGGGATTGCCCTCACAATATCATCCTTGCATTCCCCACCAAGGCAGTATTGAGGCTGCAGGGAAGTTTAGCAGGGACTAATCAATCTCCTCTTTGAAGATACAGTTCGAGAGGCTCAAGTAAACAAGAGGGCAAGGAAGAAGGGAGAGCACTGTACTCAGGGCTGAGCAACAGCTCAATTTTATACATAGAAGTAGTATCTGACTGGGTTTTGCCACATTGACTGCATGCCTCAGAAATCAGGCTCCATCTGCTGATGCTTGTAAGAAAAAATAAACAGGGTTGGACCACAGAGTCCTGGGATGCAGCTGGTGGCACCCTTTAGTTTTTAGAAGATGACATATCCAGGAAAAAAACTGTACAAAGACCAGATTGTAATGAGATTGTAATGGGGACATAACTGTGCACCAATTCCTTGAGTACAAGGGGACCCACTCAGCAGAGGGCTGCCTGGCTCCTGCCTGTTCATACCCAGTGGTTAGGTCCAGCCTGGACCTCCTGGTCCATGCTGGGCAGAATCTTTTGCATGTGCAGGTTTTGATTGCTTTCACAACCCTGGAGGTGGACTTTGGCCATGCCCACAGAGAAGTTCAGTTACCCTGTCTCCAGTATTCACAGAACAAGTTACCCATCATCCACACTCCTGCTGGAAACACGATTACCTGCTGCCATCTAAGCAGGACCAGGCTTGTAATGTAGCTACAAATGACAGAGCTGTAAGAACCTTTTGTCCCTCTGTCCGGGAGGTGTCTTGGCTAGAAATGCAGCTCTTGGCTTTGACCACCTTTAATTTTAACTTGCTCAAAGGCAGAGAGACCTTCCTAAGCATATTCAGTGAAAAAATAATGTGGAAAGGCAGCAAGAAGACATCAGGTGATTTGGGGATCTGGACAGGACATGTCTGGACAGGCATCAAGGACCAAAGACATGCAGCGGATGGTGATAAGAGCTATGTGTCACAGGTGGCAGATAATAAGGTGTGTGCAGGATAAGTGCATCGAAGACAGCAGCCTCGTACATATTGTATGGGAAGAGACATGCATATACACAATATAGTGTGTAAACTGAAGAAACAATGTGACTAGACCAAGAAGGGTGTCTGTGGGACTGCCAGGCTTTAGATACAGTGCTACACTAATAAAAGGGATCTGGTATCAAGGAAACAGGGGCAACATTGGCCACGCGGCTCTGGGAAGCCCACAGTACAGAGCATGTGAAGATTTTGTTAGACAATAGCAGTTTGCAATATTACTGGCTTGCTGATGGGGACCAAGCGATGTCGCTGGGCTCTGCTGTCAGCCTGAACGCTGCAGAGTCCTGTCTGTTTTCCGTGCTAATGATTTATCTAGCAAGAGGGATGCACAGGAGAGCAGCAGAGAGAGTTCATGGAGAGATTGCATTAGGAACTTTGAAATATTGATGTCTCTGTGCTCTGCATAAGCTGTCCCTCCTCCACCCCCCAAAGCAGGGAAAGAGTGGCTCTGGGGGACTTGTTTGTGAACAGAACCCGTCTCAGTGCTGGCAGGCAGGAGATGCAGCTCTCTTGACTGCAGTGTGCAAAGCACAGAAAGGCCTTTTAATTCACGAGTGACTGGAGAGAGAGAGGCAGAAGCAGGATGAGGCTGTGGCTGACAGATGGGGATTGCCATGGGACTCTGAAATGCAGAGCTCACCAGGGACCTGCTTCTCCAACCCTGGTCTGCTGAAAGCAACAGCACAAACAGGGGAGCAGAGACCACCCAACTGTGGTGGGGACTGCTGGCCCTGGGCAGAGAGTCCCACATTCAGCCGCACACCAGTCTCCAGTGGCCGCCGCGCTTTGCACTGCAGTTAGGAACAAGGTCTGGCTTTTCCCGGTGCTATCTTGTCACTGCGATGAGGGGACTTGTTCTTGTGGAGTGTGCTGTGCAGGGCTGGGGGGTGAGCGGCATGGCTTTGTGCGTGCAGCAAGGAGCTCAAGTTGATGACGACAAGAGAAAGCAGGTGACAGGTGCCCAAAGATGCTTCTCTGGGCAAGCAGGGATGTGGGTCTGTGCTGTGACAGTTATATGAGCTCTAATGGAGAATGACCAACACGGGAAGATGCTCATTCATGGAAACTCCATCTTCCATGATGAAGTCCCCCCTCAGCCCGCTAGGAGCTTGGCTTGATACAAAACCATTTTTCTGAGCTCCATGAAATGCCATGCCAAGTTAGAAGAGCCAGACACAGGACTGCTTTGTTACCGCATGGCATACTCTGAAATAGTCCTTAGTGTCTTCCTCCACACCCTTGGGACAGAGCTGCCTTTTGTCTCGATTCAACAAGCAGCCTCACCAACCAGCTGCTTTGTCTTCCAAACACTCATTGAGCTCCAGTTTGGAAAGGCCAGGAGAGTGAGCTCTGTTAGAAACTGCATGTTATCCCAGGATTCCTTCACAGGAGGAGGTTCATATCTTCAGAGGCTTCAGACCAAAGCAGATATTCAGTGGGGCTGCTGCTTTACGATTCCCTTCAGAAAGCGGTGGGACCCTTCTCCTGCATCCCAGATTCTGGATGAGGCCGAGAGACCCTGGCCTGGACGCTCAACATTCTCTGCAATGTTCCCTCATGGCTCTGCCGCAGGGAGGACTTTCTGCTCTCCAGGAAGATACCTCTTGAGACCTTCCCTGAAAACCAGAGCTGCTGCTGTGAGCACTCAGCAGAGGCTCTTGAGCGGGTACAGTTCCCTGGCATGGTTGCTGTAGGAAAAAAGTGAGCAGGGAAGTATTCAGGACTCCCTGTGGGTTTAGTTGTTTTATTTTATTGGTTCTTTGGAAGCTGCTGGTGTTTGCTTGAGATAGCTCTTCTCTAGCAATTTTCCCTGGAGGTGACTGCTGCTCTCCAGAAGACACCCCAGGCCCTGCCCCATCGGTGCTCCCCCCTGCTCTCTCAGGCCATCCCCAGAGGTGACATTGTTGAAAAATGTCCCTTGTGCACAGCCACGTGCCAAACGCTGCAGCTGTGCTGCGGCAAAACAGCTCGACTGTCTCTGGGCACTGCCCTGTACTGCTAACTGGAGGGCGAGCGGTCTTTCAGGAGGGTGGGAGGAACCAGGCACTGCCAGGAAGCTGTTGACAGCTCCCTTCGGGCAAGAGGAGGCTCTGCCTGCACCTGTTTTATCTCCAGAGGGGGTGCTGATGGTGGGACTTGCAGGCTGCCTGCCCTCCTCGTCTCTGCTCTCCCAGCAGCTGCAGGGGTGCAGCTGCACCGGTCATCTTGTGACACTGCAGTGGGGACACAATGTCACAGCACTTGCTTTGGCCCTGGACGCCTGAGACCAGGGCAGAACCCTCCTGGACTGGTGGCTGCATCTCCACTGAACCCCCCGGAGTGCTGCCGGGACTGGGCTTTATTCAAGATTCCCCAAAGGGATGCCATCTGCTCCTAATTGCCACACCTACCCTCACCGTAGCTACTGCCGGTCTTTCTGCTCCCTAGAACCCATTTTTTCTACCTGCTGGCATCTCTGTGATGGCAGATGGGACACAGCAGCTGCAGAGTCCTCAGGTCCATCAGCACAGAGTAACAACTCTTTGGAGAACATCGTGGTACATCAGCAGGGTTACCCTGGCCCTGGCCCCGGCCCCAAGGGCAGGCAATGTTTCTGCCTCCAGCAGAGAAACAGCTGATGGCACTGGATGGTGGCCATAGCTAGGAAGCCCACAGGGTGCACATGGAAGTGTCTCATCCCACAGGTGGAATGAGGACACGCAGGTGGCAGAGCTGGAGCAGGAAGGCAGAATGTGACAACATCTAACTCCACACCTAGAGTGTGGAGTGGCAGGAGCCAGGGGACAGCTGGACTCTCAGTAGTGTGGGGAAGAGGAGATCCAGGGTTGCAGGGAAGGCGATAGCCTCTCTCCAGGTCATTCCCCCTCCATTGCTGCGGCTGGTTCAGGAATTTTCCCACCTGTGTGTACTTATCTGTCCCCATGCTGCACAGCTGTGGGCTAACCAAGCCACACCAGCAGCAAGAGGGCAGCTGGGGTCTCCACCATACCAAATGGAGAGAAACTGAGGCTCTGGGCAAACAGACCCTTGAGGAGAGGGCCACAGCTCATGTGCACCACCGACATTGACACAGGCTAGACAGCCTTTGGGAGACAGTCCAGAGTGATATGGGCTCTGCTCCCGATTTCCCACTGCAGGGTGGGAGCAGCCTTGACAGCTTGCTGGGCAGGACTGGGAGCTGCGGGAGAGCTTGCTTTCAGCCGTTGTCCTCTTCCCTGTCTCATGACTGCTAACGTTTGTTGAGGGGTTTGTCAGTGGGTAACTCTTCCTTCCTCTATGGGGGAACAAATGCCAATTTTGAAAAACTCAAATATTTCAAAGAATGGTTGTTCTCTGCCCAGCCCCAGGCAGTATCTGTGAATATGAATAGTTTCATCTGGCAGCCTTAAGCTGGGACACTGCAAATGCTTAGGCAGCTACCCATGGTAGTGCAAGTCAAGGGGTAGCCAAGCCCAAAGCTTGCTGAGCACAAGCAGATCTTCTGTGATAACCTGGCTGCACATCTGTCCTTCGCCCAGACTTTGTATCCCTCCCAGGTACATCACCCCTCTCCACTCCACCCTGCAGCTCAGCTCCCTACAGCCCAGCCCAGCCAGCCCTGCCCAAGCCAGCGAGCCCAACCCACCCCCAGGAAATGAGGATTTTGCCCTAAGCATCGACACAGCTCTGTACCATAATCTGCCCTGCTGTCTCCCTGCTTCTCATTGCACAGGGCTGGGGAGACGATGGAGAGGAGAGGACGAGTCCTGACAGCTACTGCCATGGGCCAGATCACATCTCAGCCCATACTGCACTCTTTAGTCTGCAGCCTCACTTCTCCGCTTTTTTCCCGGTTTCCTGCAATCCATGTTGCACTGGAGAAGGGAGCTCTTTTGCAAAGTGGGAGAGAGATGAGAGCAGGAGGAGAGGAGAGAGAAGAGAGAAAGACTAGATGAAATCTAGACCTTCTTACACACCCAGATTATGTTCCTGCATGAGAAGTTCTCGTCTCAAGCATCACTCAGAGTGACTTGCAAATGCTGCTGCTCTTAGTCCACATCATGCTCCTGTCTCCCAAGAGTCTGTGGAGTTGCCGTCTGCATAGACAGCTCAGCAGTTGTGTCCTAGAGCAAATTGTACTCACGGTTACTATAATCCCACTCATCCATTTTTAGCATTGTCATGAATTGTTGAATGGCTACAGCGTTCCACCCCAAGAGCCGCTATATTTCGGTGGTGGGTGTTAAAGATTTAAAGCAATATTTTTTTCAAGTGTGCTAAAATTCTTTGTAAGATGCCATGTTCATTCATTGTTCTTCAGCTCCCACCATGCTAATGCGTCTGAACCACCAGTGGTGGCACCTTGACGAGCGGCACCAAGCTCCTGGGAGCGGTGCGGTGTTGTGGCCCCAGTGCCACACAGTTCCAGCACAGGAGGGAGCGTCTCCATGAAGTGATGGCGCTTTCATCACCCGTTTTTATTACTGCCAGACCCAGCCTTTGCATTCTGGTCAGGAGCTAATGAATCACGATTCATTGCTTCACTTGCAGAATGCAAAATATCCAGGAGAGAAGAAATAGGAAAAATCCCAAGTCTCGCTCAGGGGTTCTGTTCTCATCCTGACTCTGGTAAGCAACACTGAGTGGTGCCGGGGTCACCCTGTCACCGAGTTCTGTGCCAGGGGATGCTGCCTTGGAGACACTTCTCTGTTCCAGGCTCTAAAGGATGGTGGAGGTCACTGGGGCCATTGCAGGCCGCCATCACAGGAGACTGCCCCTTATGTTCCTGACATCTCCCCCTTTAAAGGCATCACTTTTCTCACCTCTTTTACTCTTACATAGTGGGTTTCAGGACCCCACTCTGTGGCTTGTTCAGGACTGTCTCCTAATTTCCAGCCCAAATACATTCACGATCAGATCAGTTCTGTTTGATCTTGTATCTGCTCCTCCCTCATTGCTCCTTAGCACAAGAGATATTCATTAGCATCAAAAGGAAGAAAATTAAATCTTTAGTTCTTTTTACCCAAACTCATGTAAAATCCAAAAGCTGTGAAGCCAAAAGTTAGGGGAGTTAAAAAAAAAAAATAAAATTATACTGACAACAAGAATCAGGAGCTGTTGCAATTAATACACAGTAGTAACTTATTAAATTAATAAATTCATAATTGCCACCAAAAATTGGAAGGCATATTAAAATCTTAGATCCAGAATTCAGAGGCAGTCCCCAGCTCCCTAAGACCAGGCAGGTTGGTCCGTGGAAAACGACAAAGCCCTTGGCCAAGGCTATGGGCTGTTCCACCGGCAGAACTCAGGACACGGGGGGAAATCTGTTCAGACACCGCCACCCGCACTGCTCCCCCCTGCCTCTCAAAGCGCCGGGGACCAACAGCACAGCCTTCTCCCTGAAAGACTTTCCCTGCCATGCATGGGTTTCATGAGCAAAGGGCTGACGTGAAATGAAAACTGACTTTCTGATAATTGTGTGTTGCCTTGCCAAGAGGAAGTTTGTGAAGGGACGTTCCCCCAGTCCTCACCTCCCCCAGCCCTCTCTCCTGCCATCCTGCCCACCAGGGAGCCAGTCTCTCCGAAGGGAAATGCTGGCAGCTGTCAGGCTGCTGGCAAAGCTGTGAGTGGCAAAAGAGCAGGGTGTAATGAAAATAGTGAACCTTATTAGCTGCATGTGTGCAGGTGGGGACTGGCAAGAGAGATTCCCAAATCACGGTGAGTCACTGCCGTAGCCTTTCAGAGCAGATAAGCCTGATCAAAATACTAAACTGCAAGAAAACTCAGCGACATTTTAAGCAAGAAGAACTAGAAGCTGCAAAGTCTGTGGATGCAGAGGGTGGGCTGTGATCCCAGATACCATTCGAAAATCATTTTCTTCCAGCCTGTGCAAGGCAGGCAGCAGTGCAGACGGTGTGTGGAGCATGCAGGTCCCGGGGGTAACCCTCACCCTGGCAGAGCAAGTCAAGGGGATGCAGGATCACTTTGTGGGACTGACACATGTCCCAGAGCCACCGAGTCACAGCGTAACCCCTCTGCGTAACAGCTCTGGTCACCGACTCCAGCAGAAGCTTTCCTGGGACCCGGCTGCTGTGCGGGGTCCTCGAGGCTCTCCTCACGTTGGGCAGCCCAGCCCAAAGGCAGTGTTTGTGCACAGTCCTCAACTGGGACAGCAAATGTGGGGCTTGGCACAGCCTGAGCGTTTTGGAAGGACGGCACCGCCCTGGAGGACTCTTGTTCCTGGATGTCAGCGCTGCAGACATCCCTCCCAACATCCCTCCTGGGAAAGATTTGGGAGGAGGAAGGAGAGATGAGATCAGATTTTCAATGAACTTTCCCTGATGGAAAAGGCAAAGCAATTACTTTAGCCCTTTTGAATTGTGCTCCTGCTTATCAGGGTGAGGGGCTTCCTCTTTCAGATGCAGATGAAAGCGCTGCCTGCTGCCTTTCCCTGGGGGCATTTCAGGGCGGGTGACTGTGGTGAGGAGAGGGCTGCCCTCAGAGACTCCTGTCCCCTTTTCTGCAGGCTGCCAGAGCACCCTCTTGGCTTTTGGGGTACAGCAGAGAAGACAACAATGTGGGGCTGCTCTGCCTAAAGAGCAACCAGGAAACATCTGTGTTCAGCGCACTCCAGCACTAGGCCCCAGCACAGACTGCCCAGGACTGGTGGCCCTGTGGCTGCGCCAAGGGGGGTGACACCTGGCTTGCTTTCTGAGCACTCTGAGTTTTATGGATGACAAGAAGCCAGAGCAGAGCAACGTAGAAATGTGTGAATGTCCCAAGAAAGTGGCAGCCCAGGCCAGATCTGGCCACGGAGTGCTCTGAAGATGGTAAATGCATTGGTCTGGATGTCAGACAGTGTTGTAAGACGTGTCACCTGCAAGAGAGGGCTGCAGGGCTCCTGGGGTGGCAGCAGCGGTGGCCTTGCTGGGTCTGTACAGACGAGGGCTGATGGTACCCAGGGGAGCCCCGTCGGTGTGGCTGATGTTTGCACAGTGGCTGCTCTCAGCCATCGCAGCTCGGCTGAAACCTTGCACCAAAACCCAGCAAGAAACGCCCTGACCGAGCAGACAGGGAGGGCTGCGAGAGCCTGGGTACCCTCCCCTGCAACAGATGTTGGCTCAGATCCAGGACAGCCCCTTCCTTCCAAGGACATTGATTTAACATGTCTGTCCAAATGTTTACTGCTGTATAATCCTCGGAAATTTTTTTTTTTTCCCATGCCACACCTAGGGCCTGGTGCTGCCAAGACTTTTTTCCCCAGACGCATGCCCTTCTCCAGATGGGCAGAGACTCATGGCCAGAGAGCATCTCATGGAGAGAGGAGCTTGCCATCTAATGGGCACTTCTCTGCTGTGCACCTGCCGCTGGACTAGGACTGCTGTGCACAGCAAAGTGGCCATCAGACATGTGGAGACCCTAACCCAGGAGCCATGAAACATGTTCACAGCTGAGATATTTGTATTTATGACAGCCGATCACATCGAGTGCATCCCTTACTGAGGAAAGAGTGATTTCAGCTTGCAGCCATCTATGCAGCTTCGTTTTTCCAAGCCGTGGGTTTTCAATGCTTAATGCAACAAGTGCAGCTTCAGCCTTGCCTTCCATCCTCTTTGCCCAATGCTGGCACAGTCCTACAGTCAGCCACAATGTGGGGCTGATCCAGCTATGAAAAAAAGTTTTGGTTGATCGGTGCCGCGATCTAGTTCCGCTCCCCACACCCTGGCTCAGCATGGAGGAATGAGGAGACAGGGCTGTAGGAGGAAAAAGAGCCAGCAGTGCCACCACCACCTCAGTCCCTCCAGGCACAGAGAATCCACATTGCCTCACCACCCCCACCCCCCGACTGCCATGTGTCACTGACTTTCACATAATAAATGGTAGACATTATTTGCCATAGCACAGAGTCTCAGCCCTTTACATGTATATCTCCAAGGAACTGCCTTTCTCCAATGGAATTGGCTCTCCTACATTTAAAGCTGCATCTGGAGGTGTATCTGGGTAAAAGAAACCAGGATAAATACATATGATCATAAGCAAAATTAGTGTTCAAGGGAGGAGAGCCCATGTATGGAATTGCGAAATGCTCACATAAAATGAGGCTGTCCTCGTATTTGGTAGAATTCCCCCAGCCTGATTTTAGAGAGATGTATCTCTTCCTCTAAAGGAAAATGCTCCAGAAAAGAGCCTAGGAGAGGAAATTGCAAGGCAGAAAGTTGTCTCCAATTTAGCTGTTAGCCAGTTCATTTAACTGGGCTTGGCTGGCAGGCACTTGACACCTTGCAAGCTTCATGTACACAACATTTTTTCACAGCATCAAATCGGTGTCATCAAACACAAGGTGTGAGGAAGTCAGGTTAGGTGACACTGGCCACCAGCATGCTGATTTTCAAATGTTTTGTGCAAGGAAAGCAGCTGGAATTACAGACAGCATGAGCTTCCCAAGCTCTGAGGTAGTGGTGGACCATGTGAACTAGAGGCTGGGAGAAGGGTCTCAAAGGGACTTGACAGTAGGTCTGGTGGACCTATGGTTCTGTTACCAGCTGTGTGGCAGTACATCGGTGAGATCTACCTCATTAAGCAGATCGTGCCCATAGTCTGGAGGGCAGCGCGAAGGAGAGGATGGTGTCATCCTGGCTGTACTGGAGCACATCCACAAGTGTTGTATGGCACATTGAACGTGATCAGTGCCAAAGAGATGCCCCCCTCCTCTTACTGCTTACACTGAGCACCTCACATTTTCCCCCAGGAATAGCTTCACACACTCATGGCTTTCATGACCTGCAATAGTTTGGTCTTTGACAAAGAGCTGGAGTAACAACCAAGTATTTGTTTGTTATTTGGCTTTAAGTTTTTTGAACTGTTTCAAAATCGTTGTAGATTCTGTATAGGGATTTCAAATAGCATCACCTCTTGCTCAGGTTGCTCCTCCCTGGCCGCCCAGAGGCTGGGTCTCCTCTTTTAGAAGTGCCTTGCCAGTAAGTTTGGAAGCTCAGCTCTTGGTGCCGAGGGAGTCACCTTCCTCAAGGGACAGGATTTGCATCTGGACTACATACACTGCAGTGTGTCAGCACCATCTGGACGGCTACTTACCACAGCAATGAAGGGGGAAAGCAGATGGAGAGTAAAACAGGGAAAAAGGAGAAGAAAAATGGCCTTCTCTGCATTGGGAAAATGTCCTGCACATCATTATTTTATCCGCAAAAACCACTTTGCTCTTCAGGGAACTTCTCCCCTTCCTTCTCCTAGTTTCTCAGTCTGAAAAAAAGGTAAGGGATTTCCCCCAAGCTCTGGAGACCTTTTAGAGTCAACAGGGAGAAAGTGTGATGTTCACATATCTACAGCTTGGTGACTTGGTGATCTGCTTTAGATCTCGGATGAGAAGCAGCATGGGCTCACAGTGTCTGTCTCTGTGGACCTTGAAAGGAGTCCAGGCCAGCACAGGGGAGACAGCCACATCTGTGGTGTAAATATCACTCCAGATGTCTGCCCATGGGATTACTCCAGAAAAAACGTGCTTTCACTTAAATTCAACCCTTAACTTACCACATGCTCATTTTTTAAGTGAGTGCTATAGCAAGGGGCTTGCACAGGGTGGAGGCAGTGTGGTCAATGTAGTTTTCTAACCAGCCTTTTGCTGTCCTACCACCCTGGCACACCTTGCTTGGCTTCATCTGTCATTCAGCTTTCTTCATCTTCTGTTTCACACCTTTACTGTCCCCCTTCTCCAGGGACAGCCCTTGCAATAAGCGATGTAAGGGATTGCTAGGGATCCTGTTTCTCAGGGGTATTTGACCCAAAGGCTACACACAGGACTGCATGCCACATTCAGAAGGGTGCAGCAGACTCTTTTGCTTCATCTGAAATGCTTTGGTCCAGCTGGGCCCAGATTTTTCTCCAGGTGCAGGGTGGTCCTTGAGCGGTTATTGAAGTGGAGGGTTTTGTAGGCTTACAAAGAACAGGATTGTAAGGCTTGAGAAAACTGTCTAGCACAGACAAATTTCATCTTTCTTATTGAAATGTAGTTGTGATCTTTGCTCTGAAGACACAGACCATGTGCTTATGGAAGTTTTGTTCTTGTAGCAGCTTCACATCTGGACCAGAATTACTGAAGTAAACCAGTCACGTCGCACGCCACCCCAGTCCCTTCAATCTAGCACAAATGTCATTCACCTCTGAAAGGGGCACCTGCATCCCCATTCCCATCTCCATCTGCTCACCCTGCCTCCCACCTTCATACAGAAAGTGAGATCAGGAACCTGATCTGGCTGAAAACTAACCTGGATGAGAAAAACAAACAAACACAAAAAACAGAGAGATTTTGCTGCAAAATCATATATATACTAACACAGGCACAGGAGAGGCAGGAGAATCATGTGGATGAGGGCTGAGCAAGACCACCTCCTGCAGTAGCATCACCCACTTACATCCAGTTAATACCATAGAACTCTTTTGCTTGGCCTTGGTGACCTTGGTGCAGAAATAACATAAAAAAAAAAAACAATAAAAAGGCTATGTTCCAGCAGGCATAGCTGAGCATCAAATTTGCTAACATAAGTATTCCCATGGAAGGCAGTGAGTGAGTAAATAAATAGAAATTGCTTTACCTACAGAAGAATAGTTCATACTGCTATAAATATTATACTCTGCCGTATTGCCAGGTTTCAGTGCAGAAAGGTAGTAAATATTGCATAAGTTATCAGAGGAGTTTCAGTATTGCCAACCACATGTGTTAAAGAAACCACAAATGAGATCCGAAAACAAATCTGAGGTTGGATTAAAAACCACAAGTTCAAAATGAATAAATGTTGATGTTTTTGTTTGCCTTTTGCCTTCAGGGCCTTCAAGGTGCAAAGTGTTGTTGCTACCGCTTCTTTATAGAAAAGGAGGCAGTGATCTCCCTTTAATGAAAAGACAGACGAAATTCCTACCTAATCAAATGATTCAAGAACCCGGGGCTTTAAAGATTTATGATGAAATACTACACTTGTGCTAAAACTGGGACAACTGGACACACAAGCGTTCGTTTCAGGGGATGCTCATTTTCTATGGAAAGAGGTACTGGGATGCACAGCTAGCAGCACTAGTTTTAAAGATGTTACTTCGGCAGTTATCATAGGATTTCCCAAAATAAGACCTATTTGACCTAAATATATGATAAATACTGTAGCTTATTGCCAGTATAGACAGATTAATTATTTAGAGATCATTCAATGTGTCAAGCAATTTTGTACACTAAAATCAAGCAGGTTTCCTGGACTGGCTGGACTTTAAAGTCTGTGTAAGGCCACTATTGGGAAATACAGAGAGATCGCACTCAGCCCCTGCTTTCTCAATAAAGTAAGTTCTTCTAAGCACATCCAAATTTTCTAATTTGAAATAACGTTTTTTTCCCCCTTTAACAGGAATCTAATTTTCCCAACATCTAAGTTGCTCTGAGAATTACAAACACACAAAAGAAAGTTACTAAAAAAAAATAGTATTTCGTCATTTCAACTGTTTTTTAATTGGCCACGCAGAAAATTTCTAATTACAACAAATGGAAAAGGGCTTTTTAATTAAATATTTATTTTTTAAAAATTAAAATAATAAGCATGCATAAAATATGCAAGGATCAGTGTTTCATACAAGGAACATAGTACTGCTGGTGGTCGGAGTTAGTACATCTGTCCTCAGCTCCTTCGAAAGTATGTGTCGCCTTCTCCCACATCAAGTCTGATGGAATGGAAACACTGCAAGAACAGAAAAGGTAATTAATAGTAAAAAGCTAGATTTTGACACTGTCATATGCAGATATTTCTACAGAAGTGCTATTTTGAAAGCCACTGTTTAATGTGACTTCAGTTAGACTTAAGCAGATGTTTAAAGTTAACCATCTGCTTAACTGCTGCTAGGATTAGGGATGGATTTAAATAGAGATTTTAGTTCTTCCTTCACATGGTGCCACTTTCTTTTTGCCTTGGTAAAGCACTTATGCCCATGGTTCATTTTAAGTGCTTGATTAGTGCTAGTGACTTCACTTATATGCTTAAAGTTAAGAATATGATCAGTGTTAGGTTGTATCTGGATCTTAATTGTCTATAAAGTACTGGCCCAAAGCCATGTTTAGCACTTAAAAAGCACACAAACAAGTACTGCATCTAGGAAAACAAAAAGCCAGAAATCAGCAAAAGGATGATATTGACTTCAAGCAATCAGATGCACACATTCTTGTTCCTGACCCCCAGGAGAGAGCTGTGTGATATAAAGAGAAAGTCCCCATTTCTCCGTCTGAACACCTTGAGGTTGTCCATGCCTTGCTGGCAAATTAAGAGCAAGTGAATTTCTGTGACTTGAGAGTGATTTAAAATCATTTGAGGAGTTAAGAGTCTGCTTATCTTGATCATCGTGTTGGTTAGAATATGGCACGTTTATCACTCCTAAGCCAGAACAAAGGCTGGAAAAGCCTTACTGGACTCTGCTCAGCTCACCACAAGCTGCAGCCCACCCTCCTCGCTGGTCTTGGGGCTTCCTCTGGTAATGCCCCGGGTGACAGGACAAGCACCGATTCTGAGCCATTTGGTTCCATGGGAATCCAAATAAGATATTTTTTCCCGTGAATTATGCTACCAGTGTAACAAGCAAGGAGGCTTCTTAGCTTTCTGCCAAATCCTGTGCCTTTTCAGTATAGAGAGTACGATGGGACAGCCAGCCACCCCGGATGTTTCCTAAGGTACGGCCGTGAACAGGGTCTTTGTGACTTCTGCTCCCAAAGTGGAAGCGCAACCCAGCCCCGCTAGACTCATGGGAAGTCACTGCCCTTCTTGCAGTGATTTCATCCTCACTTTTTGTTTCTCTTTATACTTCATGAAAGAGGGAAAAACAGGGGGAGGACTTTGTGTTCCCTTTCCTTCTCCTTCCTGCCAATACCATGGGGTTAAAAACGACTATGTGTTTCTTCCGAGGGTATTAGCATAATTATCTCTCCGCTCTGAATGTGCAGTAGCTGGCTGTGTTCCACAAAAGATTGCATTTAACTAATCCTGCTTTAGAAAACCATACTATTTCTATCTTCTAAAATCAACTTCATCTTCAGAAATGCCCTTTAAAGGACACGTTTTATTCTATTCTGACCATATGTTTTCACCGTGATCTGTGTATTTTAAACGTGTTTCCAAAGGTCAGCATGCAGGACTGCTCCCCCAGATGCTGTTTGTGCATTGCTGTCTAATGTTAGTCATGCAGCCTGCTCAGCTGTTTGATTTCTGAGAAAACCAGTCCATATTTATCTAATTACTTTGTGTTTGGAGAGTCAGTGTGAAGTTCTCAAACACAGAGGGGAACCCAGGCACTGACTGTCAACACCAGCAAGTTTGTCCTCTGGGGTTTACCACCAGCCGTGCAGAGCTTTCTCTCACAGAAAGAAAGTCCTTGTTCTTTCTCTTCATCTGGATTTTTGCTATTCATTTCACCACTTCTTTTTCCTGATTTATGCTGGAACATGCGAGAAAGGGCAGCAGTGAGTAAATCAAAAACAAGGAAAATCAGAGCAAATAAAGTATGAAATGCTATTGCTCATCAAAAGTGAGTTCAAACGTTCCTGGTTGGGGATTGGGGGTCATTGTAACCATCGCTGTCTACAAGCAGAGGCATTGCTGCTGAGAAATTCCCACACAGGATATGTCTCTTTTCCAGAGCCTCCTGCTGGTGAGTCTCACAAGGCTCTGTTAGCATTGGAAAAAGCTGCCCTTTTTGATAGATCTCATCCTCTGTTGTTTACACGGAGGAAAAAAACATTTCTTCATCAAGAAAACAGCCTTTCCAAAGATGCTTCAAAAGGTATCAGTTTCCTTGGAGAGGGATATTTGGAGCCCTGTGTAACCTTTATCTTCACTGCGGTGTTGCTGTTTTTTAAAATAACATTTTAGCCAAGACTGGGAAATATTCTCCTTGTGGCTTTGTTTTTCTGTAGGTGTACTTTTTAGCTGTCATTGCCTAAAACCAAAAGTTGTATTTTCCTCATACCAAGCTCTTCCAGACAGTTTGCTTTTGCAGTTTGGCACTTTCATGCTTTTGAAAGAGTCAGCGAGTATCTACATAAATGCACCGTGAAGGAGAAATGTGCTTGTGTGTAGGGAGTTAATGAGTGGGCATGGTTTTCATGGTACTTGTTCCATCCCTGGATATACGGTGTGTGTGGGAGGAAGAGGCTCCGCTGTGAATGAGTGTGTGAGTTTGTGCATGCTTTCAACAGAGGAGACGCAGTTCTGTGAGTGAACCTGAAGCCCCGTCGTACAAGACAGGCCCCCTCATGCTGCTCATTTTTACTCAGGTGTTTGGGGGAGAAGGATTATTTTCCACCTTGTTTTTGGCATAGCTCAGTGGGCCATGCTGTTTTTTTGAAGTGGTCAGACATAACCTCCAGAACTTCAGTGCCCGTTGCAGCTCAGTATTTTCCACCTGCACTTGTACATTCACCTTCTGCTTGATTTCTTACAGTTCATTTAAACCCCCATCTCCTATAGCCTTAAAATAATGAATGAACCCATCGCTGTGAAGCAGGTGGGGCTGCAATGCATGTACCTACTTGTTGCAAAGTCACAAAGATGCAGAAGTGAAATGACCCCTGTCCTCCCCTGCTTTTCTGTGATGAGGACCAGCTGGTACCTAGATGTACGTGTCAGCAGCTACATGCACATAGCACATGCCCTGATATATTATGTGCCTGTAGATATACACGCACACTCACATAAAAAAAAATCTACTGGTACAAAACACTGTTTGTAGGAAGCCCAACAGTAAAATCATAACTTTCTATCAGGAACTTGCTCAGTTAGAGCAAGTATTTCATCCAGAGCAATGGATTCTGCCATTTCCTTCCTTTTCTGGGTAGACTGAGCTCTGCCTGTATGCATGGATAAGTACTTAGAGTTTAGAAAGACTTCCATTTAAACTGTGAAAACAAGAGGTCAAACATAGCAAATGACTGAGTTGAAGTTTCCTGTGAAATGTTAACTCTCACAGTTTTTCCTTACTTGTTGGGCATTTTCCAAATAAAATATCTGCCTTGAGCACTGCTTGGACAGAGTAGCTCTGGGCATGAGTCACGGCTGTGTAGTGAGGGAGGCTTGTAGCAGTCCCAAGGAGTGAGAAGCATGAGGCACCAAATGGCAGCTCCAGGAGGTGGGCAGGGCAGGGGAAGCACTTGACTGTGTCCAGGTGAACCAGACTTCTCTCTTGCCACTGCCAGGGAGTTCCTGCAGCCAAGTCCACAGTGCAAATCCTGCTGACAACAGCAGCTGCAGGTGTGAGAGACACTAGCCTCCTGCCTGACCTTGCCATGCCAGCAGAACACAGAGCATCCATGCAACTGAGGAGACCTTAGAGCCCCTTCCAGTACCTAAAGGTGCTCCAGGAAAGCTGGGGAGGGACTCCTGCTCAGGGAGGGGAGCCATAGGACAAGGGGTGACAGTTTTAAACTGAAAGAGGGGAGATTTAGATTAGATACTAGGAAGAAATTCTTTGCTGTGAGGGTGGTGAGCCCCTGGCCCAGGTTGCCCAGAGAAGCTGTGGCTTCCCCATCCCTGGAGGGGTTCAAGGCCGGGTTGGACGGGGCTTGGAGCAACCTGGTCTGGTGGGAGGTGTCCCTGCCCAGGGCAGGAGGTGGAACTGGATGGGCTTTAAGGTCCCTTCCAAGCCAAACCATTCTATCATTCTATGAACCATGCAGGTGGCGACAGCTTTGGCTGCCCTCAGAGACGCTGCTCAGGGGATGCAGAGCAGGGTGGGCAGGAGGGGAGCTTCTGTTGGAGGCTGCTGGGGCTCTCCTGGGAGTCTCTGCTGATGTGGGTGAAACAGCAGGGTCTGCCTTGTGGGAAGTGCCTGGAGGAAGCTGAGGTAGTCAGTTAATCAGAGACTTTCAACGTTGCTTTGGTTTCCCGTTCCTTAAGTTTCAAACACCTGCAACAAGATTTACAAAAGTGTTGAGCTCCAGCAAGCTGCCACAGCCATAATTGGGCAGGGTGTGCTCTCTCTGCTATGTCCGGCAGGGTTGTGGTGGAGAGCAGTAACAAGCCTAGGGGAGAACTGGGCTGGGGCGAGAATTTCCAGTCCTCCTCGCATTACTGTGTGGCCACAGGGAAGTGATTCCACCTGCCTTCATCATTTTCCCCACATGTAAACCAGGAACAGTTGTACCTGCCTTACCTTCCCCACAAAAGTAGTATGATTAATTAGCATCTGATTTATGCTTGCAAAATCCTATTAAAAATCCCCTGTGTGTTCTGAAAAATCTGACCTGAGCGTTCCACGGCTGTTCCTCAAAAGTATTGAAACCTTGCAGGTGCAAGTACAATTGCTCTCTGGCTCAGCTTAAATCTGGGGCTGACAGACCCCATCCTACCTGTAGTGGGAGTCTGGAGGCTGTTTGTGAGGCTTCAATGAGCACTAGAGGAAAGCCTGCATGGAAAATAACAGTTCCATAATCAGTGCAGGATTTGGATGGCGTAGGATACTAAAGAACAGGGCCATTCACCGCTTAATGAGGATTAAAATAACTCTTGAATAGCTGCCTTATTCCCCAAGCATCCTGTTCAATGAATGAGTCACAGGATTACAGTTGAAAAATAGGCTGGAATGGTAGGACAAAAACCTGACATAATGAATATCAAACTGAGGGTGTGGAGACAGCCTTTAATCTGGCATTTCCAACCCCTTTAATGACTGACATGCTGACTTTACTAGTAGCTTAATTTTTGGTTTTGTCTTGTGTGCCCCTTGCTACAGTCCCTTTTTTAGGGGTTGGTTTGTTTGGATATCGTTAGCCAGATGCAGAAACATTCTTCAAGCAGGATATTCGTAGCATAAACGTATAAAGTTTTGGCTAATGTAGATGAAAGACAGCTGGGTTTTGATGATCTATTAGGCTAAGTGCTCATTTGCTAATCACCTCTGATAAGGCTCCGCAGAGTCCAGGTTGGATGGGCAGAGCTCCCTCAGGAGGGGACCATGGGCTGAGGCTCCCCAGTTCCCTGGGGCATCCCCAGTGCTGGGAGCTGCTACCACCTCTGGCTCATTGAAATTTGTGGGAAAAGGCTTTGCCCAGCAAAGGGTTGATGCCTCCCCTCGCCCAGGCACACCGCTCTGCTTTGCTTGACCAGCGTAGCAGTGGTTAAAGAACATTTGCTCAAGGGTTCCCCTCTGGACTACAAATTGTGAATAGAAAATGCTGGAGGGGGGCAGGCAGATGATAAATGAGTAGCTTTATGCTGAAAGTATTTACATTCTCATCACCAGCTTTTGGTCTGCTTTCCTCCCTGCCTTTGGGGTCCGCATTTCTCTCAGTTCCTAAAGCCTGAAGTCTTTTGTTGTATTTAAGTACTCTGAAAGATTAGCCCTTGAAAGGGATTTTCTCTTCATTAGTACAAATGCCAAACAGTTATCTTGTCATCAGAAAAACAAACCGCTTGTTACACCCTTCTCCGAAAATCTCAGCTGGGGAATAAAGTTGAAGGTAAGCAAATGCTGAGGCTGCTGAAAAGACCAGGGTCCAGAAGGCAAGGAATTGTATTTCATAGGCTGATTGCTCCTATTTAGTCCATTTCTTTTGTCCTGTCATCTATAGATTTCAGAGGAGTTCCCAGTACTTTAATAAATACTGTAAAACTAATGCAAAATATTGCATGACTGTCAGAACTATCATATATCTGTAATATAGTTGGCATACTTAAAAAATTTCCTTGCTTTGCAGTTTTTATTGGGAACTTTATTAGGAAAGACAAGCTGGAAAATACAGCATTTTCTTTCCATATTCTGACACTTGATATTTTTTCCCTTGTAGAACACAATAAATCTAGTTTTTATTAACAATAAACACATATGAAATCCCTGAGACTGAAAAAATATACCCTAGAGAAGAGTAAAACCAAGTACGAAAAGAAAGGTTAAGTCCTTACGTAAAAAGATTGTTTCTTAAGAGGATCTCCTGGATAAGAAGTGCAATGGGAACTCTTTGGGGGCTATTTAAAATTTTCTTCATCAATTACGTGGAGTTTCACTCCTTGAGACAGACAATTGAGTTAGTGATTTATGTTGCAAATCAGAGCTGTCAGTTCTGACCCCGGGAAGAAGAGCTCCTTTCAATGCTGAGATCGATACCTCAGCAGATGAGGAGACCTGACCCACCTCTGCGAAGAAGGGGATGAAGGGCAGTCTGGTACCATCCCACCCCTGAGCTAAGCCAGGTGCTCTGATTTCAGTTGCCCATTAGGGGTGCTCTCAAGTCACCAGGGCCAGATCCGTCTTGCTCTGGGCACTCACGGTGACCATAGCCCAGAGACGTCTGAGGGAGTTGATGTTACCCCAACGCCAAAGTCACTCAGTTACTGCAGGGCCATAAAGCACTCTCTATATTCACTGAGAAAATTATAGCTTCATGTTTTATCATCCTCATGGAAAAGATGTTTGAGCTTCTTGAAATGAATCATCAGATGCCATGGCTGACACTAGACTAAGTCTTTTCAAGCCCAGGTTGGATGAGGCTTTGAGCAGCCTGGTCTAGTGGGAGGTGTCCCTGCCCAGGGCAGGGGGTTGGAACGAGATGATCTTTAAGGTCCCTCCCAGCTCTAACCATTCTATGATTCGATGATTCTATGGTTCTATGAAAAAAGCACGTGCACTCTCAGTGAAATTTCAGGAATTAATAGAGGGATCCCTCCTCTCCATCATCAAACACAGGCTGAGGGCACTAAGGAGGGAGACTCTTGGGGAGTTTAGGAGACCACCTGAACCCCTCTCACACAGCTGCCTGAGCCCTGACTCCAGGCTCAGCAGAAACCACCTCTTCGTGCAGGAGGCACCTGGTCTGACCGTGCTGGGCTGCCTGTCTGAGTGTCACCTCCATGGAGAGACATGGAGAAAAGTGAGGAAGCGATAGGGAGAAGTGAGACAGCAAGGACTCAGCCGTGGTGCACAGGCTCCTTGGCTGAACTAGCAACTAGGTGCTGAACTTGGAAGAACATTTCTCCTTTTCAGGGTCCAAGATGTCACTGCCACCAGCAGAAGTAGGGTGCTAGGGCCTGTGGGTGCCTGCACTGGTGGCCGTGGGGGTGCAGGGTGAGGAGCCTGGTTGGGGACCGCTCTGGCTGATCGTACCATGCATGTTGTGTGTTCAGCTGGACCACTTCCCCAGGGCTTGCGGGGCAGCTGTACAGGTTCTCCTGTACAGGGACGCAGTCAGGGCAGGAGATGGGGCTGCCCTGCTCCTGTCCGCAGCAGCCTACGTTTGGGTTGGTTTCACTGTACTCCAAGCTAATGCAGGTACTTACTGGTGGATCCTACCCAGCAGCACTGAAAGCTTCTGGAGTGCTTAGACAGGTTGTTAGCTGCAGCAGAAGGGTCACCTCAGCATGGCAGCAAGGCCATTTAGGCAGAAACTTATGCCTTAGTGTTTCACAGAACCTACAGCCTTCTCTTTCTCCCTGCAGTGTCTCATCTCGTTCAACAGCGTCTTCCCTTCTTTCATTAATGCACCCCATCACAGACACCCCTTCCCCACGTGGGTGAAAAGTTGCATTTCCCAGAGCAGCGACTACTGGAGTCACATATAGACCACAGGTATAATTGCGTGGGATGCAGCAGTTTGTTCTGTCCTTACTATGTGAACCCATTTCCTTTGGGAAAAAACCTGAAACCCTTAAAATCCCCGTCTGTCCACGTGTCTTCCCACAGGCTGCAAAGGGGCTGGGAACACTTGTTTCCTTTCTGCCAGTAAAATGTCTCATTCTTTTTGCTGGTTATTGTATCTGATCACTCCTCCAGCTGTGCTCAGAAATTTCGTATTGTGGTCTGGCAATTCAGAGCACTGTGAATCCTTTATTTCCCTAATGGAGTTTCCTAGTAAATAGCTTTGAACTCAGATCCTTGTCTCTACAATAGATATGCTTCTGCCTAACTGGCACTTCACAATTAACAGCATTATCTTGTTAAACCTGAAGAGGTGCAGGAAGGCTCAGCCATCATTTTAAAGCATTTTATTGCTTAGAAAGTGTTTACAATAGGCTACAGAAGTGGTAAATGAAGCCCAGTGCCGCATTCAGATGCCTGATTAGCTCAGCCACATGAAAATGCCAATAATTCAGGGTCTGACTATTTTGGATGCCATTTGTTAAGCAGTAGCCTCAAAGTGCCTGAGTTTTTTAGAGGAAAAAACAAAGGAAGGGAAGGGAAGGGAAGGGAAGGGGAAAGAGAAAGTATTTGAGGTGAAATGGAAAGTTGAGCAGAATGAGAAGACAATAGATCCTGTTCACGTAGATGCAGGTGTAGTTGTCTTCAGTGAAGACAATTTCACCGAGGAGTGAGGTTGTGACACTAAGTGACTGCACTAGAGTACTCTGTGTTTTCAGGAGACAGAAACCTTTGTTGTTTCCCTTCTGGAACAATTAATGTGTTCAGGTTATATCTGCTACTGTTTCAAATGCCTGCATTTCACACACACAAGTGTCTCCATCTCTGTGTAACCTTTTATCTGTCAGCTCCTGCAGTGTGTAAGCAACATTAGTTGAGAAGAGGACAAACAGTTTGGGTGTTTTGATGTTTTCTGCGATTTGATTTGTAAATTAGCTTTGCTGTAACCAGGCTGGAAGTCCTTGCTGTCCTTAGCTACCCTGCATGACTGCAGCCCTATGTCTGGCTGAAACCCAGAGGGACTAGCATAGGAACCGCAGGCTACTTTATAAAATGTGGAAGGATGGAGGCCTCCTGGAGAAATATCTCACTTTCTAAGGCTTTCAGGAGTGGCTGTATAGAAATTCAGTCATGCTCAATGAGCTTATCAGCTGCAAATGTCAAGGAGAGGTCATCAAAAAATACAACAAGCTCATTACTCACTACCTAGTTTTCAACTTTCAAAAATAAATTTAATAACTTATAAATGAGATAATAAATGGTGGGTAAAATAACTGATAAAATACGTGATAGACACCAAGTTGAACATGAGCTAGCATCGCGCCCTTGTGGCAAAGAAGGTCACCAGCATCCCGGGCTGCATTTGGAGGAGTGTTGCCAGCAGGTCAGAGGAGGTGATCCTTCCCCTCTGCCCAGTCCTGGTGAGAAACGTTTGTAGTGCTGGGACCAGTGATGGGCTCCCCAGTACAGGAGAGACATGGACGAACTAGTGTGGGTCCAGCGAAGGGCCAGGAAGATGCTTAAGGGACTGGAACATTTGCTGTAATGGGAGACACTGAGAGCTGGCTCTTTTCAGCCGGGAGAAGAGAAGGCTCGGGGGGATCTCATCAACGTATGTAAATAACTGATGCGTAGTAAAGAAGATAGAGCCAGGTTCTTCTGAGTGGTTCCCAGTGACAGGGCAAGAGGCAATGAGCACAAATTGTAACGCAGAAAATTCCACTTAAACATAAGAAAAACCTTTCTTACTGTGAGGGTGGTTAAACACTGGAAGAAGATTTGCAGAGAGGATTTGGGTCTCCATCCTTGGAGACATTCAAAACCTCAATGAACATGGTCCTGGGCCACCCACTGTATGAGCAGTGAGTTGGACTAGACGATCTCCAGAGGTGCCGCCAGCCTTAGTGATTCTGTGATTTTATGAACTTGATAACAGAAAACCAGCCGTAAGAAACAGTTGTTCTCAGGACACAGACATCCCTAATATACACTGTACAAAACAGCTGCCTTTGTAACCAAAAACCCTAAAAATTCAGCATAGAGGAGGCTGCTCCAAAGGTGTGTGTCTGGCAGTCCCAGCAGCCCTGCTGCTGGCTGTAATGACTGAACACCAGTCTAACAGTAATGTTCAAAACACATTTCTGCTTGACAGTGTCATGAACCGAATCTGATTACTTCCATACATACTGGCCCAGACCTTAACCCCACAGCTTTTTAGAAGGAGAGACTATTTAGATTATCTAAGAGAATAATCAAGTTGATGATTATACAAGCCTCATGATCTAGAAATATCTACACGTGGAAGAGCTCTCTAGTAATAAATTGTTTTCTTAGTCCCACCAAAAAATATGAAAGATCTAACAGGAGTTCAAGCCAGATGATTCAGTTAAGATCTAAAGAATGTTGTAATTTTTTGGTAATGAAGATTAAAAATACTGCAGCTATTTCTTTTAGTATCAGACTTACCATCCCATACAATCTTTTAAAATCATATTACTGAAAAGGTCTGCTTGAACTCCAGAAACAGTTAAAACCTAGTGCAGAAAATGGTGAATGGGATTCTGTATCATTCTTGCTGGAAACTAGATGAAAAGTGTCCCATCTGATCCCATATCCTTGAAAATCCCTCTGGGCTGTTATAGAGATTCCAGAAATATCCAGATTTTCATTTGTCCCACCCATCCTCCAGTCCAGTTTTCATGTTAAAGTGAAATTAGACTAGAGCAGAAACTGAAGTAAAGTCACCAAAGTAGTTACTGCAGGATTTTTGCTTGCTAAAAGCAATCAGCAGTGGAGAATCCAAAGGAAAATTCTAACTTAGGCAACCTGTAGGTCACCTGTTCAAGGACACTTTAGGTGTCTGGGTGAACCTGGTCTCCTCTCAAGGTTTGCTCATCACATACTGGTAGCCAGGCTAATATCCGTTCTATAGGTTCAGCTGTCTGTGTATATGAGTGCCTGTTTTCCGGATGGAGAAGTAAGCTAAGGTGTCCAGTCTGTTGTCATAAATAAATAACCTCTGATTTTAATCCTGGCTGTACACAGACGTTCAGCATGCTGCGCAGGGAGATGAGTTTCCAGTCAGATAAAGTAGCAGCCAACATGGACTTCTCAGAAACAAATCTTGTCAAGCTAAACTTATTTTTATTTTGTTGTGTTTTGTGGCCAGGGAGAAATAGCTTATATTGAGGATCATGACCTTAGCAAGATTTTCAGCAGTTTCTGGGAAAGTAATATGAGACTAATTTGAGAAGCATGTTCTTAACGAACCCCTATAAGGTAGCTGCCATAATGGCTGAATAACCCTAAAAGTTAGGTAACAAAATATCAGTAGAAGGATGTGGTTCTGTGTTTAGTCTTTTTGTTAGTGGTGGAAAAGGAATGTGCTTATTAAATTTGCAGATGATATGAAGCTTGGATGACCACAAGTCTATAAGGGGATGTGATCAGAATTTAAAATGTTCTTGACAAACTGCAGAAATAAATGGAAAATAAATTGATTAGATGAAGAAAAATTCTACGCATTGGACTGAAACAGGAATACTAAAAGGCCTTGTATATGTTGAAGAACAATTGGACAGGTAGCAGCAGTTCTTTGTAAAAGCAATAAGGAATCATAGAGGATCACAAACTTCACATGAACTAGGAAAAAAAAATATCATGCAAGTTTGTATGACAAGAGTAGATGACTGGGAAAAATCCAGCCTCTCCACTCCGTACTGGTAAGGTCTCTTCTCAGAAACGTGTCTCAGACTGTACTCCAGACTTGAGAACGATCTAGGTCAATCGAAGAGAGCATAGGATGCTAAAATGGCAATACTCAAAGGCAAAGCAAGTTTTATAGGGGATCATAATGGAAATTGCATTTTTTAGCTTGAAGAATAAAGTTAAGGGAACACATGGTAACAGCTTTGCCGTAAGGAATTATTGCAGAAATAAGGGGAATTTTCTTCATGTCCCTGGTAGACAGGAAAGAAGAAATTGGCCTAAAAAGCAGTAGGAAAGACCTAATGAAACAGATATTCTGGGGAGAAAGTGAAATATCCATGATAGGTTTTTCAGAATAGCAGACTAGACATCAGACTAGCCCATCCTGCACCAGGACAGCATGAGATGCAAGAAGATTTCTTGAAATCTTTTCTCACCCTACATTACTACTGTTCCGTAATGAGCTGTAAAGATCTGGACAAAGAGTTCATTTCTTATTGAAGGCTTGTCTGGAAACTAAAGATGATACAAGTTTATCAGTAGTCACTTATCTGATGGTTTTATTACAGTGAGAAAGAGAGAAAGTTGTTTTCCAACCCAAAGGGTAGTTACCAATCACAATGGCAGCAGTCGTTCTGCCATTGATCATTCCTCCTACTTTGCAGAACGGCGTATGTAATACTGAATGCATCAGGTCTCACGGGATTCTCACTCCTCAGGGGAGGGAGATCTACAGCCCATGTGCAGCTACATCCTGTGTTTATGAGGGCACTTATTTGATCTTTCCCTGTACTCACACAGGACATTGTTGTGGTGGTTGTGATCACAGTGGGAGAGTCTGTTTTTCGTGTGGTCGGGGCTATCGTCCTGAAAACCTCCATGCTGTATGGAGCTGGAGCGGTGGAGTAGGGGTTGCGAGGTTCCAGCAGTTCCTAGGAACACATCACCGATGTCGGTACACCAGCTGTGGTTTGTTCCTGTCTGGACATGCTTCTTACCTTTGCAGATAACCCTAATTTGCAGGCTCAGCAGAAGGAGAGCTGTTTCCCATTATCGTGTTCTTCTTGCATCTGGAATTTTAAGTGAACTACATAACAGAATCTTCTGCTTTCTTAAGCATTTTCTTCTCCTTTCTTTAATCATGCTGAGATTTCCTGTGAATACTGTGAGCTGTAATTATCATCTGCAGATCAGTGGGTATGCTAAGTTGTTTCTTAAAGGGATTTTTTTTTTCTGTGAATTTCAGATGACCAAGAACAAAATTATAATCACCTGATACTAAACAGTGCCACCCAGACACCTACACATGGTAAGAGAAAACAAAGAGCAAAATTACACATGTTGTAACTTTCCTCTGCCAGCCAGTAACATTTACTGGTACCAAAGTATGTTTAATGTTAATAGAAATGTTCCTATGGCAATGATGCATGAATGATGGTTTCCATTAACATTAAACATAGGACCATATTTTTAAATAGTGTGCACAACGAAATATGGCCCAGTCTTTTATAATTTTACATATCAACCTTGTGTTTTCCCATGTCTGATTGCTACTTTCTCCCTTCCACATCAAGGTGCTGTCAGATTTAACTGGCCAAAACAGTAAAAATGATAACCAAAGTCCATCTTGTCAGCCAAGCCACTCACCTTATAGTGCTGTTTGTGCATATTTCTAAGATAGGTTAGAAGGACAGTGACATGGGGCAAGGGCTCCTAAACTGACATGATTTTGGCATAACAATATGTGCCCAGAGTTTGGTTTCACAGCTAAATCCAAGCTGTCCAGCCCATACTTGCATGGGTTTGGATGGGATAACCTACTGAAGACCCTGGTTCACTGCTCAGTGTCTCTCTAGTTTCTAGTATGCAGGATAGGTAAAGACCATTAAGAGATTCTCCCCGCCCACTTTCATAAGTAGAAGTCCCTCTTTCTAAACCAGTTCCTGTGGTTGTTCTCACATCCTTCCAAATCCCCTTTATTGTCCTGTGGAAACATGACATTTCTCTGAGCCTTACAAAACTCAGAGCACCTTTCATGTCCCTACACCCACCACAGGGTGGACCAGCACTGACCTAAGCTTGGGAGTGCCCCATGTCCTACTTAGCCTGTTTCAAGAGTTCAGACACTATTAAAAGATACTCCTTTGTTTTCCCCTATGTTTCCACCATCTCATCCCAGCCTGGAGATGTTTCTCTGCTTCCTCCATGGCCAAAACACCGTCGGTCTCTGCTCAGCCCTGCCCCTCCAGCCCCTCTGCCTCCCCTGCCCTAGCTCCCTCCTCCTTTTTGTTTCCTTGGCCCCAGACCAGCAGCTGAGCGTGGGCAGTGTGTCCCTCCCTGTGTTGTAGCAATCACAGACCACACAGTCAAATCACCCGCAGCTTCCTGCCTCCATCCAAACCCAGACCAGTCACTGCCACCCAAATCAGCGGCTCCCCCTGTCTCTGTGGTGCAATCAGTCCAGCCTCTGAATGAACCCCCAGCTCCTCTCTGTTTTCTTGCCTCTGCTGCTGCTGCCTTGTCCTGGTCTTGTCCTTGTTCTTCCCTGCGCCCTTTACCCTTTGAATGTGATATATTCCTCCAGCATTTGCAGCTGGAACCTTCCTTCTAGTGGGGAACCAGTAAGTGATGGGTAAATCTCATCTTAATATGCACTTCTTGCAGCTCTGAATCTCTGTGTTTGTCACTCTTTTTACTCTGGCATTTGTTTTTAATTCTGAAACTTCATCTTGATAACTATTCTGGAATTGATTTATTCTGAGTTGTGTGTTCTTGTATAGAGATTTCTATGCTTCTTTGCTGCAAAAAAGGTGGGGAGAACAATTGCCCTTGAAAAGGTCACCTAAAACCTTTGGTGTTTCTCCTTCCCGGACGGTGGGCCAAGCAGCTCCTCAGCCTGCAAGTTACTTTCAGTTGTAAGACTACATTATTAGGTGGTTTTTTTCCATCTCACAAAAACCCTGGGAGAAACAATGTCAGTTTTAAACCTGACAGTAACACAGGAGTATTTATTGAACCTGAATTGACAGCCTCCAATGCTCTTCAGACTACTTATTTTGTTTACTTTTTTACTTTCCTGAGGAAAAAAAAAAAAAAAAAGAAGAAAAAGACGGAGTAATAGGGTTGAAATTGTATTGTCTTCTCTCTGGTCTTACTATTTGTTCTTCAAACCTTGCACATGCTGGGTTCTGAGATCTGCCCCAGCAGACCCAGATGAGTCCCGTTTACCTGTCCCTGTCCAGAAGTTTTAATGTAGCTCCATCATCAGGTCCCTATTGCATTCAATAACTCAAGGTAACAGTACGTGCTAAAACTTCCCTCTGTCCCCGATAGATGCTTTTCTTTTTTATGTACTTGAGAGACAAAAATCAAAGCAGATCAGCTCATGATCTTGAATTAGAAATTTTCACTTTTTTTTCTACACCCATTTCTTGCATTTACTGTATCTTAATACTTTGGTTGTACAAAGTGACTTGCATGATCTGACTACAAATAACTGTATGATTCGAAGTTACATTTTATTCCTGAGTTACCCATATGGTCATGGACGCTTTTGTTCATGATACTCGTGTGCCATTGCTGATGAGCCACTGCTTGCTGAGTCTAAAAAGATATTTGGACCTTCTAAACAAGGCATCAAAGGAGTTTGCAGTATTCATAATTACTGCTGAAATTCTGAGATAGTTCAGCAACGCCACAGGTTTAATTGAGTTTCTTTCCTGGGTAGGACACGGTGTACGTTTTCTGTGTGATTATCCAAATTTGTAGGTGGACATGAGCTGTCTTTCTGAGTACCGTGTTCATGAGCTCTGTCCCTTAGCCTGTCTCTAGCACCAACCGAGCAGTGACACCATCTGAAACGAGCAGAAGGAAGGAAAGAAGTCACTGTGAGGCTCAGGACATTCCCTGTGTTGCACATGGCCCGAGTTCAGTTCACTCTCAACTGAAGTAAAACAAGCAGAGAAAGATTCTCAGGCTACCAGCATGGAGCAAGTGAGGCAGTGGTTGCAGGTGACATGTCACCAACCAAACACCACCACTTCAGCCAGAAAATCCCCCCCATGCCTGGAGGAGCCCCCAGAGCCTCCCCAGGGACTGCCTCGCCCAGCAAGGATGCACTTGAGCTGGTATACGTGAAGGGAAGCGTGAGCTGTGGAAAATTGGAATACCTGTCAGGACGAGAGCTCAGCTGCTGTGGGCTGGTGATCTCTCACCCATCTCCTACCATCATAGGGACTCCACAGGTCTCTTACCTTCTCCTATAATTCCCATTACAACGGGTCTCCAAACTCATACAACCCCGGGACTGAGCAGTGGAGGCTTTCCACAGCCCAGCTGTGGCAGACATGGAGCCCAGGGCTCCACAGGAGACCTCCTCATGAAGGAGGGATGACAGCCACATTCCCTGTGCTCCCCTTTCCTCTTCCTGTACCGGCTAATCCTTTGCCAAAGTAGAGCAAATGACACAAACTCACTCATTCCCCCAAAGGTCCTGGGGATCTTACTGCAGGAGAGATACAGATGTGCAGCTGGGCAGCCATTCCACGACACAACCTGCTGTACCCCAGTCAGCAACATTGACATTGGTGAGAGAGGCAGGGGATGGTAAACATCTGTTTCCATGGGCTGATGCTGCCCGGTTGCCTGTGTCCTGCTCCCTGCAGGTGCTACTGTGATAGACCCTCCACAAATGCATGTAATGTCTACCAGCACCATATACAAGCACGCCCGTGTGCTACTGTGACAGTTTTTTACCTGCAAAGAAGCAAATTAGAAGGGATAGGACAACCTGTGCTCACAAGGAGCCAGGAAAGAAAGAAAAAGCAGATTTGACCTTAGCTCTCTGAGCTGTTCAGCTTCAACTGCAGGTCCCCAGGGTTAAAACCCCAAGACGCTCTGGTTTAACCTGGCCTGGGGGGTTGCTGCTCTTGGTGCACAGGTTCTCAATGCAGAGAGTCTGCCCATCGCCGTGGGCTGTGCGGCCATGAGATCACTGGTGTGGCTACGCTGAACTCTTCCAATGCAGGAAGGAACAACTACTAATTAAAGGTGGGATTGCATATAATCTGTTCTGTCAGGCTGCTATCATTTAATTAGCATAGCGCTGTTCATAGCACAGTTAACACAGAGTGAGAAGAAAGTGTCCCTTTTCTCCCAGCCTGGCTGGCACAGAGGGCTCACAGAGGAGTGAAACATATGTCTGTCCTCTTTTTTGGAAAACATGATGTGTTGGGGGAGACAATTTCCAATGGAGATCACGAGAAATGACCACAGGCAAGTGAGTCTGTCAGCCCATGGTCTGCAATATCAGGATTTAATTTCTGCTGTTGTTGAGGGCTCTGAATTAGCCAGCGTGACTTTGAATATCCACGTCTTAAAGAAGTCTGTTGATTTCCTACTGATGTCGGTCTATTCATGAACCTAATCCACTTCTAGGACACTGAATGTCCACTAGAGAGGTATCTAGAGTCCTTAGAAACCTCAGCCTAAATTCTGCTTTCAGTGATGGACTTAAGACCTCAATTCCAATGAAATCGGAAGTTACATGTGGGTTTCCTTTGCTCTAGACTTCATTTTTACATCAGCTGCAGATTTTAGCTGCAAATGAAGAACTCTACAGCAGATTTTGGAAATGTAGTGATTTTTGTATGTAAAAGGTGAATGTGAGTGCTCAGTTATTAGTTTCTAAGCACAACTAAGTTTTACACGTGAAATGCAGGTAAATCTTTTGATACGTAATTTATCTTGCTTAGCTATTCAATCTTTATTACAAAATAAGCACATTAAATTAGTTTCCTATAAAAACATTAAAATGTGGGGGAAAAAAAGGAGCTGGGGCACTAAACAGAACTGAGGCAGTGCAGCATCAGCTGTAACAGAAATATATGTTGACTGCCTGGGCTCAGTTTCTGTAAGGCTTATTACTTTATTTTTTACTGCTACTGAAGTTTACTCTCATTATATTTAGCGCATATTTAATTATGCTAACCAAAAGAGCCTTGTATAAACATTTTTACATCTATATAAATAACAAGCACATTGCTAAATAATATAGTTAGTAGGAAGTTCATATCATAATTTTTATGTCAGTTCATTGCATTTGATAATCAGCTCAAAAATACTAGGCAAACCACCATAAGCAACAAATGGCTTCATTTCAAGTTTTTAATCAGGCCAAGTATTTTTCTACAGGTGATGTCTGGGTTTGCTCTGAT
This sequence comes from Stercorarius parasiticus, assembly GCA_013396915.1. Lineage (NCBI taxonomy): Eukaryota > Metazoa > Chordata > Aves > Charadriiformes > Stercorariidae > Stercorarius > Stercorarius parasiticus. The sequence goes on from VWZL01003811.1 coordinate 1,811,519, forward strand.
GGAGGAAAATTTTGTTTTATAGCTGTATATTCCTATATACATATGCATGTATGTGTATATATGTTTTATATGCCTGCCTGCCTGCCTGCCTTCCTTCCTTCCTTCCTCTTTCTTTCTCTTTCTCTTTCTCTTTCTCTTTCTCTTTCTCCTTCTCTCTTCTTCCATCCCTTCCTTCCTTCCTTTCTCTTTTCCTTCCTTCCTTCCTTCCTCTTTCTTCTTCCATCCCTTCCTTCCTTCCTTCCTCTTTCTTCTTCCATCCCTTCCTTCCTTCCTTCCTCTTTCTTCTTCCATCCCTTCCTTCCTTCCTTCCTTCTCTTTCTTTTGTCTCTTTTTTTTCCTTCTTTTCTTCTTTCTTTCTCTTTTCTTCGTTTCAAAAATCCAGGGCATCTTTCTTCCCACACAGTAATAGGGCTTTGGGGGATATATTGCTGAAATAATTCTTGCATCAATTTTCTAACATCAGACCAGAAGCTTCAATTTGGGACAATCCCAGAAGATATGAAAATGATTCCCTATACTGTCACAACTCCTCCAGCAATTTGTTGAGAGTTTTGTGTCTATTGTGTTTAAGACACTGTTTACAAAATCATAACAATTAAGGACTGTTTAAATTAGATTTATCCCCAGTAGAAATATATGTGAGGAAATTAGAAGATAATAAGTTCTCTAGAATATAACCTACAGAACAGACACATTAAGTACATTGCTCTTTCTGCAAAGCAGCAGGGCTTTAATGAAGCTGGGAAGAGAGACGAACCAGGTCAACTGGCAGGACTGGACAGCATAGTGCCAGCTTTTTGATGCACACAGGTTGCCATTCATGATGGGGACGCCTGTTGATGATTCAGCTGCTTTGGGCACCAACTTTGCAAAGCAAAGTACACAGATTGCAATACAGCTCCACGTACACAATTACAAAGCAGATTGGAGCGAAGTCGTTAGTGAACCAGGATCGCTATTTTCCTGTCTTGACCTGAAAATTTGATACTAATCTCCTACAGTGCAGAGCCAACCTCTGTGCAGGGGATGTATTGATTTGTCGGGGCCATGGTTGGACTTCAGCGGTGTGACTACCCTCTGATGACATGTGTGCTGACCTTCCTTTAGTCAGGGATGTAGAGAGCAGAGAACAATCCTGGGGCTGAGAACAGACAAAGGACCTCAGTGGCACCTTCCTTGAAAGTGCCCAGCACTGAAGCAACCAGTCTTTGCTTTTTAGACTAAATACATTGTACATTTGGACAAAGAAGTCACTCTTTTCATGGTCTTAGTAAGGCAGGGCTAAAACAGCCAGCTTGAGGTGCAGCCCATCTGCTGAGTATGGAGGCCTTAACTTGCAGATTAATATTGTTATGCCACCCATGACATGGCATAAAACACATAACACGTTATTACACCACCCACATAAAACACTGAGGCTTGTGGAGTAAAACTCAGCCATGCAATTGTGTCTCCACCCTCACCTGTGGGAGAAACCTGAGGAGCTTCTCTGTGACAATACAATTAAGCAAAGGGCCAACATGAGCTGAATAGCTCTGACATTGGCCTCAGGTTCCTCTTACAGAAGCAGAAGATCTCAAACCATAAGCAAGGGGAAGCAGCGTCTTTATTCCTAGTGAATGTGAGACAAAATGTGAGACAGGTGAAAATGGCCAAAAAGTTCTGAAGGCAAAATCACAGCATCTTAAAAATCAGAGCATGTAAAACTGCTGAGACAAGGGGGTTTTTGCCATTTTCATTGCTAGAAGGGCTATCAGTGTGGAGCTCGCTATGACTCTGCTGGAAGCTTATGGTGGTCCCACAACTGCCTTCAGCCTATCTGGGGGCTTCTGCCTCACCCTAGTCCCAAAGGGCTGAAAGGGGACAATCACACATGGCCCGTCCAGGATGGATGATTTGTTTCTCTCAGCAGCTAAAGTTTTGCCTTACTCACCTTGCTTGTCTGCTGCGAGGACCAAACATGCTGATGCATTTTCCCTTTTGAACCAGCTTCCCCTCCATGCAGTGGCAAGCTTCGAGCATGAGGCACTCACAGAGGTGGAAGGAGTTAACAGGCCGACAGTTTTTAATTGCACAGTCTCAAATTCAGCAAGAATGAGTCCCAGTCCCAGTTCTGCACAATTCTACATGCTGGCTGGTCTTGTGCCAGAGCCATGTGTTGTTTTCTGCATCACCATGGAAAGGCAGCGAATTCAAGGAGTAGCGAATATGTCTTTTGCTGGGAATGCTAAGTGTAATTCTCCTTACTGTAGTTTTAATTGGCAACATTATTCCTCTCACCCTGTGTTGTAGTGTGTAACTATGCTATGTTCAGTTAAGCACTCTATGTACTCAGAAGGATCTTCATGTTAATAGCTCCTGGGTGATAGGATTCAGGTATATTATTATGGTGTGTGTATATATTGCAGCATTTAAGTGCATCATCTTGCAATGCACTGGTATACCTCATCCTCTTTGCATCTTACCCCTTCAGATTGCTGTTCAGTTCTCAGCCATGAGCCCTGAAGGGCGTAATCTTAGCACCATCCTGATATGCAGAGGTTTTTTATCACTGACTGAATTTAAAATCCCACATCTACAGCTCATATAAATGAGGGCAGCTATTCACTGGAGAGCTGCTGATTTACACCATGGAGGATCTGACCTGGAAATGTATAAACCTCTTTGAGGTTCTTCATGAGAGATGCAAAAGACTATTAATAACAGTGTTTGTAACATGAAAAAAGAAGTGTGAAAACACAGATAGTTCCCCCCACAAAGACTGAAGATATATGTTATAAATTTTAATTCGAGTCTGTGAACATCAGTTCTTTGCCTGCTGTAACAGTAAGTCACTTCTAGGATGGCTCAGGAGGTGCTAAGTCTTGGCACAGAAGGCTACCAAACGCCATCAGCTGCTACCAGATTTTCCCGAGGAATGTGGTCCTTTGTAAGAGCTCGCATCAGAATCAGAGAAGACTTTGTGTCTGAGCCTTCAAACGGCTGAGCAGAAGGCAGTGCTGGGGGAGCGGTGTGTGCTTTGACAGAGCACTGAAGCTATGCAGAACTGAAGCTGAGCAGCAGAAGGCTTGGTTGTATCAGCTTCTCCTAGGTGACATTGTTTGCTTTCTCTGGGTGAATGTTTTAAAAGACATCTGTTTAAATGTCTTGCAAAATTCACACAACATATGTGCAGACTCATATGCAAATATGGAGCACATCCCTTTTGCCACTTGAGCTTTGTTTAAAACTTTGTCATAAATTCACTACCTTTTGTCTTGGGTTTCATCTGCTCCTGTCCTTGTACATGAAAGGTTCTGCATCTCGTGTAAACACACTTTGAAACAGAAACTGTCTTTCAAGAACAGGGGCAGAGCAAGACACTTCAAGAAGACTTCAGGTCTAATTTCCACAATACAAGTCTCCAGCTTTAGAAATCCTGAAACAGATGCTGAGCCCTGCTCTTGCTGAAAGTTTGCAAAGCCCTGACAGCGAATGAGGCTCTTGCTTGACTTAGGGTGACTTTCTTTCCTTCACAGATTACAAAGCAGTCAAGTGCATGCAGAAAGCAGAGGAGTCAGTCTGTATGTCCGCTCAGAGGCCAGCTGCAATTGCGATCCCCAACGCATAGAGGGACCCGCAGCCCCTATCATCCATGTGGTGCCAGCCAAGGGCCATATATCCTTGTCAGGATACAGGATGCAGCAGGAAACACGTTCCCCTGGCAGTCCATGCATGCAGGCTGTGCTCCTGGCTCCTCAGGTGCGGAGCTCTCTGCCAGTCTGCGCCGGGGAAGCACCTTCGCAAGATTTTATTCAAGAGCCTGGTCCAAATGGAGCCGTTCTGAGCCTGGCCCATGAGTCCACTGGTTCTCATGGAAATACAACAGGGTTTCGACTGGCCCAACAATTCTGGCTTATGAAGCAGAAGAAATGTACAGTTCTCACTTGGTGGGTGTCCAAGAAGGGAGATTAGAGCTGCAGAGTCTTTCTCCACAGAGATGCCTGCTCCCTTCCTGAGCTTATTGTGCCAGCATTGTTCAGCCTAGTGAGGCTTTGTCAATGCCGTGCCATGCTACCAGCCCTCCAAGCAACGCGACACTCTGCTCAGAGCGCTGTGAAACCGCTGATGCTCAGTAGATGAGGAAATGCTGCAGAGTTGAGCCCTCTCCTGCTGAATTAATCAGAGAGACACTGGCAGAATTTTAAGATGTTGCACTGGCTATAAAGAGGTGCGGTTCCTTCGAGGCTGCAGCAAAGAGAATTTAGAAACCAAGAGAAATGGCACTGCTGGATGATGTTGCCATCTCTGTCGTATGTGCCATGCACTGGGTGAGCTTCGTTTCCTCCATGTTCCTCTGCAAATTTGCACCTTTGCAAATTGTACCCAGAACGGGCATGTGGCTGCAGGATGGTGGCAAGGAAAATGTGGACTAATACTGACATTCAAAGATAATCCAGTAACCACGGGACATTGTCCATTTTCCAGTGGTCATCTCCCATCGCCCAGAATGTAGAGCTGGACTGGAATGAATGGGAATGCTGGGGAGCAGAGCAGTGTACAACCTCATCTGCCTTGCAGGGAATGGGGAGACCTTGCTATTTACATCCTGTTAATTAATTGTCCTGCATCTTCCATAGGAGCCAACAAACAACACAAACAAAAAGGAGAGAGACCAAGAAAAGCATGACTCAAATATATTGCAGGAGTGAAGAACTACTAAGAAACTTCTGCTGAACTGATCCCAGAATATAAATTGTACAAGATAATTCTCCTTACTAGAGCCTCTCAGTTCTCTGATCTTGCCCTCAAACTACATTATGCAAAAGACATCTGAAATTATCTCTGGTCATTTCAGTTTATCCCTTATTTTGCTGAACGATGGGTAGTGGATTTCAAGGTGACTTCTCGTTTGTCAAAATCGTTACAGTTTTTTCCTGACTGACTGGATGGAAAAAGCAGTAAGAAGATGCACTGACTCTGCACAAGCCCATCATATAAATGTGTGTCACTTAATTTCACACACCTCATGCAAGCAGTCAATTACTGCTCCTGCTTTGGCACTGAACACAAACTCCACACATATGACTGGGCTTATTTCAGCATGTCCAAACCTCCATGCAAAATGGAGATTAGACACAGGTTTTGGCTGAGAAATTTGCAATGAGATGTTACCCCAGGGTCTTTGCCACACAAGCACAAATAGGAGTGGGGACATAGTTTCAATGCTGATACAGTCTCTGTTTGCTGGATAATATCTAATCAATTGTTTCCAGCGCCCTGATGAATATGATGCACTTCCTAATCCTGCAGTCAGTCTATTAGACATGAATTGAAGTCATCAGCAAGAAAATAATGTTCTCAGAGAGATGACACATGAGCTATATGCTCACTTGGGGCTATGTTCTTTTTGCCAGACAGTAACCCTATTCCAGGAGTGCAGAGACATACACAAGCAATAGGAAAGAAGAGTTTATTAACCAAGATGGTTATTGCATTGTTAAGAGGAAATTTTCACCTTTGCTAAATTCTGTGAGAAAGTGCCTCATAATTTCTGAGAACTGGGAACAAAATCCTGCTCTGGCAGAGAGCTGCGCTGTTCCTTTTCTGCGGGGTGGCTGACATTGGCTGTCAGTTGTTGAGCCCAGAGGAGCATGCAGGTGCTTGCTGAAAAGTGCCAAGCCCCCGCTCCTGCCAGAGCAGTTTCCTTCCCCTCGCCTTGCTGTGCTGGCAGCGGTGGGGGATCGCACAAGATGGGGTGTCCCATGCTGGCACCAGGCTGGTCCTCAAGGAGAGGGGAAGCTGTTCCTCCATTCGTGGTCATATCCTGGATGTAGCTGGGAATGAGTGCACTGTTGTGATTTGTTCTGCTCGAAGCTGCGTTGTGTGGAAGCTGCGTTGTGAGGAGCAGCAGAGTGCATGGGATCGGTGATGACAGGGGCAGGAAGGAGCAAGTGTTGGGTTTCTTGACACGGTGGCTGCAATTCAAGTGTGGCATTGAGTCTCTGCTAGGTGCCACATCACTTCTTCCAGCCCTTTGTGAGTGTCTCAGATACCCTGGCATACTCCAAATGGATCAGGTGCCTCTGAATTGAGCACTGGGCGTGTAACTCTGCTGAGAGCTGCAGAGGAGTGTTCTGACCACACTGGCTTTGGGAAATCTTAGGCAGGTTTGTTTCAGAAGACAAGACTGTCTCAGCCTGTCTTTGACTGAGAAGCATTTGTACTACGTGAGGGGTAAGTAACAGAAGGTTTGAAATATCTAGGAAAAGTCACAGTGAGAAAAGCTGTGGAGACAGCTCTGCATCCCCATGCACAGACATGCCTGGGAACTGCTCGTCCATTTCTGGGCAACAGAGAGCACCAAGGGTGTACTGAAATGTGAGCATGCAGAGAGGAGAACAATGTTCTGCTGTTTAATTCAAACAGGACTCCATGCAGGAGAAAGGCAGCAGGGGAGAAGATGGCCTGACTCCTGCAAATTTTTTTTGGCAGGAAACAGTTTAATTTGTGACTCTAGAAAAATCTCTTCTGAAATAGCTGCACTCTACTTGGGTGGATTTTGTTTAAAATTTTTGTGGGAGATGAGGGAATTCAGCAAATGTTTGGACATCGCACAAAGCCAACACGTTTGTCAAGGTGAAACTCCCCTGCTGCTCAATGACTTTTGGGTAGAAGCTGTGCTATAATCTCAACCAGTCCATGGTTCAAAGCAGGTAAAAGGACCTTGTGAGTATGTGTTGAGCACATGTTGCATTGATCTTCATGAGCACACTTTAGAGGGGTGGACAACGGGAATGCATGAACCCAGGACCTGGGCGTTCTGCTGTTCCTCAGCTGTACCAGAGAACTTAGCCCTCTGATTTAATTTTCAGACCATACTTGAAGTGGCTATCTCCTTGGCCTTTAGACCCAGTTAATGCAATCCTGTCACTGCTGCAAGTTCCCACAGAGCCCACTGCAGTCTGTTCTAGCTTTGCTTCTAGTAGTTGAAGCTCCTGCTATTTTTAATATTCTTATCTCTGCCTATTTTAATTCCTGAACACCTGGGAGTTAAAAGCACAATTCAACAGGTTGCTGCCCCTTGGCTGAGCTGATGAAAAAACATTTTCCATCCAGCTTGCAGCAAAGGAGCATGACTTCAATACTAGGCAAACTCTGCAGATTGTCTGGACTTGACTTTTAACATCCAGACTCAGTGTTAATCTTTATTGACAGTGTCCGCAGCATTAGCGTCCTGACAGCGGGCATTTTGACACTGGCTGGGAACTCCCTCAGTGACCAACAAAATGAAAATAGTAGAGTGAAAAAAGTAGAGGGCGTTCTCCACCCCTCAGGGGTGGCACCTCCTTTCCTGCTTCAGGAACCTCTCCAAACCTTGCCTTGCCTTCTGTCTGCACCCAGATGTTCCCCCCACAGCTCCACTTCCCACTTACCTGGGTGCAAGGGAAGCATGGCCACTTCTAGAGCCCACCAGAACCCCTGGGGCCATGGAACGGCTTTGCCGAGGAGCCTCCAGGTTTGGAGCATTAATCAGAAAGCTGGCTCAATGAGAGAGCAATTTGATTATCAGCCCCAGTTAAAATAACCCCATAGACTCATTCCCATGGCTTTCTGGGGTAAAGGTAGGTGATGCTTCCTGAACTCATGCAGGCTGCAGTGGGGTCAGTCCATAGCTCCGTGACAGTCCTCCGCAGCACGTGGAGTGGCTCACAGCCCACCAGACCCTCTGTCCCGCTGTAGGAAGGGCTGGTTGGGCCACGTTCTTTCAAGGCAGCAGTTTGCTTCTCTCCATAATCACTGTGGACAAGGAAACCACACCACAGGATCCATTTTTTACCGGTCTGGCAGTGCCAGTTTGAATTATGTCCAACGGCCTGTCACTGAGGCTGGCTCAGATATACAGCTCTTCTCCCTGCTGGAGTTTGTGGGAATGGTTTGCCTCTCTCAATTTGTTTTGGTGCACACTGTGGACATGCCTTTCTCTGTTGTTATTTTTTCCAGATAAGCCGCGAATGAACAACATCCTTACTTCTGCCACTGAACCCTATGATCTGTCCTTCTCCCGGTCATTCCAGAACCTCTCTCACCTCCCACCATCCTATGAGTCTGCCGTCAAGACAAACCCAAGTAAATATTCTTCTCTGAAGAGACTAAGTAGGTGTCAGCTCATTTCATTTCTTTTGTATCTCATTGGCTTGTAAGCCACAGTGCGCACAATGTTAAGGCAATAATCTTCTTCTCTCTGTCATTGTACTGCCCAAGTTGGCATCTCCGGTAATGATTCTTTTGGCTGTCACTTCCCATCAAGGAAGAGCACAGACAAAGAGTCACTTCATTACTGTGAGAGCACGTAAGATTATTTGTTTACTGACCTCCTTGCTGTGCTGTCTCCCACTACTCCGCCTTGTATCTGCTCATGATAGAGTCACCTGAGAATCCTCTTTATTTCTGCCAGAGTCAAGATGAGCCAAACTGGCTGCCTCAGATCAGCTGAGCTCACCTTGGCGTACCCAGGGCAGATATCTCACCCGCCGTTGTGGCTGGAACTAGATGACAATCTCTGGCCAACAGAAAGCTGCTGAAATGGTTGGGAGCATCTGTTTCAGTAGGAGCACATCCGCCTGCCTTGAGCAGTGCTGCGATCTGCCATGTTTCATGGTGTATGTGTCCGGATCTGGTCCTGACCTGTGCCCTACGCTGACCCATGGTGCGTCTCTGATACTTTAGCATGTTGCTCACTGCCCTGTTCACACTAGTTAGTGTCTGTTCTATGCATTGTGTTGTTCTGCCAGCTTTCCTGTAGTGCTCCAGACCATCACCTTTACCGATGGCAAACTCTTCAGCTTTGGTGGCATTATGAAATAAGTGATATTTGTGTGGGCAAATGCTCTCTCCAGACACAGACACTAGGTTTGTAGTATGAACATTTTCTGGATGCAGCCACGTATTCAAGCTGCCTAATTTAGAGATATAAGTTAGGAATTTATACTTGCAATAGCTTCACTCAAGGTAGATGAGGAGGAGGAGATCCTACTTCCTTAGTCTGTATAAAATCTGCATTCTCAATTTAGCCAGCTAAGTGAGACACACCACATTAAGTGGTAGGGGCACCTTTGAACTGTCCATAACAAATCTCTGCGTGGAAGATTTTCCAGAAGAGAAAACAGAATGGAAATGTAGCACATAAAAATCTCAGCCCACTCCTTGGTGCCTCAGTGTGGGACTTACATACATGTTTAAGATTAAAGCAAGTACATTTGATGTGCTTAAAAACAAGCATGTGCTTAACCATGTTAGAGAACAGAGATGAGCTTATTTTGTGATTGGAGCCTGGCATCTTCCCTGTTCAGCGCACCATGCAGACAACTGTGCTTCTGCGTGAGCTTTGTTCCCTGGTAATATTTGGATCTCACACTCCCAACCATAAGCATTTTTCCCTCGCTGCATCCCAGTGATGAACTGTCCACATTCTTGAGCAGCTTTGATGATACTATCTAATATCAGAAAACCCTCAAAATCAAGGCATTGTAATATTACTGCTTTTGAAAGTCCCCATTTTGAGGTGATGATTTGTTTTAATTTCTCAGCTGAAATGAAAATTTCTCAACACAAAAGCTATACACCCTGGACAGCCCTGAAAACCGCTGTTACCTTTGTAATTGATTTGCAGTGCCTCGGATTACCTGGGGTACATACTACCTATTCAGAGTCTAGAAGATCTCTATCCTGGCACCATTGAGAACTGGTTAGAGAAGTGCTCACCAGGAACAGCAATAATGGATCCTCCTGTCACAATGCAGGGGATGGCCAAGACCTCTTCCAGCCTGTGGTTCATTTATTGCTTTACGTATTGTGCATAGATGCTCAGTGAAATCTCCTTAAGCTCTATGTTAAAGTTATTGATGTATCTCACTGAAACATTAAAAAAAACACAAATGAATGCTAACCGAAACACCCACTCCTTCCACAGCCAACATCTGAAAATGTATGTCAGATTTGAACACTATCCTCTACCTACTCCTACAATGCTTCCCTGATTCACACTGAGTATAAATTCACTCACACCAAGCAATGCCAACTGTGCACTGACCAATACCTTGCTAAGTGGTGTCTTAGTGGTCTGACCCATTGGGTGCAGAAAATTTTGCTCAGCAGTTGAAGAAAGGACAGGCTCCTACCTGTCCAACCTTCCCCTCAGTAGATGGGAGTAAGTATTGAACTCCAGCACTGGATTTCCTAGATATTTGTCTACAATGACAAAAATAGGCTTGTGTTCAGGTGCCAAGATTAAATGCCCTCAAGAATGTGTTCAGCATAATCAGTATCCCTCTTTTCACCTTTTCCTGAACCTCTGGACAGTTAGTGTCTCTGTCCCCATTCAGAAGATACCTGGCAGTTAACCTAAGAACATGAGAGTTAGTCTTTGGCCATTGGCTAGAGTGGGATTCATTCACTCCCTGAATTTTTCAGCGGCATCAGTCCTAGGAAGGACACTTTGATGGAAATACCAGCTATTTATCCATCAATGGCAGGTCTAGATGTAGTTCAGTCATCTTTGCAAGGCACCAACCCATCCTCTTGCAAAGCACCTGACAAATGCCAAACCAACTGCCTCACCCTATACGTTTGAGTAACTAAATAAGCAGTTTCAGTTTAAAAGTTTCACTTTAAAAGTGCTAAGCGCTCCACTCTCCCAGTGGGTTTGCATATACTCAGCACCTCTAGAATCACTGAATCGCTTTCTTATAGCTGGTTTTATCTGGAGCCAAAGGAAAATAGGCACCCAGCTCCTAGACCTTGCCTTAGAAAATACCAGCAATATCATTTTCTTATCATAGAATCATAGAATGGTTTGGGTTAGAAGGGACCTTAATGACATACGAAGGGACCATATGACATATGAAGGAGCTAAAAGCAACACAAAATACAGAAAAAGTAATATCTAAATGCTGGTCTTGCAGATTTATTGGGGTTTTATTTTTCAGATTTAAAATTAATTGTTTCTAATGATCTCTCTGCCATAGTTAAAAAAAAAAAGAATGTTGTGAAGAGCTCATTAACAAACATAATATTTCTATTTGAGTGAAACAAAAGGCTTTAGGTACTTTTGAGTCTGTGTTTCAGCTATTTGTCTGGGTTTCTTCAGGCTTGCCAGACAGCTAAAGGTCACTTATTTTCCCACAGTTAGCAGAGACAAATAGTGAAAGACGGTTTCTGCCCAAGAACATCTAAATTGAATAATCAAGGCACTTCCAAGAAGAAAGAATTAGTACCCAGAGTATCCAGAGATGAGGAGGGAGAGCTCAGCAAGAGTATGGTCAGATCCACCTCACTCTACTTTAGCCATCCAGCAATCGAGCCTCTTGTGTCTTTGTTTGATGCAGACATCTCTATAATCAGTGAAGGACAGTCATCTCCATATCATGACAAACCAACCCTCTGAAGGTCCCAGTCTCTCATTGGCACCAGAGTTGCTCTGGCATGCTACCTAGCTCTTTGTTGGATGACAAGCCTAATTTTTGATGCCTAGAGCTTAATGAAGTACATTTCACTTTAGGAGACTCATCTCCTCATGCAACAAGGATGAGAGGAGCTACACCTGCTGTCTGCCCCTGTGTGTCCCTGGGGAATGTGCCCAGCCTGGGGAGGGGAGCTCCTCACCGCTGGATTTGCAGGGCAGGCACTCATTTCTGCTGGCATTTGACTGAGAAAGCAGCACCATGACTTCTTCTCTTTCCAGAGCAAGGGCTTGAAGATGTCCAGGCCTTTTATGGAGCAGTAGGAAAACAGGTTGTTGGCTGCATAGAAGCCAGGCAGAACCAGGTTACCAGCAAACAGTGAGCTTTCTGCTTTCGTGGCTCTTACTTCAGGGCACAGACCACAGGAAACCCATCCAGGGCAGCTGCAGGAGGATCTCTGAGGAGCAGGGACTCATCTCCGTGGGAAGCCGTGTGCCAGCCCTGTCAGGCTGGGGGTGGGAAGGGTGGTGGTGGGAGCGCATGGGAACACGCGGCTGAGCAAGAGCAGCCGATTTAATTCCATCCTGCCCAGCGCCCCAAGGAACTGCTGTTTCCAGTTAAATGAGAAAGGTCAGTCAGGAAGGAAGCTAACATTTTCAGGCATATTAAACCACTTGGTATTGGCTAAAGAATCATCATAAATGACTAAGCAGCTTGAAAATGTTAAAGCCAATTAAAACAGGAGAGACAAGCCCAAAGAGGAAATACACTGGCAGTGCAGAGAAAGAAAAGCAAAGAAATTATTATGATGGCCTTACATGCATACACATATGCACGTACAACCATGAGAAGAAAAAATACCCTTGGCTTTTCCACACTCTCTTCCCAGAATGCCACAAATGTACCTCGTTTCTCTAATTACTGTGTCAGAGGAGCTGTGATCTGCCTTTCTGCAGTGGCATCTTACACGTGTTGAGGTGAAATGTGTCTGTAAGAGCACTGCCTCCAAATGGGAGGGGGAAAAAGCTGCCTGAGGGCAAATCAGCTTATTCTAAAGCCAAGTCAGATGAAGGACTGAAACTCTCCCGAAGTTTGGTGAGACCAGCCCTGGTCAATGTTCCAGAAACTGCCAAAGGAGGAAAGAAATGTGGGGAGGAAAAAACCTCAAACAAAACCAAACCAAAACAAAACAAAATGAAACAGAACAAAAGAAACCAATGAAAACCTGCAGAAATTGTGCAGAAAATGTGATTTCCAGTAATTCTACTTCCATATGTTTGAAAAAGATTAGTGAAGACCCACAAGTATGAGATTGGCTTAAAAAAAGAGAAATTTCTGTCAATCAATAGACCAGTGATTTCTTTCTGACTGCTCATCAATTATGGCCTTTTGGAATCCATTTAGGACATGTTTTTGGATTTTGAAGCACATCGATGAGGGAGAAACCTATTTGATTGTAATTTTCTTTGGCTAAAATTACAAATGTCAGCTTTCACATGAGCGTCAATGGGAAGATAAGGGGTCGCAGTGCCAGCGCCTCGTTGCCCCAGGGAACTTGCTGCCACAGTGAGGATGAGACGAATCAGACTGGGTGGTTTCAGGTCCCAGAGATATTTTAATTTTAACAAACTATGCAGCCAGATGTCCACAGTTCCCACCCCCACCCACCGGGTGAAGAACCCAGTGCCTCCGATCTCAAAAGCCTGGTTCACTGCTTTCCCTGGGTGCAGGAACGCTGTGGTTACAGAGCTGTGCTGAGCTTCTCCCTTGGCGCGAAGGCACGTGTGTGATACAGCACAGTCAGCCTCTTGTCCGGCTGTGTTCTCCATGGCTGGTTCAGCAACGCTCATGAGCTGACACCACCTTTCAGAGGCAGCAGCCTGTTAAATGCCTGTCTGGTGCCTGCTTAAACTAGCATGTTGTTCACGGGAAACTGCCGTTTCGGCTTTGATTCCTTTGAGATGGAGATGTGAAGTTTGTCTACACCTGAAAATGTTCCCAGAATAGCTGTGCCAACATGTCTCTCGGCATCATGGGAGGAGAAAGCCTGCCCAAGCTTAGAAACACCTTTGAAATGAAATCAGTTCCCTGAATGGTTTAGCCACTGCCAGCAAAAGGCCATGCAGACTTCTACACTGTTTACAGGGGTGGAAGAGGGAAGGAAAGGGTATTTTTAATAGCCCTAATTGGCAAAACTTTTAAAGTGTAGAGCATGCTGCATTTTTTATCCAAATTAGCAAGGGACAACTTCAAACCACTTCTAATCATCTGATTCTGCTGCCTCACTAGCAGCCACGGACCACTGTAAACCTCACGTAAGCTGGTTCAGCTCCTGCTGGCAATTACCACAGCCAGGTGTGAGCATCCAAGCACATCTCCATTTGGGATGTTTTGTGCTTTAATTACATCTATTTAGAGTCACTTGGGTAAATCCAGTGGAACTTCTCTCATCCAGAGCAGAGGCCAAGTGCCAGAGTGCTAATTGCTTAGCTCCAATTCTGCACCCAGCCTCAAGCATCATTACCAAGCCCGTGCACACTAAGTATGTGCAGGTCTATCTATGGCCACATTATAGAATAAAAATTCCTAAAATTGCTCTGGCTCTATGGAATTTCCCCAGTCCTTCTCAGGCTTCCTAGAAGGTGATTTTAAAGACACAGGAGTTTGAGACCAGGGGAGCTGCTCTCTGAGATTTGCAATGACCTACTCTTCCAAGAAGGTTTTGATTGCAAAAAAAAGATTAATTCCTACAATATATACTCTGGAGAGCAAATCCCATCAGCAGCAAGCATTCAGTAGAGGAGATCTCTGGGCAATCCTCACACCTTGATGGTGTATAGGCTATAAAGAAGAGGTTGGCAGCAACAGTGGTGCCAACAGGTCGTGCATTTCAGGACATGTCCTCTCAGCTTGTATTTTTGGATGCTGAAACAGGGGGATCCACCATCCTCCTCACAAGTCCTGTGGGTTATGTGGTCTATTTGCATGACCATGAAGAGCAGGGTCCCAGGGGCATTGTCAATGTGTGGGAGAGGAGATGAGGAAATTAGTGGGTGAGACCATCCAGCACAGGTCGCTTACAGCACTGCATTCAACAACCGCTAGGTCTGTTGAATGCCTACAGAGACTCTAAGCATTGGAGGTGGGACCACCTATCTCACCCACCTCATGAATGCCCAAACTGTCCTGCAGCAGAGCTTTGCTCTCACTCAAACATCCTCAGAAACTCCATGCATGTGAAATTTTCCTCTTCCACAGTCTGATACTTTCCTATCTTACAACAGTTACTGCTGAATGAAATACTGGAGCTGAGAAGATTAACAAGGTTCCTCTTTACTATCGCTATCATATATCTTTATCATACTTGTCTTATAAGCAAGAGACTTTCTAGAGGAATTTTATGACAGGTCCCAGAAGCTGGCCAGGATATACAGTAGATGATGTCTTTGCCCATCAACACCTTGCTCAAGATTGGTAGGGAAAGTACTTACTGGGTCATGTGTGTGTGTTCCCAGCTCTGTATGTAGCCTCTATGCTAGGCTGCTCCCATAAGGTTACTTTGCAGGAGACCTTGTTTCCTCTGTAAGGTGGACAAATTTGCTTTACCTTCATATGAGGAAACCCATTCCTGCACATGAGTGGGTGTTGTGCTGTCTTTTCCAAGGAGAGGATGGCTGCCTGCCAGGTGTCTGGGATGAGTCTCACTCTGGGGTCTTCTGAAGTCACTGATGAGCCAGAAAGGATGGGGGATGCTTTTGGACACATCAAGAAAACATTTCAGACAAAGAAATGAGGAGGAGGGCTCATACAGATGGTCAGTGTCTAGAATTAAACCTGCCTCCATCCCCTGACCCATGGAGGCCAGCGTTATGTTCTTCCACTTATGACAGTATACTTCTGGTAAGGGACTGATGCTCCACGCGTTACACCTTTACAGACACAGGAACGTCATGACAGTTCACAAGCCGCACTGGGCTTGAAGCCCAAGGACTGCTAATCCTCCTTCCCGGTAGGTAATCCCAGTATGCCAATTTAAGGCATATGAACACCAAAGGGGCTTACCAGAAAGTTTTTTAGTTTCTGTTGTTGGGTGTTTTTTTAAAATCTGAAATAATTGTGCAGTTGCTTCTTAAAAGTACAACTTGGTTGAACCAGATCATTCCAGCTGCTGTAGGATTAAAGTGATATATATGGGTACACCTGCAGGTGCCAGCATGCTCTCTGAGTTCGAGGCATTTGTCACAAAGCGAAAAAGAAGAGGGTGGGTATGTGTGTGTTTTTGTGCTGAGTTCCTGTGCATCAAAGAGATCGTTTAAGACACAGAAGCAGCAAACTGAGAAAGAAATGGTCCACAGGATAAATTCTCTGATAGCAACCAAGATGTCTGAAAAAATGGAAAATGAAACCTTAGGCAGATGATTCAATGTCTCAGAGAGAGCATCCCATGCCCACCAAACCTGCTTTGTGATCACATTTAAAATATTCAAAAATAGTAATTAAAAATGTGATGAGGACACTCATGGATTCCAGAGCATATCCACATCTGAGGCCAGAAACGAGGTATGAGTTTCCTCAAAAGGGGAACTTGTCTGCCTCAGCTCACCTTCCCTGTGCTTTCTTTATAGGTAGATTGTGAAGGTGACATTTGATAATTTCTCCATAACTCACCGTTTGTGTAAATCATGTGATACCACGGTCTGAACTCAACAGCACACGGAGTCTGTTGTGTCATGGTGTGAGAAGGTGTGATGCATTGCAGATGGACTTGTACCTGTCTGCATGAAGTTGTAACTCTCTCCGTCCGCCATAAGCCCATGGTGACACAACCCACACGGGGCTGGTATCTCTCTGAGAGGATGTCCATGCCCAGGTCCAGCTGCTGGCAGGTGGTCCCTCGGGTCTCACCAGGAGGCTGCTCCAAGGCTGTGTGCTGTACACAGACCCTTTTCGCCCCATGGGACAACGCTCGGTCACATCTAACTGTTCCCTTTCCTTTCCCACAGCTGACAAAGAGGCTGATGAATACTACATGAGGAGGAGACACCTGCCTGACCTGGCAGCCCGGGGCACGCTCCCTATCAACGTCATCAAAATGTCTCAACAGACCAACCACAGGGACAGGCCTCGTCGTCCTATCAGGGCCATGTCCCAGGACAGAGTGCTGTCTCCTGAGAGGATCATGCCCGAGGAGTTTAGCATGTCCTATGAGCGGATCCTCTCAGACGAGCAGCTTCTGTCCGCAGAGCGCCTCCACTCCCAAGACCCCCTGCTCTCCCCGGAGCGGTCGGGGTACCCCGAGCAGTCTATGTCGCGGGCATTGTCACACACAGACGTCTTTGTATCAACACCTGTCTTGGATCGCTACAGGATGACAAAAATGCACTCCCATCCTAGTGCCTCAAATAACTTGTACAATACCTTAGGTATGAACCCAACCTCCGCCAAGCGCCAAGCGTTCGCCTCCCGACGAACACACACGGTAGAACAACTGCATTATATTCCAGGACACCATCATCACTACCGCACAGCGAGCAAAACAGAGGTGACTGTTTGATATGACCTCGTGCATTGTAGATACTCATTAAGGACTGGGGTGGCCACAGCACCCCATACTGCAGTGGCCTTATAGGCCAAGATAACCTCTAATAACTCAGTGTCTGAAAAGACTTCTCTGACAGTCCCATCCACGTTGTTGTTTTTAAAGCCACCCCTCCATCGGTGACATAGGAAGAACCCAAGCAAGCAAGCAGACAACAGTGAGGGATAATAGAGGAAATTTCCTGATGTGCATCAGTTTCTGTCAAAGAAAGCCACAGTAGTAGATGGCTCCTTCCAAGGGCTCACCTGCATTATCTCATTGTTTTTATGAATTTAGAACTTTTCAGTTGCTACAAGTAGAAGCAGTCTCATGCAGCCCAAGGCAGGGAGGAGGAAACACAGCACCCCATCCTGGCGGGAAGGGGTCCTGTTCTCACTCCTCATGCCAGCCCTCATGTTTGGCCTTTCTGTCGCAAGTAGGTAAGCTTCTGGCTGCTGGAGATCACCTCCAGATCGCTCGATACGAGCCAGCACCCATACATCTGTTCTTCCTCACCCTTGGAGGAAATTCAAGGGCAGATTTTCCTAGGGGACTGGCAGATCTAGAGACAAGAATAGTCTGGCTGAGAAATAAAGTTTCTTAGTTTATATTAAATATACTCATAAGATAAAAATATACTAGTGCCTACAAATCGCCTGCTCTCTCAGTGTAGGAAGTAGTGGGGTTGATGTGTTCAATAAGCACAAATATGCTGAAATGCTTGTTAGACCCTTTTCTCCACTCATTCTAGTATCTTGGTGTCTCCAGCATGTAAATAGGAAGGAGGAATAGGATTTCTCTTCCTCCAGCTTCTTGCCCCTGCTGAACCTAAAGCACCAGAACCCGTTCAGCTTCACACTGCTGACCTGTGCTGGGGGAAGTCCTGACTCCACTGAGACCCTTGCAAGGCAAGGCTACCACATGTTTCACCAACCTGGATTTCTCCCCAGAAGTTTATTTTCCTGACAGCATTTTCCACCTGCCCTGTTCCCCTGTTTATGAACATATTTTCTCCTCTCAGTTACAACCTAGACCTCCATATGTAGCAAATCTTTTTCTAGCCCTTAGCAGAAGCACAAAGCTGAGGGTGTCTGTCTACCGAAAAGCAGGTCGGTAATTTTCCATGATTTTCTCTCCATGTAATGGCCCCCCAAGAAAACCTTCCAAATTCCAATTCCACTGAGTACCAGTCCTAACCATGAAGACAGTTACATTTCATGCATATAAAATATATATCCAGCATAATTATAATAAACGGGCATGTTGTAGATCTGATATAATGCTAATTAGATACTGTATATCTGTAAAATCTTTAAAATGTAGACTCGTGGATCCAGAATTTGTGAGGGTTTTATCTTTGGCTTTCTAGCCAGATTGGGCTTTGCTTTGTTTTTTGTTGGTTTTGGTTTTGGTTTGGTTTTTTATTTCCTTGTATTTGTGTTCCTATCAAATTCTGTAGAACTAACTCACACTAGAACATTCTTCTGTGGCCAGGAAAGGGTCTCAGAGGTTTTGAAGGCCAGCCAGACCCAGTGCTGGAAGTGTCAGTGCTGGACACTCTCCAGCACTCACCGTCCATGGTGTGCACTCAAAGCCCCACCACATGCACGCACCTGTGCTGCCAATCCGAACAGCAGGCATGCTGCCTCCTCTGGGTGAAATGACGACTGACTTCAGGCTCTAAACACATTCCCTTTCCTTTCTTCATGCCCTACATTCCCACACTGAGTCTTTTCCTACACGGCTCTTCACTAAACTTCATTTAAATTAGTGCTGCCCTTCTCCTTCCCCTCAAATACCTCCCACCTCCTGGCCTTAGTGACTTTCCCAGCTCAACAAGTTGGTCCTGTGCCATACAGTGAATGCAGGCTGTGAGCTTGAGTCTTGTGTAGAGGCTTATGATGCAGCACCAGGTTTGTCTGGTGCAGGGTAGGCAGGAGGAGTATGCTGTCATCCCCCGGTGGAATTTAGAAGTAGGCCTCAGTGGGGTGGCCATGTAGTCTTTCTCTTTCCCAGACTGTCCTGGGACTACTGGCCCTAATTCATGAGCTTTCTTCTGCCCTGCCTGATGGAGACTGTGTTCAGAAAGGACTCCATCTGTGAGAACTGGGGCTTTGTTTGGCGGAAACTGAGCTGAGAAGGAATAAATAAGAGTCTCCATGGTTCAGATGGTCATTACCATGCAGCCTTGGGAAAAATCATTCTGGGCAACAAAGAGAATTGTCTATGAACCAGGGTGGCAGTTCAAGGCATGGGGGTGACAAGAGAGAAAAGGCTCACACCTCACCTCCTGACCCCTTCCCTTGATGGACACTTCTCTCCCCTGACTACCTCCAAGCTCCTCAGCTCAGTCACTGGATATTTCTTCACAGAAGGCAATCCCTGTGAAAATATTGCCCTTGCTGACCTTCCCACAGAATGAAGTTTGTGACTCTTGTGAAGAGAAGATAAACGCACATGGCTGATGGGGAGGCAGTCCCTGCTGAGGTTCTGGGGCTCTTCCATTCTCTCTTGGCCCAAGCAAAGCCAGGATCTTCCCCTCTGCAAGGAGGGAGATGTGAACACTGTGGGAGAGGAGAGTCCACCCTAGAGTCTCCAGGAGCTGAGGTGACAGAGCCGGAGGAGCAGAGGTGACCATGTGAGGCCACGGGTAGGTGAACACTCCTCTCTTTCCATTTCCCTAGCTGTATGTCTCAAGCTCTAGTCTTCATCTAAATGTCCCATTCGTGAACTAAGAAGCTGCTGGACCAGATGCAAATATGGAAATTTTTCACTCATGTAGGCCGTGCAGATGGTGTGCTGTGCTCCAGGCCATTTGACCTCAGAGCTCTTGTTCTGGCTGACAAATATCACAGGCCCTCTGCTAAGTTGTCCTACCTGGGAAATAATCCTCCAAAGAAATCTTAGCCCCATTTCCTCATCTTTTCCACCCAATTGCTTCAAGCAGATGTGTCCCACAAGAACCATCAAAAAGCCTTTCTAGGCCAAAACTCTTCAGGGACTCTGCCACCATCACTGAAAATTTTCAGCAAATTTCTTTGGGAAGGCACCAATGCCCTGGATGACCGCAATTTGTTCCTGGGCAGCATGTGTTCCCATGGCTTGCTTTGTGTGCTGGAATGGGTTGGTAGCTAAAGCACTGGCATTTCAGCATGCACAGGTGTTCTTATGTCATTTTTTTCCTTATTCCTCGTTTTGAGAGTTTGTCACTGAAAGAACACTTGGTCCAGGACTGGGTGTCACGATCCACAGCCTGGTCCCCAGCACTTCGGTTCCCTGTGGTCAACATGTGATGATAACAGTAACAATTTCGTATTCTGCAGAGGCATTATGAGGGTCCCTACCATAATGTCAATGAAGTGCTTTGAGACCCTCTCACAACAGACACTGTGGTACAGCAAAGCATTTTTATTAATATTGTTCGTCACCTTTGTCCTGACACATCACATCTGATGTGTTGCAATCCAGTGTCTATCCAGAATGAGAGTGCTGGGGTGGGGGATGCAGTTCCTCAGATTTCCCATTGCTCTCCTTCTGGTCAGGGTCCCCAGCAGGCATCAGCTCTAAGGGATGCTGTTACCTGCACTTAGACCTTTCTGCTTTCTTCTCCTCATGTCTGAGTCACCATAACATTCTGCACTCAGGAGAAAAGCAGGAAGCAGTCACATTCCTATGTACAGTAAAATATAATCTGCCTTGATTAATATAATATACTCTGAAGAATTGATCTGTCTTTTTCTCCAACCCACAGGTGGAAACACACATCTGTGGGGCGTCCAGTTCCCAGAGTGCATGTGCAGGGACTGGGGGAGGGTGATGTAGAAAAGTTTATATTATTTCCTACAAACTAATAATTATTTGCATTCCCCAAGCAGCAACGCATAATAGTAAGCTGCACTGGATTTTATACAACTCTCTCATTAATACAGATAAGTGTATGTCTATGTATATATATACACATAAACACATATATATATACATGCATACTGTAAAATGCACTCATAAAGTTCTGACTGACCCTGTACCAATCTAAGCTTCCAAACTATATTGAATCACTCCTTGAAACGTGGAAAACTATTTTTAATGAACCACACAGATCACCACACGGAACGGAAATTTTGTCATAAAATTCTTCTAACCAGTGAACCGTGTTTTAAGGAAAAATGAAATATTTTTCAATGTTTTAATGTTCCTTTTATAAATGATGATCTGTTACTTGGGGGTGGGGGTGGGTAGGTGGGAAGAAACAGGGAGAGTTACCCAGGAGTAAACCCTCCTTTCCTGGCCTAGATTTAATTTCTGTCTACTGTTCTGCTAGCCTGGCTGGCTGCAAAGCTGGTCCCATGAACCTGGGCTTCCCGCATGCATATTTCTGTTCTTGTGTCTATCATCAGAAGCGTTCCCACCAGGAATCTGCAAGAGCTTGGCATCAAGTTTTTGTAAGAGATGGGTAGTTCCTGGTAGCTGAGAAGATGTCTTCGTCTTCTTCCAATACAACTAACAAATTCATCATGAAACAGGGTAACTTTAATTGTATTTGAAGTAAATGTTCTAAATTGTGATCAATTATTCATCTTCTGTTCATGTGATGGAGAAATAGCTTGTCTTAGTTTTGTTTCAGATTTAGTGCTTGATCTGGAAGGAGGGACTCTGCTGAAATATATTTAACACATACTGATTTCATGTTCAAGTATATTTCAGACGAGTGAAAAGTTAGTGGGGAAATAGGTGAGAAAGGGGCTTAAATATTTTCATAAAAAGTGTTGTTAGCAATAAGCCTGTGTTGGGGCTGCTTCTTAGAGAACAGCCACTTCTGTGTTGTACGTCCGAAAGTGGGTGGTAGAAGGTATCGTTCCCAGCCTCTCTTAGCTGGGTCATGGCTGTCAAGGAGGTGCCCTCACTGAGCCCAAAACCCGGCTGGGAAAACCAACCTACACATCACCCGCTGGCAGCCCGGGGGCAAGGGGAGGGTTGGATGATCCCGTCCGAGCACATTCGTGTAAATCTGGAAGGGATCTCAGCTCTCAGCAGCGAGCAAAGCAGCATCCTGTGTCTCTGCCATGACCGCACGATGTCCAGGAGGTTTCCATCCCTACCACCTCTGCTGCAGGGAGAGGTACGTCCCGACACCCTGACCCTCTGCCCCTGTGCTTCGTAACGGCTCCTGACCTTCTGTCCGCAAACCCATTAGACATTTTTGTAGCAAGAATTTCTTGGCTCTGAGAAAGACACTTCTTACTGTAATATTTTTAGTTTGGGGGACAATATTTCCTAAGAGGGGTTAAGTGGATATTTTTGTGCTTTAGCCCAGTTTATGGATTCCATGTTTATTATACAGTAATACTGAAGAGGAAGTACATTTGTATCTGTAACTTTGCACAGACTCTTGGTTAACCATTAAACAAGCTTCAAGATGAGCAGTATTTGACTGTTTTTTCTCTGTATTATTCTTGTTGTTATACTTACCTGTAAAAGCACATTCTGTATGTACTGTAAACAAAAATATTATCAGTTTAGTAAAATTTAGAGTCTTAAGGATTTTTCCACTTTTGTCAGTAACAAATATTTATGGATTAAAAAATAAAGGCAATTTCAACATATAAGTTGTTTCTTTTTTGATATCTGTTGGGGAAAAAAAAAGAGAGGCCATTTTCTTGGCCACCTTCCCAATCTTTGTAACCAGCGTTTGAAAGGTAGATATCTATATTTCTGTGTGTAGTTAAATAGCATCTATTAAAATGAATGCTACAAGGTCTGGAAGAGTCATTATTTTTATGTATTTATTTCCTGCTTTTCATCATCATGCCAGAAAATAGCAGGGAGAGAAGCAAGACATTACTATTTGCTGTAAAAATCTGTCATGCAAGCCCATAAGATTTTATTTTAAAGTTGCCTTTCTTTAATTTTGCATTCATAAGCCACGATTCATTCTCCATCTCGAAAGCCTTGTATTGCAAAGCCAGAACTTGTGAAATGTCCCATAGCATTGGAGGCTTCAACAGAGGCGTTGCTTTTGCATTGGCAACACTGCACACACAGGAGTTTCCCCGTCATTCTTCCGAGATGTGAGCACTGCCAAGGAGGCCAGAGTGTGTTCCTCACTAGACAGCCCCCACTGCTACCACGGACGCTGAAAGTGCATTTTTCTTTCTACCACCTCTGAGTCCAGGGTTTCTTATTACTATGTCTAGCTGGGAAACATGGCAGGGTTTTTCTCTTGCTTTTTGTGGAGGAAATGTCAAATTTTATACCCCCATTTCCCTATTAGTTTGCCTTCAGCATTATGCAAATTTGCTTACGTTAAAAATGTGATAGCTGGTAATTGTGAAGGATTGCTGGAAATCAAAATAGTTGCGGCATCAGCACCCTTTCTCAGCACAGCCCAGGGAGCGGACGAAGGAGGGCAGGCACTGCAGGTGGTGCTTCCCTCACAGCGTGGAGCCACTGGCAGCCCATGCCTCTACTGCAGGGCTTTGGGAGAAGCTCTCCTCACCCAGTTGTCCCACATCTCTGCCTCTATCCTTCTCTGCCACCTTGCAGCTCTGGCACTGAGCTGCAGAGGAGTGCTACTGAGATAACATCACAGGGGTCCTTCCCCACCGCTGCCTTCATGTGGTGCTGAGATCATCACATCACCACCACTCACCCACCAAGCCCCAAACTTTCCTTGGAGCTCTCCTCGGAGCTCTCTTCTTCAGTCTTTCCTCAGGCATAGCTTTCTGGTGCTTTGCTCCTCAGCTTAAGTAGATTAAACAAGCTTTGAGGAGTAACACCTCACTACCACCAAGACAATCATCTGCCAGGGTAGGTCCAGTGAGTAGACAAGGCCCTTTTGTAGTCCTTCAGCCAGGATAGCACTTGGGGTCACCTATCTCCATAAAAGTGGAGCTCAGAGTCAACAAGGCATAAGCAGCATTTCCTAAGAAACACATGAACCCAGTAGAATTAATTAAAGTGCATTTACAAGGGACAAGTTTCATTTTGCCTGGCAGTCCTATTCATAATTACCCAATCCTTTGTAGCACTAATAAGTGGGGAGAGAGCAATGGGGAATTAGCTAATTTTTCCACTTCCCATAAAAGGTATTGAAGAGAACAGCAGGATTTGTGGTGTTGAGAGACAATGATGACTGAGATGAAGCTGGAGCCAATTCTTACCTCAAAGGACAATAAATCCCACTTTTTCCAATTCCTGTAATAATTGATTTCTGCACTTTGGTGAAGAGCTTACTCTTTGTTAGCCAGCCTTCATTCAAGCTGTCTTCACTGGCCCCACAAAGTGATCTCTGCAGGATCTCTGGTGGTGGCCCAGAGAGGTTTCTCCAGTGGCCTGGACACCACCCCAGATGAGGTCTTTGCCAGCCAGTCCCTGCAACGCCAGGTATGACTTCGCATGTGTGACTGGAGGGACACTTTGGTGGATGACATGGAAGAGAGTGAGACCCTGGCCCCCTCCAGCGCAGGCTGTCACAGATGGTGGCCCTGTTCCTGGGTAATGCAGCGGGCATTTCCCCAGGCTGCACAGCAGGAGGCAGTGGTCCCTGCCCTCTGCTGGCACGCACCTGGCCAGAGCATGGCATGGTTCATTGTCACGCTGTCTGGGGGAAGGTGTGGTGATGAAGTTCCCCCCTCACCTCTCTAGGGAACAGTGCACTGTGCAGCATTGTTCTGTCAAACCTGCCTGGTGGGACAGGGGCAGGCTGAGCAGGTCCCCGTGACCCAGCAGATATCTTCACTGAGCATGCAGAGGCAACAGAGTACAGAAAAGGCAAGACCAGCTGTGGGCAGGGCCTCTGTCAAATGAAAAACCTTTATCTGGAAGGACTTGGGGCTGGGTATGGTGGTGTGGACATGGGGTTACCTGAGGAGCAATAGGCTGGATTTTGCCAGCCTTTTCTTTTCCTTGATGGAGACAATTTGGTTACAGTTCACTCCTACAGCAGGGTCCTGGTGTCACCTCCTCACACCAGTGTTGGCACAGAGCAGAGCCAGGGCTGCAGGAAGGCAAAACATTCAATTAGCAAAGCAGCAATCCCTCCGTCTGGGAAGGCTAAAATCCTCACACGTGAAAAAAGTCAGGACTGTGTCCACTCCTTGAAAGCCAAAATCCAAAAACACCGCTGGGAAACCCCAAAGAAGCTGTTGAAGTCTGAAGGAGGACAGAATTCCAAGTGGGAGGGCTGGCTGCTCCATCAGTCACATCTTCCCAGCGGCCCTTTCACTGTCCTCAGGCTCCAGCACAGCATCTGAGAATGTTTCCCAAACCTAAGGATTAGCATTGCTCCCAGTGGCCTTGGAAAGATGTTGAAAAATGATGAAGAATTAAAGGACTTCAGGATAATTAACACCTGTCAGCAAGGGTTTAAGAAAAGCAGATCTTGTCAAACAAACTTGCATGAATTCTCTAATGTTCTCACAACTTGGGCTGCAAGGATGATGTGTAGATGCAGTACGCTTAGCCTTTTCTACAGTACTGGATCTGATTAAGATTTTCATCGCTGCACATCCTTGAGAAAGATGATGTTAAAGGGGTGCCACAGAGGGGAACTGGTGGATCTCAAAGAGTGGGCTTCAGTGGGTTTTACACTCTGAAAAGCTGTTGCAAATAGCATTTGGCACAACTTAGTACAAGACCACACACTCCTCAACTCTGAGCTCAGCAGTCCAGAAGTAAAGATGAAATTGTTCCTGCTAAAAGTTTCAGGAGACACAGAGGGTTTGGGATGCAAAGAGCAATGTAAGAGGGAAGTTCTGAGCCAAGGGTGGGCTGGGTTCTTTGAACAGAAAGTGCCACAGTGCCGCAAATGAAATCAGACCTGCAGGAACCAGAGCAGGGCTTCTGGGATGGATATAGATGCCTTGGTGGAGAAGCAGTTCAACTCAAAATTGAGTTGGGGAAATGCTTTTCAGTGAAGTTTTTACAAAGCTCGGCATTTTAGTTTGTAGTGAGAGGCTGAGAGGTGACTTGGTCACTAGGTATAAGCATTTTTAGGGGGTGAAAAGTGTAGGGTATTACAGAGCTCTTTAATCAATCACCAGAAGAACCAGCTGACGAAAGCTAAAGCCAGATAGACCTTCACTGGAACAAACTGTCAAGGAGAGACTAGATGGGTGATGTTTCTTACTGTAATAAATGCTATGTGGCTGCTAACACTAAGTCTTAATGCCGCAGTCATCCTATGAACAGGATATCACCTTTCTCTCAGCTATTTTCATAGACAAAACCTACAACTCGGTGAGCTCTTCTGTGACTTGAAGCTCACTTCAAACCTGGAAGTGTTTTCTGCCCACAAAGGAGGGTTCTGTTTCCACAAGGCGTTTCCTCCCAGGCAGTAACACACTTAAAGGCATTTAATAATTAATGGAGCTTTGCAAGAGCCTTCAGGAGCATTACCATTCCCTGCAGAGCAGAGAGGACATTAGGAGGAGAGACCTTCGGAAGTGACTCACCCCAGTCACAGAGTGAGTCAGGAGCAGACTGGGAATACGACACAGTCCCTCATCTCCCTCCTTGTTGAAATGCCAGGTAGCAGCTCTTCTCTTCTGCCTCTAGGTTGGGGAAGCACTTTTTGTTTATTTTCATTTGAACTTCAGGCTGCTGACAAAGCTCAGCATCTGCCAAACAAGCAGTGTGCTTCAGCTCTGCTGTAACCACACAGGGTTGCTGTGGGAGAGGGAGATCTAGTGGAGGGCAGAGGACAAATCTCACAGATGATTTGCAGCACTTGACCATTTCACTATCCAAACATGTCTGGGAAGGTTTTTTTGCTCATCTTTCTGTCTCTTCTTGCTTGACACAAGACTACATCTGGTCAGAAATCAACTCAGGGATGACTTACTGGTCTTTCAGAAGATTTAATGCCAAACTGCTGCCTCAGAACTCCTTAGAAGCTGGATCTGCTCAGGGATTTTGTAGGGTTATATGTCAGACTGAGGTGCCTGCAGTGATCAAAACTCTGCATGGCTGCAGCAAAGCTCAGGAGCAACCTCAGTCCTCTCAGGCCAGGATCCATCTGTCCCTGCTTCACTAGCTGAAAGTTAGATGTCTCAGTGCAAACTGCGGTAGGTGTCTAATACCAGTTGTCCTCTGGGGAGGCCCATAGAGGTGTTTGGGGCACCTCATTCTGACGTATTTAAAATGCAAATGACAAACTGCACTGTTCAGGGTTCCAGCAGCAAAGTCTCCCAAGCACCACACTCTCTCTCTAGCTGGATGTCATTACCCAGGCCCTCCAGATCCCCCCAACAAGGAGCGTTTCTCCTACTTCATCTGTCAGGTCTGCTCCATCAAGCTGTCATCAAAACACCAGTCACTGGGTTACCTAACCCTTATCCATGACTTCACCCATGTTCTGTGTTAGTGACAGCAGGAGACTGAAGGAGCCTGGGAGAAAAGTCGTGAGAACAGCATAGATTTGTATGGCCACCTTTGGTCATTACTGCACCTGCCACCACAAGCAGTGATCGAGCACTTGGCTCAGCCAGACCTTTGGAATTTGTAGACCCAACACTGTGCTGGGAAGTCAGGAAGGTCTGTGCTGCTGCAGGATCTCTTCTGTAGCCTGATTTGCCAAGAGCTGACCTATCTAGCACAGCTTCATTTGGAGAGTCCTCCAAGGAGAGTGAAATATTGCACAGAGGTTTCTATTCCAAGCTATAGTGGGAAATGGAAGAAGAATAACTGGGCCATGTTTTCAGGACAGTGAGGGTTGGTTCTGCCCACACTAACACCCAAAAACACTTAAAAACTTCTTTGACCCTGCCAACCAACCTGCTGCTCCTGTGCTGACTCCTGGGTTATGTGCACTGAACACACCTGTATCACAGACTCAGCTAGATCGTCGTCTTTGACTAAGCCCAGCATTCAGGATTCTTTGCCATATTACTGGCCTTTAAAAAGACGAGGACTACTCTGGTCCACGCAGCTTTCTAGGTCAGCAGGAGGTGTGTCGCTTGCTGAGCTGTGTGACTCAGACACTTTCACAAAGCACACAAGGCTGGCTGTCAGTCACTGGCAAATCATCCACCAGGAAAGTCCAGTGGCAATTCCAATACAAGAGAGAGTCACAGCATTGAATGGGAAAAGGGAAAGATGTTCTAGGCTTCTCCTCTTGGAATAATCCAGGAGTGATGGCTGCTGTGCAGATCAACAGACTGTAAAACCACCAGTGCTCTTTTTGTGGTCATTTGCTTTGAAGCAGCAGAAAGACCCTGGCTAGGAGCAGGGAACTCACAGGATGGCTCCTGGAGGGCAAAGTCATCCCAAGTATGAATGAGGGCCTGGCAGCAACTCTACATATTCAGGCATGTAGCTCGGTTAACTCTAGTTGAAAATTCATGGATAGCTCCAGGAAAAGATTATCATGTTATTGATGTGGTAGACAGACAGAGAAATCTATCCCCTCTCTCCGATGACAATAATTCTGTGCTGAGCAGCAGTCTGTACACCTTACGTGTTCATTGATCATGCCACAGGCTGGAGAGGTCGGATGGGCCGCAGCCATTTCATCACATCTCAACTCCGTAGCCCCTGTGACTTGCCTTGTAGCTGGCTTATCATTATGCATCTGTTTCACGATGCTGTCACTGCTGCACAGGAGACACAGTGAGCATTGTCTTGGCTGGAAGAGCTCAGACCTGAATTGGCCCCATCCACAATGCTGGAGATGAACATTCAGCCAGGGACGCTGGCAGCCATGTGCCTCCTGATGATGGTATGACCATGTTCCTCAGGGGCTACGGACTTTGATAAATCAAATCACTTTAGGAAAGGGTGCAAAGATATAAGACGATCTGCTTGCACACTCCTCTAAATCATCTTTTGTGTCCATATTTTGCTCCTCACATGTAACTTGAGACTGACTTAGCCCAACAGGGAGATGATGGCAGAGCATGCAGACAGGGGACATGCACAGTGATGTTTAGGGGTTGAGAGGTGGGAGAGAGGAACCTGTCTCTGCAGGTCAGGGCCGTTGCTGGTCAGATACAGAGGGCAGGCACAGGGAGGAAATGTGCTGCCAGCAGCCCAGCATCCATGCAGAAACACAGCAAACAGCCACGATGCAGTGGTAATAAGCAAGCATTATGGCAAGATGCTACCTGAGACAGAGCAATAATCCTTTTTCTTTTCTGCACCAAAAAGTACATGAAGTTAGTTGTGAAGAGAAGGTACGCTTCTTTTCTCTGCCATCAGACCCCTGTCAGCATACGGTCCCTCCCAACCTAGGCAATTCTGTGATTCTATGAAAGAAAGCTTTGTTCAGAGACTTTGAAGCTTCTACTATTGGCTAGAACTCCTTGTGATCCTGGTGCGTGAACTGTCCCTCTCACCCCAACGAGTGCAATGCCATGTCTGTTGGTCAGAGGCACATCTTGTAACCTAATTCTGCTGCTGGTGACCCTCTTTATCTAAAATGGTGGGTGCTTGCATCTTCTGAGTAGGGGTCTCTGAGCTGATGCTCTTGCTGTCTCTGAAGTCCCCCGAAAGAAAGCCTGTGTTCCCCCCAGCCTTATGCCTCAGCTCATATTGCCCAGGTCCTGTGCCACTTGCTTTCATGGCCAGCCTGAGTGGTGCTCTCTGGTGGAGCCAATGCCATCCGTTATTGTCCCCTCCTTGCTTGTTGATCAGCCTGGTGTTCACAGCAGATGAAAGACAAATCCCTAGTCCTGGTCCCGAGAGAGGATGCCTTTTTCACTGTCTGCATTTCACACCCTCCACTGGAAAAAGAATGACTCATTTCCAGAAGTCTTTTCTGTGGCATTCATCACCAACATAGATGAGGCTGTATAAAGGTAAGTTTATCTCCAGACACCCAGATGAAGGGCCAGTGTTCTCCTCATTGTACAGAAAAATAATTGAGGCTTGGGAAGGCAAGAGTAAATGTGTTGGCGCATTCTGAGCGTTGGGTTTATAAAAGGAGCTGATTTTTGGAAGATTTATCATCATACAGCACCTTTTGGGCTTAAAGGAAAAGCCTTAGCTGCAGCTATGAATTTGGGGTATTCCTGCAAATCAGGTGCCACCCCAACCAGAAAATGAGGCACAGAGTAAGCGCTGGTTTTGGCAATGATTTTCCAGGCAGCACATGGAGACACAGGCACTGAACTTCCAGGCAGCATTCTGCCCACGACCCCATCCAACATCAGCCCATAGCTCTTCTCTGCTCCATGCCCAAAACTGCTTCTGAATTTGAGGTAGGGATCTACAGGCAACAGTGTCCCTTCAGCATCAGCCCTGGCTCATCCCTAGAGAAGGTCTGGTTTGTGCAGTGAACGACATGGGGCCACCAGAAAAGTTATCTGCAATCGTGTAATGGATCCTTGGGCTGCACGGCTGCTGCTGTGTTGGTATTTCCTAGTTGTTTTAGAGCTGTGCGTAATGCTGTGGAATCACTCCAGCTTCATTCTTTTTAATAAACACTCAGTAAAATACAATCCCAGCTTCACCTTCCAAGCCTCCTCTATTTTTTTTATGCCAGCTCCCGGCTTGGATACTGATCAAGTCCCAGCAGTTTTGCCCGATTCATCCCAGTTCTGACCACACTTTTCACCGATTCCCTGAAAGCCAAGTTTTCGACGCTGTACATGCAAGCAAAGCTGACCTCTTTGTCTCCCTGTGCTCTGTAGGCTCAACAGTGGCTCCGTGAAAGCACAGGACAGGTAGGAAACCTCCACTCACTTCTGGTTTCCTTGATCCATCCAACTTGGTGGGAGGAAGAGAGGGAAAGCAGATGGTGCTGGGTTCTCCCATGCAGCAAGGGCAGGCTGGGCAACAATAAGCCAGAATTATTATATTAAGGCTTATAAAGTCACCTGAATGTGGGTGAATTTTCATAGGGACAGAAAATCTGTGGCACTGGGGCTGTTACTGGGCCAAGCCTTCGGTCCTGGCCTCACTAGCTCCCACCCCCAAAGTTCACACTTCTGAACTTTTTCAAATAGCTTTTGGCCAAATTTTGTCCAGAAGTTTTTCAGCTCGATGCAGAACCTTTCCTGAAAAATGTCACCCTGAGTAAAGTTTGGGAAAATTATAACCAGCTGGAAAGAAGGTCTCTCCATGCAGGACATACTGGGCAGCCGGAGTCAGGTGTCTCCCACCAGCCCCAACTGCCATGACAACACACGCACATTTACACAGACAAACCAAGCACCAAAAGGAACTGAGGTAGCTTTAAATTCTGGGAAGTCTCTGCTATAAAAAATAATCTAATTAGTAACAAAAACCCACATTACTTACCCAGAAGCCGTCCTTCTATCAAGAAGCCATCGCTTTGTTCCAATTACTTTGCTGTCAATTATGGTATCTTCTGCAAGGAGCCTTCCTGTTTCACCAGCCACCTTTGATATGTGGCTGCTCTGCTCAATCTCCTTTGAAGACCGTTATAAATATTAAAATTAATTTAGGATTCTTTGGATCCCTGACTGTAATTCTCTAATAGGAAAAGTCCCAGGCAGAAGGGCTGGTGCTAACCTGCTATGTTGTGCTCAGGTCTGACTTTGGGTCAGGGCTGGAGGCGAATTCATTCCTGCCTCTGCACTCCAGGAAAACCAAACACTTCAGGAAAAGAGAAATGCAGTTCTCACAAAGTTTTAACTGTTCCCTTTATTGTGTGTAGAGGGAGGTAGAAAAAGCAGTCCAAGCAGCAGGCTAACTAGAACAACTAGTTCGGCAGTGTATCCCCTCGTCTGCTCTGTGAATAAGGATGCGTGAAGCTTTATATCCCATGTTGTGATATGGGATAGGATAACAGTGTGGGAGAGAACTCCAACTTCTTTTTTATTTACAAGCTTTTGTTTTAATATTTTGAGTGGTTTCTGGACCAATGAATATTCTTTTTACTTGAGTGGAGCTATCCTTTAGACAAGCTGAAGATCAGAATGGGAAAACCTCTGGAATACACCGAATATATGGCTAAAAGCCCTGCTCAGCTCATCCCCATACTCACCGGGAGTCTGGAAGTGCTGCAGCCCCCCCAGTGCCTGTGTGTTTAAAGAGAGGATGCCATTCTGGATATGCAGAGTGACCAGAGAAAGCTCCTCAAATGCTCATTAGCAATTCTCCAGGAACATTTAGGCAGTGGCTCTGCAGGGATTTGTCCAAATCTTGTTCTTTTGGACCACAGATCCCAGGATCCTGTTCAAGCCCTGGCACAGACCCACCCCAGAGATTTGCTCTCAGCGCTGCCTGTTTGGCCTGAAGCAGGTACAGCCCCCACCTGCAGCCAGAGCTCTGAGTGGCCAGTCTCCATCCCCTTGTCCACAGGGTGCCACACACCTGCTTCACCTCCAGGGCATAGGGCATGGCTGCAGGGAACAAAATGCACCTGCCCATGGGGGGGTCTCAATATTCCTTGCTGAAGATGTGCCCTGGCCTCTGATCTGAGTGAGAACTGTTTGCCCATATTGCTCCTCTGCAGAACCAGGTGACCCACAGAAACTTTTTCATTCCACCGTGCTAAGAAACACCTGAAGGAGGAGAGGAACACCTTCTCAGGGGAGGAAGGGGGACAAATTGCCTGCTCATATGTCTGCAAGACCATTGATTTCTCTTGTCACAGAACATCTCTGTGTGAAAGCCTGGGGTTGGTAGCCACTCCCCAAAACCTACTGCGTATCTGTGGAAGCCACCAAGAAGGTAAAAGCTGTCAGCACAGGGTCCCAACTTGTCTCTCCGCAGCATGGCAGCCCACGCTCACCCGCTGCTGCGGCCGGCAGCGGGTAACTCCCACCACCGTACTGCAAGCTGAAGGGGACACCATTCACCTGGCACAAGAAACTCAACGTCCCCATGCCATGTCTCACATTACTGCATCGGATTAAGCCTTCGACTGGCATCTTCCGATATGCACCTTGTCCTTGTCACAGTGTTCATGGAGCCGCCACAGAGCGTGTCCTCGTGGCCCTGCTGGTTGCCCAAGCTTTCTGTATGCAACTAGTGAGTCCAGAGTAATTGCTATGAGTGATGGCAGGAGAGCGTGTTAGTGCTCATTAGAGACAAATTGAGCTGCCTGCTGTGAGTAAAATAAAGAGGCATTTACCCAGGCTTCCTCAGTGGCTGTGTTTACACAGAAACATCCCTGTCTATGGGATTGAAGAGCTGCTTTTACCCGAGTTTCCAAGGGCTGGGTCAGTGAGTGAGGACTGCCTGGGCACACAGAACAGGGATAGTGTGGTCTATCCCATGTTTGGGGGAGCTCGGCCTGGGTACATGCATAGCTGGCTTTAAATATAAAGAGAATGAGCAAACCCTGATGGAAAAGTTTTACCACAAGGGGAATCTGGCAGCCGTCCTGGGCTTTGGTTTAATCTCCTCCACTAACTCAGCCACCTCAGGTTGTTTACAGGCTGGAATCAGTTTACTGCAGCAAGGTCACCCATCAGCTCTGTGTCCCTCCAGGCTGGGCCACTTCCCACAAAACACAGACAACTTGGTGCCACCTTGATTTGCAAGTGAGTTGGTAGGAAAACAGCACATCTTTGCTTCAGGTGGAGTGGAAGAGGAACCAAGCCATCCTAGGACCGGATGAGTTCAGCTGCCCCTCATCCTGGCCGGTTTCCATCTTTGCTCCCAGGGCAGGCTGTTGCTGCAGCCGATGCAAGGAAGAAGCTGGACACAGCTGGGGGGGTCTTGGTTTGCTGTTTTCTGCGCTGCACATTAGCAGTGGTCCCGTCCCTGCAGCAGTCTGTGCCATTGAACCCATCCCCACACCACTCCCAGAGAATCACAGAATCACAGAATGTTAGGGGTTGGAAGGGACCTCTGGAGATCACCCAGTCCAACCCCCTGCCAGAGCACGGTCACCCAGCGCAGGTGGCACAGGAACGCATCCAGGCGGGTTTGGAATGTCTCCAGAGACGGAGACTCCACCACCTCCCTGGGCAGCCTATGCCAGGGCTCTGCCACCCTCACAGGAAAGCAGTTCCTCCTCATGTTGAGATGGAACTTCCTATGGTCAAGTTTGTGCCCGTTACCTCTTGTCCTGTTGCTGGGCACCACTGAAAAGAGCCTGGCCCCATCCTCCTGACAGCTACCCTTTAAGTATTTATAAGCGTTGATAAGATCCCCCCTCCGTCTTCTTTTTTCCAGACTGAAGAGACCCAAATCCTTCAGCCTTTCTTCATAAGAGTGATGTTCCAGTCCCCTCATCATCTTCGTAGCCCCTTGCTCCCCCGCCCCTCTCCAGGAGTTTCCTGTCCTTCTTGAACTGGGGAGCCCAGAGACCCTGGGAGTATTCTTGATACTCAAGTGACTTTGCTGCTGGGGATTCAAACCCGACCCACTGGAGCATCCTCCACCTGCATCTTCTCTTGTCCCGCAGCAGCAGACAACAGCTCGTAACCCAGGTGAGACAGTAGGAGACATTTGCCTGTCGATCATGAGGCAATGCGTTCTGAAACAGAGGAAAGAGGTCAACAGTTACAGGCATCTGCTGTCAGGGGGGTGCTGGCTGTAGATTTGGCCATAGAGACAGAGCTCACTGGCTGGACTGCTTGTTCAGAAGCCCCGCAGGGTGCTGGCTGCACATGGCCTGTCTCTGTCCCCAAAGAGCTCTCACCGCAGGGCCTCAGCTCATTCACTGCAACCATTTGTCACTGGAAAAGTGTGTGCACTCAGGGATGCTCCTGTCTCCAGGAGGCACAGCTTTGCGCCAGCTTCAGCACCAGCAAAAGGCTCATTTTTCCTTCCCACTGGGACAACCCAAGCTGCAAGTAACCTTCATCCATGTCCCTGCTCCTGGGCTCCTCCATGACTTTGCCAGCAATAAATTCACTCCAAATAAGACAGTCCACTTGTATTTACTCATTGCATGTGTGCATGGGAAATCCTCACACTTAAGGACTGTTTCAGGGCTGTGGAGATTTGGGTATCCAATGGAGCCTGAAGAATGGTGGCTGGGACATGGCACCACTGAAACAACCTTCAGGACTAGCAATCGCTCATCCTCCAGGCATGCCAGGCTGCATTGGACCCACTGCCCCCTTTATTGGCCCAGCTGTGAGTACTGGATGTGCTAATTCATGGTTTTCACCCATCCCTGTTATAGCTTGAAGATATTTTTCCAAGGCAGCCTGGTAGCGGGTAATTGGACAGATTAAAAAGCTCAAGAAATAGATTTAGTCAAATGGTGGATTATGTGACTAATCTGCCTTCCACATCACGTCTTTTTCCCAAGGTAAATTCAAATTAGCACCTGTTGGAGAGCTTATTAGTCAATGTCTGGGCTCTGGTGTATTGGAATTCAAAGGCTTTCTGTGTAGCACAAGACAATTTCTCACTGTCTCAGAAGCCGGCAGCCACCTTCTTGGTTTGTAATTAACCAAACCACAAAACGTAGCCACCACTTCCAGATTTGTCCCCCCAGCCTGTACAGCCTGCCATGCTCTCCAGGACATGATGGCTGCATCTTCCCATCAGCCGCATGTGTGATCCGGGTAATTGGATCTCAGAGTAGGTGCTGCCCTAACAGAAGGGCTGTGTTGAACAGAGTAGCCCTAAACCAATCGATAAAGGATTTCAGCATGGAGATTTACGGGATACACAGGCAATTGTGATGGTTGTGGGTACAGTCATATCACCTTTGTGGAAACTCAGGCTGTTAATGACCTTGTGCTAACATAGACAGGACGTGTTCCTAACCCCAGGTACAGCTGGATCAGGCACAGCTGGATCAGGCACAGCTGAGATCCTCCACAGCTGAAGTGGATGGAGCCAGGTTTTTCATCCTGGCTGATTTGTCCAACCTGTGAAGCAAATTTCCAGGAGCAATCCAAAGCCCAATTGCTATGAAGTTCTTTAGAGAAGGAAGCTCATCATCACATGTGGAAAGCCCTGAAGGGACTTCACTAGCAGGTTGCAGAACATGGCCTCCTCTGTGTTCATGTGTGTGAGGAGGTGGGACCCAGTGCTGAGAATACCCCAGAAGACCTGATACCACCTCAGTGGCATGCCGAATGCAGAGGCCATGTTCTGCAAGACTCTTCAACAACACTGCATCCAAGCAGACTGGTAACTCGGGACAAGGCAAAGGGAATTAGGCTGTTTCTCCCAAAGGAAAAGAAAGATCTCCAGGTGTCTGATCATGGGAGCTCCAGCATCTGTGTGGTTGCATTTGGAGAGGGACATCTTTGAGGGAGATGACTTCACAGGACGTACCCAGTCCTGGCTGTACAGGAAGCTGAAAAAGTTCTAGATACAGTTCCTTCACTTTCTTTAAATATGGCTATAGAACACTTGGTCTCCCCTGATTCAGGCTGAGACTTCCTTCCTGACAGGAAAACCTACTAAAAAACTTGCTGATCAGTTTTGTAAAATGAGTCAGTAGCACGTTCGTCTCTATATGCACAAAGCCTACAAGAAAGCAGCAGGGCGGATGTACTGCAGGATCAGCTGTGAATATCGCAGGGCACGGGGATAACCAAGGTAGGACAAAACTATGGGAAAGCCACCTTCGTTCCTTCTTCCAGCTTGCAGCCCTCCCGCTCCGCTCTCCTTGCAGAGATAGACACAAATCCCAGCTCAGGGACCATCCAGCCAATGGAGCTGGAAAAACTTGTCCAGGGAAGGATGACACACCCCGTCCCCTGTGCTTTCCTCCTGGCCCCACCACTGCAGCACTGCAGCCACATTTGGTTTGAGATGAGCAGACCCGTTTTTGTTCACATACTCAGAGGAGCAGGTGACTAGCAATTATGAGGGGGCACCGTGGCAAAGGCTGTTGGGGTTTGCGTGTCCTCCTGCAGGAACAGTGACACTCTGCAGGGTGGTGTGGTGACAGAGACCGCTCTGCCCTCGCTCAGCTCCTCCTGGGAACCGTAGTCACAGCCTCGGGTGAGCTGTCAGACACTGCTCTGCCAAGCAGAGGGGTAACAGCAGACTGGAGCAAAACCAAAGACACTGGTTTTAAAGCTAATGAGCACAGGCGAGATCAAATTTACATCTCATGCAATTTTTTCTTTTTTTTTTTCTTTTAAGTTATGATTCCCAGTGTTGCTGCAGAGAGGTCTGGCATGGCTCTGCAGCTGACACAGCCGTGACCAAAGCTGATCCCAAAAGCACCAACACTGACCTGGATTTAGGGGTCGGAGTAGCACAGCAACTCAACCTGACTCAGCAGCAAGAAAGCGAACACTGTGCTTAGATGTACCAACGGAGGAGAGGGACCAGGGCAGGCAGGTGACTTTAACCTCTGGGGATGACTGTGCTGAGGCCAGCTGCACACATTAGAGGGATCATAAAAAGTGAGCGAGGGCAAAAAAGAGCCATAAAAATGCTTTGAGGGTAGGAGAGGACACTTTGAAGTGAAGGATTTAAAAGCTTGATCTGTTTAGCTAATTGAGGAGACACTTGAAAGGCAATGTGCTCACAACATATAAGTAACTTAATGTGGAAAATCACCAGGTTCTAAAAGGCTCTTCAATAAACTGGGAAAGATAATAACCGGACCAGTGTCTGGGAGCTGAAACCAGGCTCCCAGATTGAAAACACTTTTCAGATTGGAAATTTCGAATTTCAGATTGGAAAAAAAGCATGGATTTTCCAGGCTTTTCAGATTGGAAAAAAAGGTGCAGATCTTTACCAGGAAGGATGATACAGGAACGAGCACCTACAGAACTAATGAACTTTCCCTCTCTTGATTAATTCAAGGTATCCCTTTTGTATAAGGTGTGTCCTTGGTCTGGTACGGTTTCACCCATCGCACTGCTCTCTGAAGGAGCCATAGCTACACCAGAGGCAGCTGGCCCCCACCGCACTGCCAGAGCACCTGCAGTTCCCCAGTGGGCTTTGCGGTGAGAGGTGGTTGTGCTTCAACTCCAGCTAGCCCACCGCCTGCTCCAAGAGTCCGTTCACGCATACACACATTTTCCTGACTGCTCTTTGCAAAGGGAGGTTAAAAAGTGAACTAATCTTCTGTGGAATCTAAAAGAACTGGGTAACCAAGTGTTTGTCCAGCAATAACCTGGGGAAGCACCAAAATCCTCTTTAGGGCTGTACACATGGTCTTGACCCACTTCCTGGCCACTCTGCATCCCCCAGAGGCTTTCAGTGAACAGGACCTTCCTTCTGGATCTGCCAGCCAATACAACATCTTGCTTCTTTCTGGTACAAATGGGTGTTTGGAAGATATCTCTGTGGCCTGCCCTTTTCTTAGTGTCTTGCTGAAGCATCTCCCTGAAATCCATGTTGTTCTGCTACAGGTTTAACCAATGAAACAATTTTACAGGAAGACTGAAAACATTTGCTTGCTGGCTTCTTTGAAGATGGATATGGGCAATGGACTGCCCGAGGCAGTTCTGCTCTGCCAGGGAAGAACTGGATGCATCTTGATTTCCCAGTACAACCCTTTTGGCTGCCATGATGTCTTAGAAATCATACATTATTAAAATAATTATAAATAATTATTATGTTTACGTCATGTGTATAACACAGTGGAGAGCTGGAAGGGTTTAGCATAGATTTCAGGGTGGGGCCACAAGGAATGTTTGGAGGAACCTTCGCTGCTTGTCATATTATGATCAGCTCATCATAAGCCCATGGATAGATGGATGAGCACAGGTGGGTGATATGCGATGGCCAGGTTGGAGAGGAAGCTCTCTTGTTGTGTCTCATTTAAGAGCAGTCCCGGTCTATTCTTTAGACACAGGTCTAACCTTAAACCAGACAATCCACTGTGTGCACATGAAGACTGTGCAGGAAGAAATGGCCCCTGACAAAGCACTTCTCCACTCTCATCCCTTGTCAGCGTTAATAGAGCTTTTTTATTGTTATCTGCATCAACTCATACCAATTATTCTATTCTTCGGCCTACTGGCACTGCTCCCAGATGCAGAGGTCATCTGAAGTCAAGTATATCCCAGGTGGCAATCAAATGTCTCATTAATTTGCAGAGATGCCTCCCATTCCTTTTCCCACACATCACCATCTGTGCAGCAAGCTCTACACTTTGCTCCAGAAGTTCTCGTACTCCGGGTCCCTGTTTATCCTGTCCCACTGACCCAGCCTGGGTTGACACCAGATGCGGTCATTGACTCAGCCCAGATGTTCCTAAACCAAACAAGCTGGGGACAAATGACTCCTAACAGCCAGCAGATAAGGAATCTGGCCTGGCTGGTAAAGACAAAAAGGGGGCAGGACCACAGACCTTTGGACAGTCAAAGCAAACAACTAGACTTGCTGAACACAAGGTGGTGCTGGCTCCACTGTGATCTTCAAGTGGAGCCAGGATAGGTTCTTCCAATTAGCCTTGGAAGCACCTTCCCTGAGAGGCGGATTCACCCTTTGGGCTGAAGCACAGGAGATGGAGGACTGAGTGAAGCTCACACAGTCCAGATGGGGGATGGTTTTATCTCTGGAATTAGCCCTGCCATGACTTATCTCCAAGGATGGGGAGCAGAATTGAAGACAATCGCTCTACTCTCCTTATGCCTGCAGGGATGGGCAGATCTCAGCTCTCCGCAAGGATTACAGCCGGGCTATTAACTAAACACAATGTACTGGAATGCACTGGAAGCAGGGGTCAGCACTCAGATATCCCTATCAAAAAATT
Source organism: Stercorarius parasiticus (assembly GCA_013396915.1). Lineage (NCBI taxonomy): Eukaryota > Metazoa > Chordata > Aves > Charadriiformes > Stercorariidae > Stercorarius > Stercorarius parasiticus. The sequence goes on from VWZL01003811.1 coordinate 1,851,081, forward strand.
AGCTGTTCCCAGGTAACTGCTCTGCTCTGGACGGTTTTTCCAACTCTGCCAGGTAGATGTGTTGCCAGCATTGGTCAGATCCCCTTCCACGGTGAGAGCACACCAGGACCACGACCCCTGATGGAGTCCTTCCTCCTAATATCTGTCAAGTAGCCATCTGCACCCCCTCGCTCTGCATTTCCTGAACTAAAATTTTATTAGCATATTATGCATTATTAAATGAAATGCCTCCCATGGACTGTCTATTATGCCGATGCAGTTATCTTTGTCAGCCCAACCTATAGTTGCATCATTTGTTTGTTTGACAAGACCCATGTCCTGTAAAGCCTTGAAGTCTTGCAATAATTATATTACTGGCATTTAATTCAGCTTTAGAGGGATTCCATATGGTGCTTCATTCATGCCATCTTCCTAAGCACCTTATCTAGGTCATTCCAGGTGGCCTTTTCATGATGTTCACGTACTTTGAGACCTTTGGAAATTCCCTGGTATTTGAAGGCAGCTCAAGTGTGAACAACTCTGGGTAAGCAACGTCCTCAGCTCTGCCTGGGGAGAGCCATGGGCAAGTCAGATGAGTGCATTGAGCCTTGTGGACATCAACACCCTTGTCTACCTACAGACGGTGAGATCCATTCACCTACTTTAAGGGAAAGTGTGTCCCATTTGCCTGCATGTCTTAACATGCAAAATTTGCATCAAAAACCCATGGCTCTGGTGCCCACCTGTCCAAAGCAGGGACTTGACCAGGGGATATGTCCTGTCTCCATCTAGGCTAACTCCAAAGGAAATCACAGTGCAGGGAAAAAAGGAACAGGCGGAGCGAGGTACTTGGTGTCTGTCTTGATCATCCCTTCACACGTGGCCAGGATGCACTTCCACACCTGAACCTAGAAATTACATCCAGTGTCATAGTTTGGATAAAGCCTAGGGACAAATCACCCCTGGAGGCATTTGTGTCTCTGCACAGCCCAGAGACCAAGTCTGTGTCACAAGCTGTGAGCAGCAGCATAAAGTCAGTCTGATCACAACAGACTTCATCTTCCTAACTTCATAGAATCATAGAGTGGTTTGGGTTGGAAGGGACCTTAAAGATCACCTCGTTTCAACCCCCCTGCTCTGGGCAGTGACACCTCCCACTAGACCAGGTTACTCAAACTTCTGCCCTTTCTGCATTTCTAGTAGAAGTTTTCCCCACTCTTAGATGTAGGACTTGACCCCCTGGGAAGGAATTCCAGGACTGACTGATTTTGCCTGCTACAGGCTTTCTCTTAGAATCTTCAGTGTCCCTTAGTAATTTCCCACTTCTGTTTTGTGAAGATTTCTTTTTTCTCCTTTTCAGTTGTTCTATATTCAGCATTATTTGCAGTTGCTAACACCATCCACCCTCCAGGCTTTTAGTCAGAACTGCCTCTCTGCTTGTGAATTTTTGCTTCCAAATACCTTTCTTTAAAGAATTTTTAGGCTTTGTTCATTTTCTTTTTCCCCTCTACCATTTTCTTTTCATAATTATTGTTCTTTTGGAGAACTCGGTCCTTTTGAAGAGCAGATAATTAATTTCCAGGGTTGACATCTTTCTCCACTGTAATCAGATCAACATCCATGCTCCCCGTGCGGTGCCTTTTGTGCTGGAAAGTCAGGGCTGAATCTCATGAGGCTTCCAGCATTCTGCTGGTGGCCTCCAGCACACCTCTGGGGCAGCACGTGCTATGGCGGCGCCTCTCCTCTCCCCATGCTTTATGCAATCAGCAGTGAGAAACGCTCCCTGGATGGGAGGATCTGGCAGGGCAAAGCGTGATGCACAGATTAGGGGCATGAGTGGTGGGAGGGGTGCTGGAATCTCCCCATTTCAGTCAGAAATGGAAGAAATCTGCCAACAAGAAGCTTGATTTTTGGTGAATAGCTGAGAGATCTCAAGCTTTCAGCCTGGTCTAAGCGTGAGCTAGAGCTTTTAATGGAGTCAAAGCAGCCACACATCACCTATCCAACCCATGTAATGTCACAGAGTTGTTAAAGGGAGGTGCAGAGGGAATCCCCTCAGCTCCCCCCTCCAAAATGTGCCAGGCAAAACCAGGCCCCTGAGTCTCAGGGGTCCCCCAGCTCCTCCAAAAGCTGAGTTCATGAAAGGAAAAGCATCTTCCTCTTTAGCACCTCACCCTGCCCCTGCAGAGCCAGCCCCAAAGCATAGGTACATGCGTAGGCAGGAGGACAGCCATGTCACAGGGTCAGCTCAGCCACCTGCTGCTGGGTGATGTTCTACACGGGATGATGGTGGTACCCTGGGGCAGAGGATGCTGTAATGCGCAGAGGCTGGTGAGCGTGGGCCCCAGGCAGCATTGCCCGGGATGAAATGCAAGCTGGTTTTGGCATGCTAGTGCTGCCGCTGCAGCCTGTGCTCAGCAGTCCTGGGCTGCCCCAGCAGCTTCCAGTAAAAATGCAGCTCAGAGCACAGCAGGAGCAGCTCAGGGATATCCTGCCATATTGGACACTGAAGTTGAGACTGAGGTGATGGGCATATAGTGTGACCTCTAGGCATCTCAGCTAGTGCCTGTCTCTAATGGGGTGGTGGTGGTGGGTATCCCACAGGACTCCCCCTCTTCTCTGGTGCTCAGGACATGGTGGTAGTGGTGGGAGACCTGTAGCACTGGAAAGAAGACGTGGCCTGCATGATCTGTCACTGATTTCCCAGCAGAGTGGTGGTGACAGAGTGGTACAAGCTAGCTGCAGAGAGCAGAGCCAGCCCCTGAGCCTCAAAAGAAAATTAATGAGCGCTCTGGTCATTGTGTTAAGGTACATGAGCTAGTCCTTGCCTGAAAGCACCACCCCACCCCCTCCATCCTACCCCCAGGCAGGTGCTGAGCCCCTGCCCCAGGACAGCCCTGGTCTCTCTGGGTACCTGCGACCTGTGGGGAGCAGGAAGGGGGGCACAGCTGGGGCAGGCTTCCCTGGCACCCTTGAGACCTTCCTCAGGAGGGTTAATCCCCAGATGAGAAAGTGGTTTTGGGGAAAGGTCCCCCCTCTGCTTCTGGCTGCCCTTCTGCCAGCCCAAACCTCAGCTGTGTCAGGGGATTAACGTGAACAGCAAACTCGTGCCTGCTGGTGGCCAGTCTGTGCCAGGCCCGGGGGCCACTGGAGACCTGCAGTGCAGCGGGCAGAGTCCTCACTGGTGACACAGGCAGCCCTGAGTCCCGGGGCCTGCGTCCCCACTGATATTTTGCCAGCTTACGCCTCTGCTGCCTTTGGCCTTACATCCTCGGTGACAGCAAGGAATTGCCACATTTGCTGCCATCCATGTGAATAGCCACACTCAGCTCCGGGTGGCCTCATCCACATCAAATCATGGACTTCTGCAGGCTCACCTGCCCTCATGCTGACCTTGCCAAAGGAGGATGTTAACAGAGCACCTCCTAGGTGCCACAGCACACACTGGGAAAACTGAGGCACGCACAGTGGTCGTAACTCACACCTCACACACTCCTTCCTCCCGTGCTGTGGCCGAGGGGCAGGACATGCTCCATAGCAGTGTGATCTCCTCCCCTGACTGGAGCAAGGATGCACCATCCCCATCCCAGCTGGACAGGATGTGGGTTATGGTCAGTCCTCCCACTGCCCTAGGAGAGGAGAAGCTCATTGTTCCCTCATGGCCCATCATTACTCAAAGCCCATGTTCCCTCATGGCCCTTCATTCACCGACAGACCACTGTTCCCCCCGGACCATTATCTTCTGCTGCACTTGCCAGTGCACATCAGATCTCAAGGATCGGAGGACCCAGCTCTGAGGATCTTCCATCATGCTGTCTTTAAAGTTTGGGCCTGGGAAGAGGCTCGCCAGTCACCCAGGCTTCTTGAGTACAGGCCTGGACCAGGCGCTGCCCACATGCTGGGTCAGCCCTTGGAGATGGAGGCAGAGTGGGCAGGCAAGAATGGGCCTGCCAAGATGCGTCAGGTCCAGCCTGATGCTCCGTACTGCCCATGCTGCCTCCTCAGAGAGGCTGGTGGCACAGCCAGGAAGGCACTGCGGGATGTGGCTCCCAGAGGGGACACAGATGGGGACTCCTGCCCAGGAGGCTGGTGTGAGAGCGGGAATGTTCGGGTCTGCATAAGGAGGAACTGCTCCTGCACACACGCTACTCAAGTCATCCCAGCTTCCCAGGAAAATATTCCAACTAGAAAACTAATTACCTGAGCTTGTAGCAGCTTCCTTGGGTGGAGGCATCTCCATTAGTTCACTGCCAGCATCTTCTCCCAGCCCCAGTCTGAGCAGACCTCCCATCACTCACGGGTAGCCACCACCTCCATCCATTATTAAATAACTTTCTGCAGGGTGGTAAACCACTCTGTGTTCAGCGAGACACCTCAGATAGCAATTTATTTCTCATTACCTAATCATTTTGCTCCTATCTGCTGCTTCTTCCCAATAATAACATTACAGTAATTAATTGAAACGCTTGTTAAGTAGACAGCGCACTGTCAAAGTGTAGGCAATGTCATAACAATCCAATGCCATAAAAAGCACACAGCGATGGCAGATGGGAAGTGGGGCAGGATTTCCAAAGATCCTCTTGTTCCGATTTATCCTGTCTCTATTCTGACAAACTGAACGGACACATCTAGCCAACTAATCTGTTGGGCTGCTGCTATCAAAACTCTTATTTCACTTCAACAATTACACATTCACTATGTAATTTTCTAAGGCCCTTTGAACCCTGCCTGTCTCTTATAATCACTTCCCCATTTATGCAGTCCCACATGTACCAGGTGTTTTGATGATTCTCGAGCATGATTCTGCCATAAAATCTCTGTTAAGCAGAGCGGACAAACCCATCACATGGCTTGGGTTTCTCTTCAGCAGAAATCCTGGGTGCCCCACAGTAGTCCATGACATCCCACTGCTTGTCCAGCTCCCGGTGGTGAGTCCAGGGCCCCTCTCCAGCAGAGCATCCCATACCAGCAAGGCAAGTGACGCAGCAGTTGGTGTTGGGTACTCTGATATTCAGTGCTGTGGGTGCAGAGGAGAACCGCAGCCCCCAGTAGGAACGTGCAGCTCTTGCCGACAGTAGATCAATGGGACAGTGGTTTAATGCAAGTTTGCTGAGGTCCAAGTCTGGACGCAGGGGTGTGCTCCAGATGCCAACAAGGGTGGGTGCAAAACCCACACGAGCCTAGGACCATTGAGTTAGGAAACTGAAACTCATGATGGGCAAAATGAGTGTGGAATCAGCAACAATAATGGATTTGGTTCTTCCCAGGCAGGTGGTGTTGTAAGCTCCAAGGTTTTGGCCTGTCACCGTAGCCTGTGGCCTCTGCTGGAAGGCAAGGAGGATGCTTCACTGTCCGCTGCTCTGAGACCTTGCAGCCCCCAGCCCTCCCCAGGGCTTGTCCAAGACCAGATAAGGTCTCTGGGCCACAAAAGAAATTCCTGCAGCTTCTGCACCCCTGAGGATTGAGTCAGAAAGATCTTGGAATTTATTCCCATTCTATATTTGGATTGTCCCAAGACCTTTCCAACTTTTTTATGAAAAATGGGAGCCGGTGCTTTGACGATGCTTTTCCACTGAAAGGAGCAGTGTCACGCTGAAGAGTCTGCACCAAGGAACAGTCAATTGCTTGGGTAGTTCTCACCAGAGACATGTCCTCACAAGCATCTTCCTCTCCTGACTACCTGGTGGTGAGTATCAGGCATCTGAAAACCAGCACTCAAATCCTTGTTCCAACCCAATCCAAAGTCTCAAGAGAGATTCCCATGTGAATGCCTTAAATGCCAGGGTCCCCAGGGCCCCGGGATGTATTTGCTGACTTGGACAAAACTTTCATCGTGGACATGGGCCACTTTTCCTCGTGTAGCTTTCACGAAATCTCACAGAATACTACAAATACTCTGATTGTTCCAAGGCAGCATTTTGAACAGTGAGATGAGGGCACCTGAAATAGCCCTTCCCAGGATCTGGAGGTGTTGCAGATGCTGGAGCTACCACAGCATGCAGCTCCCCCCATCCCAGCTCCTCTTCTACTCTTGGAAATGTTGAGCTGAGATACTGAAGGCAGGCTCAGGGTTTCGCCTCATGGCTTTTGTCACTGATCAAATTGAATGGTGCAAGCGCATCCTAAAAGTGAACCTTAAAGTTTGGACACAGGTAAGTGGGCTTCAAAACCTTTAGAGAGTGTATTTATAGCCTCAAACGATCCTTCTGCACTATCAGGCACACTAGTACTCAAATTAGAAAGGCTGGTTATAACTCCATGAACATGTTCCACAATCTGAAAGCTTTTTAAATGAGGTTCACAACCATTAACAAGGTAAATATATTTGTAGATTTGTTTGGGCAATTACAGTCATTTAAAAAACAATGCATAATAATGGACCTGAATCTAATAAGCCATTGCTAATTAAATGTATTAATGCCACTTTATAAAATGAATGCATCTAGCTGATACGTCAGAGCTAGTTTTGTTCTGTAAATAATTGAGCAGTGATACATACAGCATTTGCATCACTGGGCATTGCCAGTCCCCGATAATAACTGCAATAAATTTGCCCCAGTGAACCAATCTACTGACTACCAGCCAGGTTCTGCTTTTATGTGTTTAGTCTGCATTTTCCTTTGCTCTGTGAGAAACAGTTGCAGTAGAATGGAGCTGGTTAACCCCAGAATATGGGACACCATTAACAAAGCGTTTGTGAAGACTTTACTTTGCAATGTGCTCTTCTGCCAATTATAATTTGCAGCAGGTACAACACTCCCAGGCTATGGAAAAGCCATTTCTCTATCCTGGGAGAGTTCATTCAATTTTAGCTGATATTAAGTGTTCAATAGCACAATTTTCCTTCTTCAACTTTCAACCCTTTGGAAAATGTCACCAGTTTGGAGTTAACTAGTTGACCACAGACCTTCTGAGGAGCCAGCCCCGAAGCAGCCCCACAGGGTGCTGTGGAGCGTCAGCAGCTGCAGAGACACAGAGAAAGGTTGAGAGCGCGTCCCCTGGGCATCCCCCACCTGGCCTTGCATGTGCAATTGGAGGATGCAGGATCCAGCTGAACTCCTGGGACGGGGCAAAAGGGAAGGACACACAGGCTTGACCCTAAACGTTAGAGATCACCCCCTCCCAGTGTGACCTGGTGACTCCCAGGCTCCATGTGCAGTGGGCAAAGAGACCCAGGACACTTTGGCAGACCTTGAACTCACCATGAGATCACTGAGATGGGTCCGGTGAATCACTCACTACTTGAGCCCATTCCTTCCTGCTGGCTGTAAAGTATGCCCAGAGATTAGCTCAAATGACGGCACCTTTCCAGTGCCTAAAGTCAGGGCACAGGAATGTTGAGCAGAGATTCCGGCTGGTGAGCAAGCCTGGTACTCAAGGTCTGACCCTTGAGTGACTTTGCATTCAAAACTTCCTGCTGATGTAAAAGGGGCAAAGCTGGGAGAATGCAAATAAAAAGGACTAGTTTTTTATCTTATTTTTCCTTGGCAAACACTGAGATGTGATTTCCCCAGATATAAGGTTTCTAGCAGTAACTCCTTTGCGGCTGCAAAATCACCACTCAGTGCAACTTTGCACACATGTCCACTGCCTTCGACTTTAGTGCAGGAGTCACGGAGGGCAGACACCTGGCTTTGTCCTGCAGGATGCCGTGCCCATGCCCACGCCTAAGGCCAAGTAAAATGCTATTGCTCCAGGCTCTGACCTGCTGCAAGTCCTACAAAGGCACGCAGCTTCCTTTAACCAGAGAGTGGCATCATCCTTCTCCCTGAAACCACCAGCTCCTGCCATGAGGGGCTCAACACTTACTTCCCAGGAGAAAGTGCCAACCCCCAGCATAACCACTGGTGGGTGACTTGGAGGATGAACTACCTGGGTCCTCAGTCCCACCATGTCTGGCTCACTGCATGGTTTCTGCTAGGACACAGCCCTTTGCCAAAGCCCAGAGGGCCTTTTTCCTAGATGTTTATGAGGGACTTACCCTCTTTTTTTATACGATGCTCAGGGAGGTCACGAGCAGCAGACAACACAGGCTGGCTGGTGGGGAGTGAAAAAATGTGAGAGAGATCACCTTGGTCCAAAAGAAAAGTCATTCTGAAGAAATGTGGCCACTTTTTGCATAAGGAACCCAGATTTCTCCCTTTCCCCAGCCTCCAGCTAAATCCTGGATCCTCCAAGCAGCGATTTCCTAATTGGAGGATAGTGTGTGAGCACCACAGAACTGATGGCCACAGGGGTCCTCTGCCTTCAGGAGCAAAACTCTGCTTGCAGGAGGCATTTTTTTTGGTTCAGAAACACTTACTTGCTTTTTTAAATCTTTGTATTTACTCAATTTGTGGCCAGTGTCGGGTTTTGTGGAGAAGGAAGGGTTGGGGTTGCAGCAAGCTTGGGGGAAGAGAGATCCCGTGGGCTAGGGCTCTGGAAGGCAAAAGGGCTCAAGAGAGCTGGTTGGTATTCAAAGACCACTTTCTCCAAGCTCAGGATCGGTGCATCCCTAAGAGTAAGAAATCGGCCAAGGGATGCAGGAGACCTGTGTGGTTGAGCAAGGAGCTTCTGAAAAAGCTCAAGTGGAAGAAGGAAGTTTACAGTAAGTGGAAGAATGGACTGACCCCTTGGAAGGATTACAAGAATGCCGCCAGAGCGTGCAGGGATGAAACAAGGAAAGACAAGGGCGCCTTGGAATTAAACCTAGCAAGGGATGTCACGGAATCACAGAATGGTGGGGTTGGAAGGGACCTCTGGAGATCATCCCATCCAGCCCCCTCCCAGAGCAGTCACCCAGAGCAGGTGGCACAGGAACGCGTCCAGGCGGGTTTGGAATGTCTCCAGAGACGGAGACTCCACCACCTCTCTGGGCAGCCTGCGCCAGGGCTCTGCCACCCCCACAGGAAAGAAGTTCCTCCTCATGTTGAGGTGGAACTTCCTATGGTCAAGTTTGTGCCTGTTGCCCCTTTTCCTGTTGCTGGGCACCATTGAAAAGAGTCTGGCCCTACCCTCTTGCCACCCGCCCTGTAGATATTTATAAGCGTTGATGAGATCAAACACGGTGAGTGTTGAAGCCAGGATGCAGGACTTCAGGTTTAGGACCTAGGGTGCTGTGGGGCAGGAGAGCAGCCTCAGGGCAGGGCCTGGAGACTGATCTCATGAGACTTACTCCAGTAACGGAAAATCACTTCACAGGGTCTCCAGCTTTCCCAAAAAATGAGCAACCACATGGGCCCCTCCTGCAAAACTGCCCTACGCTGTCCTGCTGTTGCAGCTGCACAGCACTGCCTGACTGTCCCGGCTGCCGGCCCTCCTGCCCTGCTCACATCAACCTCAGCTCTGCCTTCAATGTCCTCCAAAGTGCTGCCGCTCTGCTGGCCCTGCAGTCTCAGCGTTGGGCTGTGCTGGCTCTGGGGATGGGGATCTTTGCTGCTCCATCCCTTCCCCTGAAACAAGGGCCAAGAGTGGGTAGGAAGGTGCCCACTGGAAATGCCAAGCAGGCAGCTATCTCCAAGAGCTCCCGAACAGAAAATATTCACCTTTGACTAATGCATCGCTCCCAATGAATAGCCAGGCCAGCTGTATTTAATTGCTTGGTTTAGGCAGATATGGCTGGAAAATCTCACGCCTGTCAGATTTTTTCTTCCCCTAAAGCATCAAATTATTCACTATCCTCTTGTAGCATTTTGCAGCCAACTCTTTCCTGTGATGATTTTCAAAGGATGAAGAATGAGCACCCTGGTGACATTTCTAGTATCTATAAATATCTCCCCACTACCCTGCCTGCCCAACTGGTGAATTATGCAGGAAGATATATATATAATAAAACAATCGGATCCATTTTGTTGTCAACATCCCATTCTTCTTCAGCTGGCCAGAGAACAGCCCAGGCTGTTGCTTTGGAAAGAGCAAGCAGTGCCTGAGGAATTACTGAGCTTATCCTTTCCTGTAGGTACTGGGGCAGTTTGGAGGGCAACACTGAGCAGTGAGAGGCCCTAGTATGCTGCAAAAAGGAAGATGGGTCTTAAAAGAGAAGTAGTATGAAGTTTAGGAAAGCAACAGTCTTCAGAATGGCATGAAATCCCGCGTATGGAGCACTGAGAAGCTCCTGGTAAAAGAAGCATTGAAGAAATACCAAAGAAGGACTAATCTGGCAATGTTCTCTGGAGCACAGTGCACTTTTACTATAGATTCTGGTCCTGCTCTTAGGTGTTTAATTCAGCGGTGCTCTGTCTGTACAACTAAGTCTCCTGCATGACGAAATGCACAGAGAATTTAATGCATCCAACTTTGCGAAGCTGTGGGAAGTGACCAGTTTACATTACATATCTAATTGGCAGGTTTTAATTTAAATTGGCAGGAATTTAATTTAATAGCATAGATTTCCCTAGCTAATAGACCTCTTCTAGCCAGATACTCATTATGTGAGGTAATCTACAGAATCAGTTAGCTCATCTACGGGCTAAGAGGCATTTCAAAATAGGAAGCTTAAGACAGCTCTCTCCCTTGCATTAGACATTTGTAGATGTCTTTCGCTAAGCCATAACTAGCTGCTTCATCATTAATTTTTGAGGGCCGGGCCTTGGAGATGCTGCCTGGCAATTAAACAAAGTTCTTACCAGAAAGTTTTCCCACCTTACCTTGGTCCAGAAGGTCATTGTTCTCCAGGACTGCAAAGACAAGGATTTTGCATCTCCTCCTTCCTGCAGGAAGATAGCTGTTGTGTTCCTCAGACCAAGGAACAGAACAAGGAATGGATCCAAGTTACTGTGGAACTCCTGCAAAGCCTGGGGACTTTGCCCTCCTACATTACTCTGGGCAGGAGGACAGTACACTGTGGAAAGCTGATACACTGGCCTGGCCGAGAGTTGACCACCAGTCCCCACCAGTGGGTGCTGAGGTCACCCATAAAGCTGCTCAGTTTGATGTGAGGCTGAGAAACCAAACACTACCCACAGAAACTGTCATGGTTTAACCCTGGTAGGCAGCCAAGCACCACACAACTACTTGCTCGCTCCCTCTCAGTGGGATGGGAGAGACAGTCAGAATGGTAAAAGTGATAGAACTCATGGGTTGAGATAAAGACAGTTCGATAGGTGGAGCAAAAGCCACGTGCAAAAGAAGGAATTCATTCTCTGCTTCCCATGGGCAGGCAGGGGTTCAGCCATCCCCAGGAAAGCTGGGCTCCATCACGCGTGACAGTGACTTGGGAAGACAAACACCATCCCTCCGAACGTCCCCCCCCCCTTCCTTCTTCCTCCAGCTTTTATTGCTGAGCACAACATCATATGGTATGGAATAGCCCTTGGGTCAGTTGGGGTCAGCTGTCCAGGCTGTGTCCCCTCCTAGCTCCCTGTGCACCCTATCGCTGGTGGGACAGTGTGAGAAGCAGAAAAGCCCTTCGCATGATACAAGCACTATTCAGCAGTAACTAAAACATGCTTGTACTATCAACAGTTTCCACCACAAACACAAAACCATACAAACTACTATGAAGAAAACTAACTCTGTTCCAGCGAAAATCCATACAGCTCTACACATCTATCTCTTCAAGGCTCTAATCACATTCTTAACTACAGCAAGACCTTCAAGAGTGGCAGGATGCAAGTGAGAAGGGTTAAAGGTGATCAAAACATGGATCCGCTCCTCGGCAACAAGTTGATTCATCCTTTTCTTTGTCTCCAAGCCTCAGGCTCTCCCTAAGTCTCAGTTTAATCTGCATGAGTCCTTGTGAGCATCCCCCTTGCCCAGAAGTGAATGGCACCCAGGGCTGTGCAGAGCTGCCCTCAACACAGGAGCATTTCCTGGGGACAGGTGATAGTGTATGGTACATGCTGATAGAAAAGGAGTGACCGTGGTGCCTGCTGGAAGTTTCTTGGGGCACGGCATGCAACACACCCGTGCTTCCGGGCACTGCAATGAACAGAACACAGTAGACCACAGTGGGGGACATCATCGCTGTTGCTCCCTGGGCTTTGGCTTTCCGCTTTCTCTTTGTTACGGGACTTTACACTTACCTGCCTCTTTAGGATGCTCTGGCTGAGGAACAGTCAGTCTGTTGAAACCTCTGATTTATAGGCCTCTCTGGAAAGCTTTCTCTGTAGAGCTTTCAGGTGATGATGGTGGGCTCCTTTTCATTGAGAAACAGAAATGGGCTTGGCCCAGGTTTTGGAGGAATCTTTCATGGCATTCCCAAAATGCTCTTCTGAGTGGGCTTGGTGACACGTGGCAGGTCAGAGCAGGCTCAGTACGATACAGTAAGTAATCCCCAGATACCCTTTGTGGTTTGTACATGAGCCTCGGTGTGCATGAGCAATGCTCGGTGTGCCTGCCTCATCCAGATAATGCACATCCCAGCCCTTCTCCGTGCCTTCTGCTCCAGAAACACATCAGTTCTCCCCCACTGCATCTGTAATTATAAGCACAACTCTCCAAACGGCTGCATCTGTCCCACCTGGCCCTGCATGCACTCGCCATACAGTGAGGAAACATGCGCTACAGGCCTCCAGGCAATTTTTAGAGACTAGTCAAGGAATAATGATTTTTATTGGTAAATCATGATTTTTATTAGTAAATTTCTATCATTACAAAACATTCTTCTTAAATAATCCCTGTGCTGTATTTTTACTGTTGATTACATCAAGCACATTGGATATTAAAACTATTTTTACTGTTTCTAAAATTTACAGGAATATTAGCAAGCAACAGTTCATATCCACACCGCCTGCTGATCCCCCAACATTACATATATGACAAAGAAACACTCGTGTATAGAAAAGAACCAGTTCTAAAGAGTTTCACAGGTCACTGAACTATCTAAGGACACTGACTTTAAAACTAATTTGAATCACAGAAGAGAAATAAACGTGAAATTCAGATTTGAGCGTAGCACTCTCTGGGAGTGGAAGATCTGGCTGTGGGTTGGGATCTTCCAGTGCTGCAGTGTAGGAATTACAGGACATGGATTTGCAGCAGCCAAGAATCTGGTCCATGCGTCCCTCTGCTCCTCTGTCACCTCCCTGCAGGCTCTATCTAGGCCAAGTGCCCAGTGCTCCAATGGAGCACTGGAGATGAAGCCTGGCTTCAATCTCAGGATATTATTTTTTTAATCGTTAGGCATTTTCAAATGAGGTGCTCTGCTGGTCAGCCTAGATCTGTAGCAGCAATGCCACACCAGCAAGCACCCACTTGGAAGGATTTTCTCTAGTTTTAAGGTTGAAAGTCCACACATAAGTTGGCCCTCTTTGTCGTGTTTTGTAGACAGGACATGGGTACACACTACGGGTATCTTTTTTGTCAGCTGGAATGGCTTTGATGAAAATGACAGGCATGGCTGGGGTTAGTTCCTTGAGCCTGGCATCCGTGATTATCCCGGTCTACAAAGGAAAGAAGACAAAGTCTTAGTTAGATTTTCAAGATATCCATCAGCTGTACCCCAATACGCATGATCCTCTGTCGTGTTTATACAAACCAGAATCACTGCAAGTGGAAGCACCTTGCCTGAGATAAAGGGGTGGATGAAGCTTTTTGAGGTAAGAAGGGCCTGAATCAAACACCTGCCCTCTCTCATCAGGAGGCTCCCTCAAGCCCAGCTTATTCCAAGGGGTGCGTAGAGATGCCTGCTCTCACCAGATGCCCAAACCCACACACACCTGAGCTGGGCTTTGCAGGGGAACAACGTTCCTGGCTACATCCAGCCATACCATCCTCGTGCTGCTCTTACTCATGGTTTTGCCAGAGCAGAACCACCAGTTGCTTGTGTTGCTGGTGCCAGGACCAATTGTGGACATCTGAACAGGGCTCAGGCTGGAGAACAACACTCACTTGAGAAGAGCCTAAAAGGCACCAAGTAAGTGTCCCACCACACCCCCACAATTTGAGCATGACCTGGGGTATGCTTGTCTGTGCAATGTTTTGTGTGGCCCCCAAAGGCACCACAGCTTTGTTTCCACTCTCACAGGTGCTCACACCAACACAGGGGATTCAGAAAGACTATTCCTGAGGGATTATTATCGTTAAATAACAAATCTACATTATCCTCTTCAAAGCAGTGCTTTAGCTCAGCAGGCTGCCCGACCCAGGAGAAGGATGGTCCGCTGTCGGGGCAGCAAACCAGCAGCTTGTTTCTTTAACTTGGGTCTCTCTAGCAACTTCTGTTTCTCTTTCTGACAATAAAATGCCCTACATATCAATCAATTTCCAGGAAAGCCTGCAAAATTGCTTAACGGAAGCGAGAGAGACCAGATGAAAACAAATAGAGAAAGGGAAACAAAACTTCTCAGTGCTAAAGAGAGTGCCTCTCCCTGCAGCTTAGCTTCACATATCATCATTATTTCAAATGCTCTTAGATCAGACTTGCGGGATGAGATTCAGCCTCTCTAGTAGTTTATTTAGTTCTGCAAATGAGTGAAGAAAAATAATCCCTCTTGTGACACACCTCGGTTTAATTGCACTAATGCCATCTGTTATACTAAGCTGTGATAAATCCAACTGTGATTTAGAATTTTATATTTCCAACGTCCTGAACAAACATTAAATAATTCTTGTAATACCTTGCAAAGAAGCTATTTATCAAGCATTATTATGCACTCTTTTACAATCCATATCTTTCATTTCTGAGGCTGGATTTTGATCAGATCTCTTTTTTTTACTGCTGCCATTTTTTCAAATCAAATTTTCAAGATATATTCTACCTATTTCTGGGTTAACAACAGTTGAAATCTTCCTGAGGTATCATCTCTGTGGAACATATCATTGTGTTATGTCTGGGCTGATTTGCGTTTGCATTTTTTATTGCTCTCATCATCAGAAATTAATTCTACTCCGAAAGCAATTTTCATTACTGGCACGGCTCACCTGGTAAAAAGACACTGTTCTGTGCTTAGAGAGCTCAGGCCTCAAATACTTGCAGAAGTCTTCACTTCTGCTTGTCCTGGCTTCTCAACAGGCAATTTGAAGAGTGGACGTATTTCCCTGCCACGTATCGATGGGTCCGAAGACACGAAGCAGCTGTTAACAAGCCAGGGACGGTAATTGATGAGCCCAAATACAAACGCAGTGAGCCAGCATCCCCTCCCATCCAACTGCCTTTTGAGGTATTCTAGCACAGGCACACCTGCACCGCAGCTAAGTTAGGGACGGTTGGCTTAAAGACCTTCACCACAGCTTGGTTGTCTTACGATAGAGTTGCCTCTGTTTGCAGGGCAGGGGGGCTGGTGGTCTGACCAGCAGCGTAGCCAGCAGGGAACATGGCTCCAAGGTGGTCCAGAGATCACTGGGGTTGGTGGCTTCAACTGGACGTGGGGCATGAGAAAAAGAGCCATCCATGTAGCACGCAGTGAAGAAGACCTAATGATGTGCTGTCCAGTACAGCCAAATGAGCGAGGAATTTTTATCACTGGGTAGCTTAAGAGTTGAGATAGAGATGGAAAAGGGTTTTCCAAGTTATGAATTTTTCAAAACAACCATAAATAAGAGACTGGCTGTTCACAGCACAATTTGCAAGTGTCCCCTCCATGACTGCATTGTAAGTTTATCACTGGAGGCCTCAGCTTGAGCCACATCTGACTCTGGCTCTCATAGCTCATGAATACATGGTCATTACTGACAGTTGACATGTGCAGAAAAAGGCTTCCCATGATGTCCCAGCTCACCCCTCCGGGAAAAATTTCAGTCTCTGATGCCTCTGCAGAAGAACGTGGCAAGCTGTGAAGTCTGGGGCTGTAGCAGCAGAAGTGGGCTGTGCCAGGGCTGGGTTGCACACTGATGTTGTTTTCATCTGCATCCGCTGCTGGGAGTATCTCAGATAAAAACAGTGCTGTGCAACTGTCCCCAGAGATATCGAGATACTTGAACCAGCAAATAAACGTGATTGTTCCTTGCCACACAGATCTGCCCATCTGAGCCTCTCTGCTGCTTTAAGACTGGTTGTTTTACATAGGACTGGCTTTAAAAAATACACATCATAGCTGCTGCGGCTTGAAGGAGGCACGATACCCTCGGTGTTAAGCCACTGCTCAGCACGCTGTGCACTGACTGTGCATCTCTTCCAAGGACAAGGTGGTGCGCTGTCTCCTCCGGGCAAAGCTCCATGTGGCACGTGGTGCAAACCCACCTCTCCACTTGCCCAAGCATGCTCCAGTACCCTTGTGAGGAGCAGGGAACACACTTGGCATCAAACTCTCCATTGCTGGGAGCAAGAAAGCCAGGAATCAGTCAGCAAACTCCCATGGCATGAGATAAAATGTCTCTTGAGATAAAATGTCACCAGCCGAACTCTCTCTTGTTGAGTCCCGGTGACTTTAACAGTGCTACAGGAGCAGATCATTTAGACCCAAAATAACTTGCTTGGTTTCATTTCATCTAATAGCTGCCTGCTGTTTTGTAATGAATGTTTTATAAATTTAAGACACCCAAGGGCAAACATAAATGTTTAAATAAATAGAAAAATGGGAGTAGCAGAACACAGAGGGACTTTTTCCTTTTTTGGAGGCACAATCTAAATGTGAAATATTCTTTTAAAAGTGTAGGCGTTCCCCGGAGTTCTAAACATGACCTGCCATTCTTATCAGAGGATTAATTTGGAAGGAGCACACAACCCAGAAGAACTGTGCACCTGTTTTAAAAATGCTGCATCCATTAATATATACTGGCGCTCACTGGACTACAGGTAAAATGAATAGTTCCACTAGGTGGAAATGATATTTCAGTGTGAGCAGCAACATATGAAAATATTCTTTTCCTTTCTGAAATAAATTGAAGCATGATACCCAGAGATTATGAATGGTTCTATAAAGGTAATTGCTCATTATCTTTCAATCACAAGGAAAATGTAACCAGAAAAACACATTTACTAAAGTCTGGATGGTTTCCGAAGCCAAACCTCATTGCTGAATGCAATCACCCATACGAGCTATCGGAGGGCGGCAGAGGGGAGAAGCCATGTCCTTCTCAGAAGATTTCTGGCTTTGCACCATGAAAACTTCTCACTCTTCACTTCCATTACCATGTGGGGATGGGTAAAACTTACACAGAACTCAGCCATTTTGCCCATTATATTTGGTGGTAACGATGGCAAAGGAAGACATAACAGCAGTCACTAGAATCTATTTTTAACACAGTATTCGATATTCAAGACCAGGAACTTCTCTAAACTTTCTCTGTACTGTTGTGTCCAGGTGATTTGTATCACCTTAAAAAGTCCCGTTTTGAGGGTAACTGAAATCCACTTCTCCCGGTAGGAGGGGGCTGTGATCTCCAAGAGCTATGGGTTTTGTATGGCAGCTACACCAGAGGCTTAGAGAAGGGAATACGTGGGACCTGTAGGAGCAGGGCTTGGGACATGGACTGGGCTGGTCTCTGTTCTGCTACTGTGGCTTCTGCTACCAGCAGAGCCAAAACCAGCGAGGCAGGAGATCTGACCTTATACCCATGTGAGATCTTTACTGCAACCTTCTGACAGAGCCTTTGCCAATGTTCCTGACTGCCTGTGGCTTTCCAGACCCAATGCGCATGTTAACCCATTTCCAGAGAGAAAATGGAGCCTTGACCTTCCCAAGGATTTGTGATAAACTGCACTGGATGCCATCAGTCAGTGGGTTCAAAGCTTTGCCTGATTTCCTATGCTTCACAGAAAACTATCTCAGAGAGGGAGCTGAAAAATAAGTGAAGAGTGTAAGATCTGCATTGTGAGGTCAGGTTGGGATATGGTATATAACAGCATGGCTTCTGTCCTCAGTGTCCTACCACACAGGCCCACGACAGATCAAGGAGGATCTTCAAGGTCAAGACTCTAAAGAGCTGCCTCTGAAATAAGTCTCTTCCTGCGAGGGGGTAAACTTGACACAGATAAGTAAGTTCTGGGTGACCCACTTTGATCAGCCCTCGCTCTCTCACAGATCACTGGCAGCAGAGCGTCACACTGGCTGCCCAGAGTAAGAGCTGCATGAATCACTGTCAGTTAATTCTCACGCGCAGCACAAATTGGGAGTCACGGTACCACAGGCCAGGCAACGCAGAGCACTGAGCCCAGTGGGGATTTGTCAGCCTAATGGCTCTGCCTCGGCAGACTGCACTCCTAACAGCTGACAACTGTCAGAAGGAATGACAGGGACAATTGTGCTCCTCTGGGATGCTGCTCTGAGAGGGTCGCAGCAAGAGGAGCTCTGACAGCTACAGGGCAGGAAATAGCAAGTGGGCACATCTCCTTCAGCTGCCTGGCTGGAGGGTATGGTTCCCACCTTGGCTGCCCTGAGGCTGGCTGCGCTACAACTGGAAGGTATTGGGCCATATCCCAAAGGGGAAAGAAGAGCAAGGGCCAGCCACACTCTCTGTTTGTCCCCATCATGATGAGTCATCTGCCTGAGTCTGTGTTGACCATGCAGGTTAGACCTCTGTGCAAGCTTCATTTGCCACCATAAAGGGATGGCTAAAGGTCGTAATTAATTTTTGGCCACAAGCGCTATCTATGCAGGTGACATGCTGCAGCACCCAACAGTGGAAGGACAGTGGTCTGTATTTGGTACATCCCACCAATTCAGCTCCAGGGACATGTAGGATCCTCTCCTTTCTCACTGCTGCTGCTAAACAGGTGACAGAGCAATGACAATGCCAGTCTGCCACACCACTTCTGGAAGCAGCAGAGAAATCAGAACCACGTGGAGGTGCAGGGACAATACAGCCCTGAGGGGACCCCATGTTTTCTGTCTGTAGAAACACCATGAGCATCGACCACAGTTTAGTCAACGGACACTGAGGTTGAGAGTCTCCTTGTAAAAAATTGATGTATCAGTGCAAGTTGGCCACCCTGAACTCGCTTGAAACAGAAGCCATGAAAAGACAACTCCAAGGGGTGATTCAGCCGACCACCTTGGATACCCACTCTAGGCTGCAGAGAAGCTCATCTTTCACATCTTTCCCACTCCTGAAGACACAGCTCTAATGACTACTTTAGATTAGCACTCGTCTCAGCAGTTCCCCAGAGTACAGTACCAGGCAATAAGGGCATAACATCCATGGCTTCTCTCTCAGCCTTGGTGAACTCACCTGTGCATCCCAGCGCGCACCCTCCATGAACAAACCATAGACATACGCCCCTTCCCGAGGAGGATTGGCAAAATCTTCTCTGTTCTTTTTTGTCACATCGCACTGCAAGGTCATCTTGTCCAAAGGCCACTCGTTCTTCCGGGCTGTGGACTGCATGATGGCTGTCAGGAAAGACTGGGGATTGAAGAACCCAGCAAGCCACACTGCAGAGGGCAAGGAAAAGTCTCCTGTCCAGGCTTCCAGTTCCTTGATGCGAGCGAGGAGGTCAGCAAACCATGTGCCCAGGCTGGCTGTGGAAGGGTAAGCCTTCTTTATCCAGGACTCAGGCACCTTGTCCAAGAAGAGGGCATTCTGCAAGTTCTCCATGTCGCTTGTCATGGTTAGTTCTCCCTGAGTGAGAAAAGGTATAATTAGCACTGACGACTGTTTAACCTGAACAAAGCCTGCTTGAAAGCAGAGGCTGAGCTAGGAAGCATGTAAGAGCACGGCACCCTACACAAGTATTCACATACTGTGAATTTCTTCATGAGTTTTGGATTTTCATAAACGCTTTCTGTTGCATATTCCTGCATCCTCATCTTCCCTACTGTAAAAACGCTACTTGGAGGAAAAGATGTGTAACAGAGTGACAGCGAGCATGAGCGTCCCTCAGTTGTCCCAGCATTGTTTTCTCTCATTGACTGAAGATCTTTAGAGATCTTCACGCACTTCTCACACTGCCAGGGCAGGATACTGGAGTTTTTGATGGTCTACTCCAAAACTGTCCAAGTATTTGCCACATCAAGTCCTATCCCCCTCCTCTCCTCCACTTCCCCTCACTCCTCTCCTCCTCTATTACTTTTCAGTGCAAGTTTTTCTTTTTTACTTCACATGGTGTCTGCAAATGTAATCACAGTTACTTTCACAGCAGGGAAACACACAACAAATTAAGATATGATTCAGCCAAGTGAGATACAGAGAGAGGTTTGGCTTTTCTTTACCCAGCAATTAATTACTTTTAAAGCTTTTGGAAACCTGTATCAATTTCACCCAGGCAGAAGAAGAGCTGGGGCATCACTGCATGGCCAAAAAGGGCTTCTGCACAGCAACAGCATCCCTCTTGAACTTCTGCAGAGATTCCCTGGTGTCTGCCAGTCTAAAATTAAGAAAATTCCTGCTGTATCCAGCTGAAATTTCATTAAATCTAAGCAAGAGGTGCCTGGATGGTATCTTAACGGCTAAGAGAAGCCATTAAGAGATGCAGCAGTTTGTGCAGCAGGTTGTGCAGAGGGCACACAGCCAGGGCTCACAAACCCTGCCCAGGGCAGCGTACACTTGCTTAGCAATGTGGTGACATGCCATGGGGCATTGGTGGTGACATGCCACGGGGCACTGTCCCTGGTACCGTCTGGAGAAACTGTCCCTGGCACAGCAGAAGCCCCAGCTCAGACCACGCTCCTGATGGAGGCTGCAGCTCATCCCTGGGATGACAGACAGCGCCTGGAGCCTCTCACCGGGGCTGGAGACTGCCTCCTGCCTGTAGGATATGTGCATTGGTGCAGGACCTGTGCCACCAATTAAGGATCTGCAGAAGGAGGCCAGCAAACTGTTTAGCATCAGAGACGATGAGAAAGAGACCAACTGGATCTTCTTTGAGACCCTGCAGATACAAGAGGAGCCTCAGTTCCCAACAGCACCGAAGGCAGGCAGAGTCTGTGCCTGTCTCCTTGGGAAAGGGAGACTCCCATGATGGTGAAGGCTGGAAGCTTGTGACTGCCAGCAACAGGAGCAAGGCTGCCGTTACCCCTGCAGATCTGCAGCTACAGAATAGGTTCAGTGCGCAGGTAGGGATGAGGGGCTGGGAACTCTGTCCATCAAAGCATCAACGCCAATGGAGCCTGAGCCATGCAGCAGCACAGGAGAGATCAGTGACGGTAGTAGGTGACTCCCTGCTGCAGAGGACAGATGCCCCATCTGCCAGCCTGTCTTGCTGTCTGGGGACATTTACTGCATGCTGGGAGCTGGGATCCAGGACACTGTGTAAAGACTGCTGAGGTTTGTCCAGCCTTCAGACTATTATCCCCTTACACTCTTCCACAGGACCACCAATGATACCCAAAGATGGGGGTGCTGCTATTCAGAGGCACCTGGAGAATTGAGCTGAGAGGAACCTCATGAAGTTCAACAGAGAGAAATGCTGAGTCTTACACCTGAGGAGGAATAACCCCATGCACCAGTACATGCTGGGGACCAACTGCCTGGAAAGCAGTTGCAGGAAAGGACCTAGGAGTCCTGGTGGACAACAAGCTGATCATGAGTCAGGAATGTGCCCCTGCAGCAATGGTGGCCACCAGCATCCTGGGCTGCATTAGGAGGAGCATTGCCAGCAGGTTAATGGCAGCGCTCTGCTCAGCACTGCTGAGGCCACATCTGTTGGTGCTGGGATTGTTCAGCCTCAAGAAGAGATGACTCAGGGAGGATCTTTTCAATATCTATAAATATCTGATGGTAGGAAGTAAAGAAGATGGAGCCAGACTCTTCTCAGTGGTGTCCAGTGACAGGACAAGAGGCAATGGGAACAACTTAAAATATAGGACACTCCACTGACACACAAGTACAAACTTTTTTACTGTGAGGGTGGTTGAGCACTGGAACAGGTTACCCAGAGAGGCTGTGGAGTCTCCATCTTTGGACATTTTCAAAACGAGGGAGGTTGTGGTCCTGGGCAACCTGCTCTGCCTGACCCTGCTTTGAGCACGGGGTTGGACTAGTCTATCTCCAGAACAACTGATCTGTGGTTCTGCGAGACTCAAGCCAAGCCGTCTGGAAAAACAAAAACTTGCAAGTGCAGGCTCAGCTTCTGCAGGTAGTAATGCCCTTCACAATCCAAATCTTTGCATGCCCCATGCTGAGCTAGAGGGGTACAACACACCACAGCAGTTTGGAGACTTACAGTTAATGTTGATCACTGGTTTTCATTATAAATACTTACATTTGTCCCCTGATCATTTTGCCAAAATTTATCTGACTTACAATTTCTCTTTGCCTCAGGCTGAGTGTTTTTGGAAAGATTAACTGAAATCAGTTGAGCTGTTGCTGAGAACGAGGGCAAGGGAATTGGGTCAGTCTATTCACATTAAAAAATTCCAACTGTTCTTTCATCGGACTTCAGTGCCTCCAGCCATGAGGTCAGCAGAGGTGCCCTTTATTGGGGCCAAAAAAATCTATGAAGCTTTAGCAAAAGTTGAAACCTGCTTAAAGCAACCCCAAGACACGTTTAGAAATGCTTGTCAGAGCCCAGCATTTGAAAGTCTTTGCCGTTTATTCCTGTGCTGACCATGCCCCGCAGAGCTCTAATCCTCAGACCACAGTGACGGCTACAGGAGGACAAGATCACAGCTGGACACCCAACCAGACCATGGGAGAGCAGCAAGGAGTGCCCTGGGGTTGGCCTGTGCTGCCTCTGGCACTAACAAGTGGACACGGGCCCAATGCTGAGCGATCAAGACTTAGGGCAAACAGGCATCCCGGCGCTATTGGGTCAGCAAGCACTTTCTCAAAGAAGTACACCACAAAGAGACCAGAGACTCCCAAGCTTGGAAGACAACTTGACACTGGAACAGGAATCCTCTGAGCTACCGACACCGTTGCAAATTCAACACTCAGAGCTGTTGGATGATAGCTAAAACATAGGGCTTGAGCACACATCTACCCCACACATGGTGTTCTGTCTAAGGGAGCAAGGGTGTCAGCAGAATCCAGGCACCGGAAATGTCTGCTCGAGCTCTTCTGACTTTTTAGCAACACTTATCTTTTTTTTTCCCTTTTTTTTTCCCCTCCTGCGAAAGTTTCTGAACATCCACAATAAAATTCATTTTGTCTGGCAATTAGCAAGGCTAGTACTTCAAGGGGACGTGTCCTCCGAGCACTCACCAATTCAAATCAGAGCCAAGGGCACATTTGTACTGGCCCCATGCCTGGAAGCCACTGCAGCCCTGGGATCCCCATTCAGTGTTGCCCCACAGAGATCTGTGGTTTCCCCTCCGAAATGTTCATCTCTCAACAGGACGGACTGGCACATGGCATTATTAAACCTCATCTCCAAAGATGACTTGTTAAAAGTAGTAAACTTTTAAAGGCAGCAAGCACCTGAACCTGCTGGGTTTCCCCACGGAGAACAGATTTCTGGTGGACAGAGAAAATCATGTGTACAAAGGTATTAAGATGGTTTTTGGTTTAACACTCTTGAAGCTAAAAGCGACAAATAGGGTTGAATGAAAAGGTGCAAGCAGGACTATTTGTAATTAGACCTAAAACATGAGGAACAACTGTAACCACCTTTCAAAATACACATCACCTTCTGTCACTTCATGTGAGCCGGGACCAAGTCAGTCTGCACCAGTAAACCATCTCATTATTTCTATTTAATGATTTTACATTTGTGGGGAATCTCAAAATGATGTGCTACCTGGTAAAAGGTCTTTAAAGTCGGCATAATTCCAAGCAGAAGGGTCAAACACAAATCAAAGATTTCTCATTTTGGTATTTGCCATGAAGTGACAAAGAAATACAAGGAAGTGCTTGCCCCATGCACTTCCTCTGAGGCACCTGAGCTGTTTCACTTTATCTACAACACTCTTTAAGACAATTTACTGACCCACAATTAAAGCTCACACAGCAGAAAAGCATGGCTTTGTCTAATCAGAGGGTCTGATAATGAGCTTCACAAGGCTGTCAAAATGATTTGACCTCCTTGAGGGCACTTGCTGTGGCTGTTATTTAAGTATCATCGTGGTTCCTTCTTCATTCGTACCACATGGGTTATCATCTCCCATCCCAGGAGAACGTAGACCCTGAGAGGACCTATTCAATAGGCTGGTCTCTGGCTAAAGCCATGGCAAGACCATGCAGGAAGCAAAAAAAGGCAGATGGGGCAAAGTACTGCCCTGGTCACAGCAGGACACTGAGAACCACGAGGCCCTCCCATAGCCACAGGCAGTATTTTGCGCTCCGGGAAAGCTTTTAAAGCAGGTTAAAAAAAATTGCAAAATGTGTGCAAGCAGTCAAATTGATTTAAAAACATAACCCTCATGATCATATAGCCTATCTAGTTTTATTTTCAGGAAACAAATGAATTAGCAAATGTAATTCTCAGGAAGGCTTAAGAAAAGCAATTTTTAAAGCCAGTGCACTCGAGCGTACTTGTTGGAATCTCCTGTGAGGGTTCAAAGCATCTATAGCAGCTATCTCATATAGCTGTCCAAACACAATTATGCATGAATTTGCATTTCAGATGCTGAATACTGAAGTGCATCCAGAATGATTCCAGTTACTTTTTATTTTCCAAAATGTTGGGAGTAGTTTTCATTAAAGACACCCTTGAAGGAAATCCTAATCAGCCTGCAGACATTCCCTCAAGATGAGCAGACTATTGTCACAAATTGTTTTCTCAGTTAAGGTTATTTTCACTTGATGCAGTGAAATACACAGCTAGCCTTACAAAGTTTGGTCTTACTTTATCCTTTTGTAATATTTATTATCCTCATTTTGGAGGCTTATCCTTCACTGAAGTTGCGAAATAGAAAATCTGCTTGCAAAAATGACACTGGGTACAACATTAACATGCAAGTGTTTCAGCCCAGCCTCTGGTCTCACCGAAGTCATCCAGAACAAAGGGCTTTGAAATGCAACATGCCAGTTATTTTTGATGGCTACCAGTCTATTGCAATTTCTCTTCCTCTTAATGGGATGTCTCCTATTTTTAGACCAAACAATCACTTTCTGCTACACAGACACAATGAATTATTCAAAAATTCAAATTAGGTATGACATTTCCAAATCGCCTTCTTTTAGCAGATAGTCAGTTAAAAACAATAAGACTTGCTTCCTCTGTGTTTGAGTTATTCTCCTCGGAGATCTATGGTTCTGTTATGTAAACTCTCCTCCTCTGAGTGCTGCCAGTAAAGATCCCCAATCCCAGAGATTAACGTGCATTAACAGCTCTCACAGGAGCCACTCTCAGAAGGAACAATTAAAGAATGATTTCTCCTCCGAACTGAGCGTAAGACCCGGCTGTCAAGTCAGGACAGCAGCACTGCCCACAGAATGAGCCAACAGCGGGGCCAACCATCGCCGGGCCGTTACCTGGGACCCAGGGCCTGGGAAGGGCCCCGTGGGGGATACTGGGCAGTGGCGTGGGTCAGGCACGACGTCCAACTCAGTTCTGCAGGGACCCACATGCAACCCTTGCTTGCAGGCACAGAGGAATTGCCCACTGGTGGTATCTCAGACCCTTCAAATTTGTCTCTTCAGCATACACAAGATGAAGAAATGCCAACACAAATAGATACTGCTGCTCATCCGCTCCTCAGTCGTTCTTAAATCCTGGCCCTGTGGTGTCCCTGAGCCACACCATAGGCTCTGTTGGGACCAACCTGCGTAGTCATCAGAGGTGCTTTTTCTGCAGACACCATCTCACTTCCCTGCCATGATTTGTGGCAGGGTTTTGGGGAGAAATTTGCACCCTCTGTTATTGCCTGATTTCTGTTGTTTATTTTGTCTGCTGTTTATTTAAGCCCATGCATCCACTCATTCCCTCTACCAGTATTAAATAGCTTATTTTTCTCCACATTAAATCTAATTGCTACACATTGTCCCAGTTACAATCTTGTCTGGTGCTCCAGGACTGAAACATTAAATCACTTCTGTTTACCTGTCTCAGGAAAGAGAATTTTCAATTCCACTGCCTTATGCTAAAAAATAAAGGAAATCTGTTTATAATAATTGACTACATGAATATCAGCCTATTTTAAAAGGGATTGCACATATTGGGGCACCACAAAGTGGTCTCTCTTTAATCAAGACAATAAGCATCACCAGCAGATGCAATGCAGAAATGTCTGAGCCAGCACGGACCCAAGCCACTGAGTTCCCGGTGTGCAGCACAACACGGCCGGGATTTAGAAGCAGCCTGGTCCTATCCCTGCAGAGCCACAAGTACCTAAAATCCCAGGGCTAACCCTAGAACTGCTGTGTGTGTCCATTGAAGATCTCTCTTCAACGCTGCCCTCAGGAGAGGGTTGGGATTGTCATTCAGCCTTGAGACAGGTCCTCCTTGCTCACCTGTTAGCTCTTTCTGCTAATGGGGTTGTAAAAAGTAGTTGCGGTTCCTTCAAGTGTGACGGTTCCCACGCTATGTAAAGTATTTTTGTGTTTTGGTGAAATGGGATGACAGCCTGTCATTCAGGAAAGGATGGAGCAGGGAACGCCTAGCGACTGTTGTCCTTAATTGCTGCCTCACACCATAGAATACAATCATAGAATCGTTACGGTTGGAAGAGACCTTTCAGATCATCAAGTGAAACCATCCAGGGAGCAACTTTGTGTCAATGACGCAGGAAAAGCATCAGGGTAGCGTTGAAGCCACCAGCTTTGTGCTGCAAGCTCCAGGCAGCATTCCTCTGCTAAGCTTAGGCTTTTCAAGGGGTGTACAGCACTTGGCTGGGGTGAGGAGTCTTTTGGGATAACAAGGTGAAGGGGACCGGGGGTGGCTAGGCAGGTCCTCGCCCACTTGCTGTGCAGTCTGATCTCCGCTGGTTTATCCCCTAGTGGGCAGTCAGTAGCCCTTTATATTTTGTCCCACCAACTGCCTGGGTGGGGATTCAGCAGATGATTTCCCCTACCAGTGGATGCAGCCTCAAAGCAACTGCCCTCTTGCATATCCTGCTGAACCCAGGAATTTGCATCCTACAAGGGGTGTCCTGCCAGCCCCAGAGCTCCTCACTGCTCTCCATAAGCCAAAGCCATCACCTAGAGGGACACAGACATCACCTTCCTGGAGCAGAGTATATTTTCTTACCAGGGTGGAGAAGGAACTGTGGGTGGAGCAATCATGGACAATATCTCCATAGGGAAGGTCGGCTCCTGAGCCTCCTCCATTAGCAAATGACTCACACCCAGCAAGGGCAGTTGTATCTCTTCCAAAACTGTTGAGTTTTCAGGCTTTTTCTCTTATAGCTTTGGACATTTTGTGTCCTTAGACATGACTAATCTTTCCTTTGATTTCAGCTCAGCTTGTGCCTTTAGTGACACACACTTACTAGTTCCCCCCAGTACCTGGGCGTTTTGTGAAAAGGTGTGATTCTTTGCCTCACCTTTAAATAGGCCATGTCTCAATTGTCGAGTGACCTATTGTTGCTGCGCTACCATATCGGGTGGACAGAGGTGCCTGGTCTCTGTTCCCAGAAAGCAGTCATTGCTGTGTTTGTCTTTAACCCCTCCCACTGCCTGAGCTCACGGCCTGCAGACAATGTGCTGTTTGAAATCCATCTGCGAATCCTTCCCCATGGAGTCAAGTTGGTTTTGCAGGCAGCGGTGCTGAATACAGCGTGACCCCTTTTATTCCCTGAGCCCCTCTTCCATTCATCGAGATTTTACGACACTGCAGTCGCAAGCACCCAGAGCTCCTACCTTCAGCCCCAGATCCAGTTCCTTGAGAGAGCGCTTTATTTCACTGGTGAGGATGTTGATGCGCTCGCATTCCTGGAAGGCAACCACAACGTACGGTGTCCTCTCCTCCACCTTTGCCATCAGTTCCGCAATGTTAAACTCATCCATCAGTTTCTCTAACATCTCTTCCAGCAGAGCTTTCACCTGTGAGCCGAAGGGAAAAGAGCGGCATGTTAGTGAGTGACCCACTGGGCTTCCTCAGCTGCCGGCTGCTGGAGCACCGGATGAAAACTCCATCTGCCAGTTAGTGTCTCCGAAAACAATCAGTGTCAACCGTGCTGGGCATGGCACCTTTCAAAGAGCTTGCCTCATCCTATTAAAATTCAAATGCTTACAAAAGTTCATGTCAGCTGAGAAGCTTTCAAAATGATGGTTTGAAAATGTCACCGTGACATGTAGCAGTCTTCTTCTCCTAAGGTCAGATTCAATGCAAGAAGACAGATGGGGCTACAGCCTCAGCTCAGCCTCAGGACAAATGAGCTTATGAGCTGTTTCTCTGTGGTATATTGATAGAGAGAGGTGATTATATAAAATTGAATTTTAAGCTGAATTTGGCATTCTGAACTAATAGTGCCGTGGAAGAAAGGCATAATGAAACAAAATTATTTCCTGGTCAACATTACAGCTTGACTTGGAAACAGTGCTTTATATTTCTACATAGTAAACAGGGAAAGATCCAATGCAACAGGATGTTCCTAGTGCCTAAAAAATAGACAAAAACTTTTCTGATTGACAATGAGTCTGAAGACCCTAACCTTCATGGGATCAGCTGTATCTCTCAGGTTTACATGGACCGTTAGGCAACTTGGTACGGGAATCTCTCACAAGGCTTTGCTTCACTTCTGTGCTGGAACCTGCTCAAGACTTCTCTTCCTGGGGAGTTTTCAGGAATGCACAGTTACAATTCTGCAATCTGAGGTGCAAATCCCGGCACACGGGTGACAGTGACAGCTGCCAGCCAGTGACAGAGGCAGCCCCGGGTCACTTTATTGCCATGGCCACTGACATTCATGTTTGGAACTCTGTATTCCAATTTCCTCCCATCGCCGCTCTTCCAAACCCTCCTCACTCGTGTCAGACATTACGAAGAGGCGATGATGTGGAGGCTGTTATTGCAACCCATGAGGGGGCTAAAGCTAAAGCTCAGCTGGCAAAGCTCTTCAGCTTCTATACTGCACCTCAAGTGCAGTGTAGAAATATCCTCTAATTTGAAATTCCCCCGCGAATCCCCTTGGCTCTGATTTTTTCACAATTACAGCTCATTTTCTGTAATGTGGCCTCAGAAACCTGTGGGAGTAACTGGACTTGTCAGAGTCTCAGGAAAATGACAGGCTCGCAGTTTCCCTGCAAACTCCCAAAAACCACCTCAGCCAAACCAGGGGCTGGAAATCCTCAAATGCAGGAGCTAAGTGACAACTCCCTCTCATTCGAGGACCAAGTAAAAGGGATACAACCGGTGCCAGTTATAGCTCAGATAATGAGAGAGATCACCTCTGGGAGAAAATAAGCTGTGCGAGCATCCCCCCAGGCACCACGCAGTGCCACATCCAGATGGCTTTCAGGCAGCTTTTCTTCTCAGAGAGATCATGAAAGCCACAAGGACTTCTGTGCTCCCCTGACAGTCTTCTGGACTGTCACCAGGAGTTTGCAGGGTGGCCATGCCCTGTAATACCACTGCTGGATCACTCCCTGATAGTTTTGCTTCTCTGGCCAAGGAGTTGAACTGTATTTCAATAGCAAAAGGACTGGGAAGGAAGAGGTAGTCTTTTTGCTATCTTTGAGCATCTCCTTTGACTTTGCTACCTCTGGATTATTCCTCTTGCCTCAAATTCCTGCATAAACTGAAAACTGAACAAGCCTAGCACTTGTAAGAGCCCCATAGGCAAAGGCAGTAAGTTCCTCAGCTCCAAGCCAAAGGAAGCATGTGTGAAACCACAGACTTCATATGAACTTAATTAACATTCATTGATTTTCAAAGCTTGAAACACAGAGCTGGGACCTTAAGACTGCAGAAATAAAAACCTGAGCAAGTGTTGGCTCGCTTCAGATCCTGTTATGAAGGCTTGGGCCAGATTTTAATCATATAATCACAGAATCATAGAATGTGTTGGGTTGGAAGGGACCTCTAAAGGCCATATAGGCCAACCCCCCTGCAGTCAGCAGGGACATTGTCAACTAGATCAGGTTGCTCAGAGCCTCATCCAGCCTGGCCTTGAATGTCTCCAGGGACGGGGCCTCCACCACCTCTCTGGGCAGCCTGGGCCAGTGTCTCACCACCCTCAGTGTAAAGAACTTCTTCCTGATGTCTAATCTAAACCTGCCCTGCTCTAGTTTAAAACCATTGCCCCTCATCCTATCACTACATGTCCTTGCAAACAGCCCCTCCCCAGCTTTCCTGTAGCCCCCTTCAGGTACTGGAAAGGGCTCTAAGGTCTCCCTGGAGCCTTCTCTTCTCCAGGCTGAACACCCCCAACTCTCTCAGCCTGTCTAATGAGCCTAATGAGCTGTGAGTTTCGAGAGGAAGGGCTGAGAGCAGCCCAGAACATGGGCAAAGCAAAGGAGTTCAGCTGGAAATGAGGAATGAAGAGGCCCCTGGGAGCTGGGTGGGACCTGGTGGCAGCAGTAAGATGAGGGCTGAGCTCGGGGTGGCACATCATACCTGGGAGCCTGTCGGTGTGCTGGTCACAGCATGGTGCACAGGGACCGGTGTCTCAGAGACAGTGGAGGCCACAGAAGGTTTATTTGCAACACCTTCACAGGATAATAATGAAGGCTCTGCAGTTCAGGGGGTAATTAAAACCACTGTCCTAGTACTGACAATGCTCCAATCACATCCCACCATGGTGATGTTCTGCATAATATGAGGCTGGTTTTTTTAGACACTCGGTTTGTATCCAGCAAAGGCAGTTGACATTATAATAAGCGGTGGTGAGACAAACCTGAGCTAGACAGGACTATTTATGAATGAGACAGGTATCAAAATTCAACAGCTCCTTCCTCTACCACTCTCACCGTTTCTTCCCTGGTCACCACTCCTCCTTCGCCCATGCTGGTGTCCCGGGGCTGCATCTCCAACATGATGCGGAAGAGCTTCTCTGATGTCTGGGTAAGGAAGCCAATCTCAGCATTGGGATGGAGGCCATACAGGTAAGGAGACTCCGGAGGCAAGGCATCGTCTATGTACTGCTCAGAGAAATTCAGGGTCAGGTTAGACACAGAGTCTAGGGCACTCTGCCTGCAGAGTTCATGGCGCTGGGATTATCCCCCACCTGAGTAACTAAGCCCAGGCTGATATAACTCTGCTTGTGGCTGAAACACCAGCGAACTGAAGGGAGAAAGGGGCGTGTGATTGTTTACAGAACTGCTTCTACTCCTGCTGTGAAAATGTAGTAATTGCTGAAGTTTGGCTTGGCTACATATCTCAGGCCCGGACCTTCTCTAGCAATTATCTGCTGTGCATTTCGGCATCAACAGCCTGAAATCTCAAGTGGGAATTTAGCTTCCAGTAGTTAAGTTTTATGAACAAAACCAGCCTAATATGCCTATCTCTGCTACCACATTTGTGTACGGAGAACAGATGAGATCAGTAAGTAGATCAACAAGACCCTTCAGTGTTTCTCATCAAAACTGATGATAAAAGGAGCTTGAAAGGACCATTTAGGCAAACAGTATGTGGATGTAATTTTGCAAGAGCCACGCTCAAGTCTCAAACACCAATACAGTTGTTCTATTCATGCATGAACAGAATGAGCCCATGATGAAGTAGCAAATTACCATTAGACTTGGTTCATCCAAGGGAATGCTGAAACGTCTACAGAAACAGAACATAATGGGAAATAACAGGAGGTGCGTTGAAACACTGCAGTCCTATTCACTGCCTCCTAAGACAGATTATAGGGCAGTTATGGAAGACATTAGATTTATGTGTATGAAGAATGCCAGAAAACAAAGAGCTTACCTGATGATAGCTATTATAGTCCATGTTCCCCGGGAGGGGGAATCCTGGAGCAAGGAGGAGTTCTCCCTCCAGCATTTCTGGCTTGATAAATTCTTCCAAATAGGTTTTGCAAAGCCGCCTGTCCCAGTCATCTGTGATGTGACCTCCGTACATGATCTCACCAAAGAGGTAGCGTAAATCATCATATGGGACCTGAAGAATGAAGCAGGAGGGCATGAAGGAGCCAGAGCTCCGCCAGGCGTGTGGTTGAGCCTCAGGCTACAGCACTACACACTGATCTGCACAGCGAGAGCTTCCGCTTCACTATTGCAGTCTTCCAAGTAAACAAACATTAGGTAGTAGTTAAATCCTGCCCAAGGAAAACGGGATCGCAGCACAGATTTCCTGCAGTTTCCCACTGAAATGAAAAATTATTCTAAGCTCTGTTAAACCAAGGATCACTCTGTATTTTCAATGAATAAAAGCCATAGGCACTATGTGCTATGATTTGTACGCTGCTATAGATGTGAGCGGCACTGAAGCTTCCCATCTCACCACAAAGGTATACCAAACTGTGAAGTTATAAAACCAAAGATACCAAGGAAATGGCATTTAAGGCTACTTCCCAGGAGTTTCAACACAAGCCAGTCCTGTGGTTAACAGCCACCAAACAGCCCACCTTTGGGTCACCCACCTTTGAGCTAGCCTCCAGGTAATTATACAGCACGTTCACAGAGATAGTGAGGTCTCCAGTGTTAAAGGGGTAGGGACGGTTCCAGCCTTGGGGGCCAAACTTGCGCCTTTCTGCCACCACGGCATGGAAATAGCAGAGGGCAAAGAGGATGCTCTTGAACTCGTTCTCGCGGGTGCACATCTCCAGGGTATCCTGCAGTACAGGAGAGACGCAGGGCTGTGTAAGTCCCCACTGCTCTCAGTCTCAGTGACCCCCAGGGCCTCCCAAATACACCAAACTTTGGACATGGGTGAATTGATTTGCCCAGTCAGTTCATTTCTGCATAATATACACATTCACTGATTTTCTATGTTAGTGGCTTTGCATTGCAAATTTATAGGCAAATTCCGATGCATGTTTTCCGAATTAATATTTTCTTTTCCAACTCAAAGTGGCTTTGCACAGGAACACATACCGACAGCCAAAAAGGGAAGGACACGTGCACGCACCCAGCACCCCATCGCTGGCACATGCCCCACATCCCACACCGGAGAGATGGAGAGAGGCACCACACATGGTGAGGGCCAGCGTGCCAGCAGTGGCCCTAAGTCCTGCTGAGGAAGACCAGACCTAGAAGAACTAAAGTCCCTCCTGCCACTTGGGTACAAAAGGTTTCCTTGGGGCCGCATTTCCTTGAGCTGCAGGGCTGAAGCACCGGGGATTTAGCCCAGAAAGGCTGCTCCCGCTGCTGTCACCCTCGGCACAAAGCCAGCCTGGCCACCTGCTGCAGCAGCACGTTCGCTGACAGCATGACCTTCCGCAGCACACCAAAGCAGGCATGCGCGATGCTGCTAAAAATCCAAGCAGGGGAGATCAAACACTTGCAAAAAAAATCTAATGCAGTCCTTTAAAGCCAGCATGGCAATGGGCACTTCCTTTCCCAACTTCCAGGTGAGGGTTAAAGTTTGAATATCTACAAAGGAATGGGCAGAATCGTGATGTCGGAGGTGGAGGGGTGGGCGCCTGAGTCATTTAATCAATGAAAATAAGAAAGGGAACTGGTCTCCAAAGAACCCTGACCGGTGCTGGGAGTGAGGTCTCAGTGGGCGGGCGCCATGTGGAAAGTTGGGCAGCCCTGCCGGTTCCCGGCAGCATTAGCATTGGCGTTAGGGATGCAGCAGGGAGGACGGGCTGGAGCTCTGTGCATGGCAGGAGGCTGAAGCTCAGCCCTCACGGGGGAAGCTGAACCCCCTTTTCTGTGGCTGAAGCCAAGGGGGCTTGCACAGCTCTGCACTGGCAAGAGTAGCGTGGCTGGGCAGTGGATGCCCTGCCCCATGGCAGGAACCTGATGGGATCTCCCATGGCCAACAGCACCGGCCTCCCCAGGCCTGGGAGATGAACACGTTGGGAAGGGCTTGCCTGCACCTTCACCCACGTCTCTGCAAACTCCTGCCGGGAATATCCTGCACATCCAGGGTACGGTGGCTCTGACCTGCACAGCTGAGTAAGGAGTAGCTATAGCAGCCCCTCCATCCTCCCTCCCCAGGGACAGTCCCTTTAAGTCCACTCTGCTATGTGACAACGACTACAAAGGGCACCCCTGTGACTTCCCTTGATTACCTTTATTTTTTAAAAAATACAATGTTAGACCTCTAATCAGTGGGTGAGCATAACAGAGCCCCAGGTCTGCGCTGAAAAGGAAGAATCTATTACTCTAAAGTGTGAAAGATGCTGAGTAACTGCATAATATCATAGAATCATAGGGTTGGAAGGGACCTCTGGAGATCATCTAGTCCAACCCCCTGCCAGAGCACGGTCACCCAGAGCAGGTGGCACAGGAACGCGTCCAGGCAGGTTTGGAATGTCTCCAGAGACGGAGACTCCACCACCTCTCTGGGCAGCCTGTGTCAGGGCTCTGCCACCCTCACAGGAAAGAAGTTCCTCCTCATATTTAGGTGGAACTTCCCATGGACAAGTTTGTGCCCGTTACCCCTTGTCCTATCGCTGGGCACCACTGAAAAGAGCCTGGCCCCATCCTCCTGACACCCACCCTTGAAGTATTTATAAGTGTTGATAAGGTCCCCCCTCAGGTGTCTTTTTTCCAGACTGGAGACTCAAATCCCTCAGCCTTTCTTCACAAGAGAGGTGTTCCAGTCCCCTCATCATCTTGGTAGCCCTTTGCTGTCCCTTCTCCAGCAGTTCCCTGTCCTTCTTGAAC